>CANSZD010000493.1:795000-1252500 GCA_947648045.1 Beta corolliflora | reverse complement strand
AGGCAGGGGAAGGAGAGAAAAATAAAGGGATAGAGAAAGATTAGAGAAGAAAGGAGAAAAATGAAAAAAAAAAAAAAAAAGAAATAAAAAATAATTTATTTAACAACTTCAGCAGGTTACCAGTCTCATGGATCAAAATGAGCAGATCATGCTAAAAGATTGGATTATTAAAAAATAATTCAAAGGTGGGATTAATTTGAGCGAACGGCCCAAATGTTAGATTATTAGAATCAATAATTCCTAAAGTACTAACGTAATTTTATTAGTTGTATAACCTTGACAAAAATGTTTATTAAAATCACTAAAATATATGAAAAGAAGCAGCAACTTCATTATTTTTCACTCCCGAATTTACTGAAGTTCACTTATAAAATCACAAAGTCTTTATGGTTTCTTTATAGATAGAAATGTATTTGTATTAAAGTATCTAATATATACAACTATTTGCATGTATGATTCCGTCGACTCTTGAATATAGATAACCTTGAAAATGATATTTTTTTTATATTAGCACCTTAATTTGAACCTCTATTAGAGTTTGGTTAAATTTCTAATTGAAATAAATCTATACCCGCATTATTTCAACTTAAATATAGCTTATTTAAAGTATAATTATATTTTAAAAAGCATAATATTAATTACTTTTTTATATTATATAAAATTAATGAATCACACATTGCTTTAGTATTAGTTAGTAATTGACACAATATTACAATTAGAGCTGTCAATCTCTGCCCCGACTTGATAACCCAACCCAAGTTATTGGCAGAAATCCAAAATCGAACCAAACCGAACACGAACAACTCGAACTAAACCAGATTTGACCCAATATTCATATTTTATACTAGTAATTTTAAGCTTCACATGGTTTTGATATTTTACCGCACAACCCAAACTTCGAAGTGACTCGAAATCAAACCCGAACCTAACCCGTTGAATTGAATTTCCACCCCTAATTACAATAGAGGGAATGCAATTCTTGAATTTATAGGTTCTGATAACTTTTGATGTATAAATATTAACATTAGTGTTCAAAAACCCCACATGAAACACATGCAGGCACGAAAATGAATTACAAAAATAGGTGTTCTACAAAGTTTTCATAAGTGACAGAGGAATAACTATTAGAACAAATAGTTATTATGTAATTAAAATAACTATCTTTCATTGATCGTTACCTATTCTGTAAACAAAATCCAATGTAGCATATGTCATAGGAATATTATTTAAACATTTAGAATCGAGATAGGCAATACATGGTAAGTTCATGTACATAACTTAAAACCCTAGCTTACTGACCAATACATAACTTCATTCTTTATGTTGATGGATAATTTCTTCAAACATTTGCAAACTGTATGTTTAATATCATAAAAAAGAAAGTATGTGCATCATTATTACCAATGTGTTATGTGCGCAAGCCTAGAAAGTCAACACGAAAGTAAGTCAACGCGTGGTTTGAAGATAGGAAGCTCGCAGGCTCATACTTTTAATAGTTGGCATGCATCTGATCCTGACATTATCAAATTAGGTTAAAATTTGATGGTTCCTTCAAATATAACTTTCCTGTAGTGGCCTAGTGGGTATCCTACTTCACAATAGCCAAGGTCTATGTATAATTACATGCACATATAACCTAGGGAACACTTCTCCTCTCCTTGTTGAAGCAATTGCCCTCTTTAATGGATTTCTCTCAGATGTTGAGAATGTTTGTGTTTCATCAATCCATTGAAGAAGACAATCCAACTGTCATTATTATTTTGCGGGAAATATATCAATGTTCGTGTAAGCTTCAGCTTAGATATGATGATATTCACCCACTCATAACAAATTTCACAGAGACCACCTTTAGAAATATCTATTGCATCGAGTTGCTAGAATCGTTGAACTAACTAGTAATATTGGTGATTTTTTTCCTTATTGGTTAGTGAGGAATGTTTTCTACGCATATCATATAGCATTGTCCATAATTTTCACGTCTTTGTTTAGAGTTCTATAATAATGATGTGTGGATGAACTTAAATGGCCATGATAAATTACAAGAACATATACATTGTTTTAGTTATATGGTTATCTGAGGAAGTTACTGATTGTAAAATATGTTTCAATGTTTTGGCCTTTTTTAATTGTTTTTTCAAATAAAGTAGTTACTTGTATCCTTTTTCTTATTTTACTTTTTTTTTATTTTTTGGTGTCCCCCCTAGTTGCCATATATCAACTACTAGTCCTATATGCACGCTATGAATGCGAAGTCATTAGTGAGTACTAACATAATTTTTAAAGATTAATAACTCTATTTTCAATTTATTCAACAATAAACAATCATTAATAATCATATTGAATTTTATATCAACTAGCCTTATATGCACGCTATGCGTGCGAAGTCATATAGGATTATAATAAGTGAGTTTCTAACATAATTTTTAAAGACTAATAACTTTATTTATAAATTATTTAACTATAAACAATCAATAGTAACCATATTGAATTTTATATTAATTTTATTTTAAATTTATAAGGCTAGTATATTCTAACTATAAGGCTAGTTCAATATGAATCATATGAACAACAAAACATAATAAGAAGTAAGAATTACCTTTTGTCACATCTTTTTTCCCCTTGTTACTCCGCTTGGTTTGTTTTTTGAGCCTCTTGGTTTTGTTGAATTTACACGCTGAATTTAAAATAAGAATCTTGGTGTTTGGAAAGGGGAATTGAAGTTGACAATGTTGTGTTTTTTGATTTGCAGATTATGGAGAAGATAAAATGAAGAACTGTCAAGAATTGTGCAGCACAGTTTTTGGAATTGGAGATGGGAACTAATATCAAAGATGGCAGTTTTTTTTTTTTTTTGAAAAGAGAAATGATATAGATTATGGAAGGGACAAAGTGTCCATTAGTACATAAGGAGCAACATCAAAGGGTACATGACATTCCCACCGTTGCTCAACCCCAAAAGGCACTAGTCTTGCGAGGTGATGTGCCACACAGTTGCCATCCCTTCGCACATGAGACCATGAAACAGACACAAAGTTTCTACTAAAAAACATTACATCCTCCATAATCGAATCAAGATCAGAAAGGTAAAACACACCTTTAGATAGGCGAGAGACTAGAGATAAACAATCAGTTTCAAAGATTACATTAGAGAGATTATGGTTCCAAGCCAACCGAATCGCAAAACACAAAGCCTTACCTTCCGCAACTTCTGGCCCCCACCACGCACGAATGCGACGTGTAGCAGCCCATAGAAGCTCCCCACTGCTACCACGAGCGACCACACCCATCCCCACCCAGCCTTCACCCACCGATGCATCTACATTCACCTTGACAGCATCATCCAGCGGGGGAATCCATTGATTTGGACTTTGCAGCCCACTCCCCACCTTACCAACCTTCATACAGCTCGCATAGGAAGCATAATCTTTGCAGAGCTGGCTCGCACGCCCCACTAACACATGGTTCGCTATAGACCGACCCTCAAACACAGCTTGGTTTCGTCTGTACCATTGCTGCCACGCAAGGAAAGCCCATCTAGCTATCCTCTCATCCGCAATTTGCTCCCAACTCTCGATCAAAGCAAGGACCGAAGTCACTCCAACAGCAGGTGCAAGGTCCGTTAACTGCGCCAGCGCCAAAACCTCTCTTGACACCCCACACTCGAACAAAACATGGAAAACCGTCTCTGGAGCTTCATTACAAATCGGGCACACATCCTCCTCCAACAAGTGACGATATTTCAAGAGGGCTCGAACCGGTAAAGTACCGGAACATACACGCCAAAGAAAGTGTCGAACTTTCGGCGTTACATTCAAACTCCACAACTTAACCCAAGTTTTATGAAAATTGGCAAAATTACAAGACTTCCCAACCATATACGCGGTTTTCACCGAATACTTACCATCTTTAGTAAACGCCCATGAGAGTACATCATCGGGAGACCGTTCACTAAGAGAGATGGAAAGGATAGCCCTCGCATCATTCTCCGCAAATCTGTCAAGAATAAAATCAGTTCGCCAAGCTTGGTTATCAGCATCAATCAAGTCACAAACCCTCTCCACACCATCAATGGGTTCACCTTCAAGAAATCTATGGCCCTCTCTACACACCCACGGATCTTCCCACACTCTAATACTCGAACCATCACCTACTCTCCAAAGTAAACCTTCCTTCAGCAATGATTTAGCTCCCCAAATACTCTTCCAAGAATAGCTACTGACAGGACCAAGAGAAGAGTCCAAAAATGAAGTAGATGGAAAATATTTCGACTTCATTACACGCCCAAACAAAGAGTTTGGAGCTTGCAATAGTCTCCACGCCTGGCGCCCAAGGAGAGCCTCGTTAAAGACTCCTAAATCTCGGAAACCCATGCCCCCAAGCACTTTGGAGTACTTAGAGACTCCCAACTTTTCCAATGAATCTTACGTTCACCTCCTTGTTGGCCCCACCAAAACCGAGCCATCGCAGCTTGGATAGATTGAACCACAGAAACCGGAACCTTGTAGACACTCATCAAATAAGTCGGGATGGCTTGGACCACAGACTTCAACAGGACCTCTTTCCCTGCCCGGGAGAGAAGCTTCTCTTTCCAACCCTGTAATTTCTTCCAAATCCGATCTTTCATCTCTGCAAAAATGACTATGTCTTCGAACGACCCATAATAGTTGGTACTCCAAGGTACTTCTGGTGTCTGTCAACATGTCTCATAGCCGGAAAATCCGTCAAATCTTGTCTCTACACAGCACACACTCCCCTGCTAAAGGAAACCTCCGACTTATCGATATTAATTTTTTGTCCAGATGCAACTTCATATTTGTTGAGAATATCAACTATAGTTCTGCATTCTTGTCGGGTAGCTCTAGCAAAGAGCAAACTGTCATCAGCAAACAAAAGATGAGAGATTTCAGGGCCACTACGACTAGTTTTGACCCCATGGACCTGTTTAGCTACAGAAGCCTGAGATAACAGCAAAGATAAGGCGTCAGCAACTAAAATGAACAGGTAAGGAGACATAGGATCTCCCTGTCGGAGGCCCCGGGTAGGGGTAACCGACCCACACACAGTACCATTCACAATAAAAGAATATCGAACAGAAGAAACACAATCAATCACCAACTTCACCCAAGTCTCCGCAAACCCCAACTTGATCAACAAACATCTCAGAAAAATCCACTCCACCCTATCATAGGCCTTGCTCATGTCTAACTTCATCGCAATGGAACCCCTGCGCCCTCGAAATCTGTGTTTCATCGAATGAAAAATCTCAAGAGCAATAAGGGCATTATCAGTAATTAGACGACCCGGAACAAAAGCACTCTGGTTCTCAGAAACAATGTCAGGGAGAATAATCTTCAGCCTGTTTGCTAGAACCTTCGACACAAGTTTGTAGACAACATTGCAAAGACTAATAGGGCGGAACTCAGAAACCAGAGACGGAGTTTTGACCTTTGGAATCAACGCAACATTTGTGTGATTAATATCGTCTGGGGGCCGAGTTCCATGGACAGTTCCAATGACAGCATGAGCAACATCATCTCCCACAATATGCCAGAATTTCTGATAAAAAATTGCATGCATACCATCAGGTCCTGGAGCTTTGCAGGGATGCATCTGATTCAGAGCCGCATAAACTTCATCTTTAGTACATTGCCGAGACAAGGACTCATTCATCTCAGGCGAGACGATCTGATGAATCGACTCAAGGACTTCATTTACCTTTTCAATCTCCGGAGAGCTAGTCGAAAATAAGCGCTCATAGTAGTCGCAGAATAACTCGCTCTAACTCCTCCTCATCTTCTTGCCAGCGCCCATCTTTATCAAACAAACCATTAATATAGTTTCGTTTTTTTCCTTTGAGACGCTTTATGGTGGAAATATGGAGTGTTTTTATCGCCATCTTTAAGCTCCGAAACTCGAGACCTAAGATGCCAATAAGCCTCTTGTTTGTTCATCAAGTCATCTAGCTCTGCTTGAATTTTCAAAGCCAAGATGTGGTCCTCCTCAGAAGATCCCAATTGGGCCACGGTAAGTCTTTTTTCGGCCTCCTGGATCAGCTTACCGAAATTGGAAAATTTCCTCCCACTCCAACTCACCAACTCCGAAGCTACCTGCTGCACCTTCTCCCTCAACTCACAGCCCCCAGCAGCCCCCCATGCTGTCCGCACAACCTCCTCACATTCCGGGTCAAGCAGCCACGCAGTCTCAAACCGCTTCGGTTTATGCCTTCCTCTCTTCCGCCTTGTTCCCCCACCCACACGCAGTAATATTGGAGTGTGATCAGATTTATATCGGGCCATGTGCACAACCTCAGCAGCCAAAAAATGATTGCACCACAGAGAATTAGCTACAAAACGGTCTAGGCGTTCTCTTTTCCGAGTACGAGGATTTTTGCCACGCTCCCACGTATACCACGAACCAAAGTAGCCTAGGTCCCGCAGCCCCATCTCCTCCATGATCTCCCTAAATCCCTCCATAGCTTGCCTCTCTGTTCCCAAAACACCTTCAAGTTCCCTTACAGAAAGCACCTCGTTAAAATCGTCCCCAAAAATCATCGGACCATCAAAAGAGCTAAATGTGCGCATAAGATCCCAAGTCTTAAACTTTTGAGTTGTTTCCGGCCATCCATAGATCCCAATAAACCTCCAAACAAAACCAGTATCCAGCTTGATATCACCGCAAATATGGTTATTAGAAAGTGACACCAAGGAAAAATCAACTTTATCATCCTTCCAATACACACACAAACCTCCTGAAGTTCCAACGCTATCAACCCCAACCGCACAAGAGAAACCCAAACTTAACTTTAACATTTCCGCAGCCCGCCTACTAATCATCGTCTCAGAAACAAAAACCAAATCCAGGCTATTTACAGTACTCCAGTTACGGAGCATACGAACTGCCCGGGGGTTGCCCAAACCCCGGCAGTTCCAGCATAACAGGTTCATAATGTCGGGCAGGGTTGGATCTCGCCAACCTCCGCCTCAACAATACCCAACGTACTGTTAATAGGGACATCAGGACTCATACGACATTTTTTCGAAACACCTTCTGTAAAATCTAAATTATCATCAGTTATCATGTCATCCGGGAATTTTCTTTTATCACCATCAACATTATTATATACTGACAGCATTATTTTTCCTCCCTCCCCCTGATGGTCCCCCACTACTTTCTTTTTTATTTTAACTTTTCTGGGACCTTTAGCAACTTGTTCACTAGAAGCAGTAAAAAGAAAAGGAGTACTTTGGCTTACATGGTCAGCAAAATGCTCCTCTGCCACTTTTAGCTTATCCAAAAGTTGTTGTTTGTCACTTGTGACAGACAAGGGAACAACAATTCGTGGGTCCTCAACAGCATCGGGGCCACGAACATCACATATATTCGACACATAAGGGGCAGCAGCACCAATATCATTCTTCAAACTTCGAACAGGGCTATCAAACACTAGGGATCTCGAACAAGATAAGAAGACCTTAGCCTCCTCATGCATCTTCACCCTGCCTTTTCTTGGCGAAGCCCTGAGCCAAGATCCCCACTGTTTCTCCTCTACACGCTCGTCCTCCGGAACCACATTACAATCCCTCTCCATATGTCCAATGTGGCCATAAGCATAACAAAAAGTGGGGAGGCGTTCGTATTTAATTTCTATGAAGACCACTTTTCCGCTTGTGTTTCGGATTGATTGAACTCGTCGGAGCGGTTTGGTAATGTCCATCATCACCTTTAATCTTGCAGACTTATCCCAGGATATACCATCAGACTCCACCTCCATCACCTCCCCCAAACAGCGACCAATTGCATTAATATGCCTCTTTGACCGATTGTCTAGTGGAAGAGTGTACAACCTCAGCCAAAAAGGGCATTTAACCAACGCAATTTCAGAGGGCTGGACTCCCCCTTCAATCTCGTTCATCATAACTAAATGCTGATCGAAAGTCCATGGGCGACCATCAAGCACCTTAGCCCTATCCCTGCGCGATGCAAACTGCACCACAAAAAGACCGTTTTCGATTGGACGAAACAAAGCATGTTTGGATACCGCCCAAATCTGGTTCATGGTCCTTTTAAACGCTTCAAAATTATAGGGTCGCACTGTCATTACACGTCCTACAACAGCCAACTCCATACTCGAAACATGATCGTCTCCTTGAAAATCATCAAACGCGACAATTTCCTCTTCTTCTGCCGTTATTTTTAGAGTTGCGCACTTCAAGGCTATGTCTTCTGCCATGATTAATCGAAAGAGAGCAGAAAACAAATCCCTAAGCAAGGGACAATCACCTCGCAAATCGAGACGATCCCTCGCCAAACAAGACTAACACACTCCAAACCCTAGCGCTGATAGGCAAGAGACTCATCAAAGATGGCAGTTATTCATGGGAGTTTATTTCTCCCACTAAATTAGATATTTTAATTTTTTTTTTAAAAAATTTGATTTTGATAATCTTTGGGAAGTTACTGACTACAAGTTGCACGCTATATTTGCTATTGTTGTTGTGCCTTTTTTGTTTTATTATAATAAGGTAGTTGCACTTGCATTTTTTTTCTATTTTTTTGGTGTCCTACCCCTCTTGACATGTATAATAGAGATAGAGATATAAGCAAATGACAAATAGTAAACTAATTCTCAAAGTACAAACAATCTTAACTATAACATGTCCCTCGCATTCCCTTCTCCCTCTACTCCCACCACCACCACCACCACCACCACCACCTCCACCTCCACCTCCACCGCCACCGCCTTCCTTCGCTTCCGCTTCTGCCTCCGCTGCACCCACCCCTCCCTCTCTCTCTCTCTCCTCACCACTCTTGTCGCCGCCACACCTCCACCACCACCACCGAAAGACGACGATTGTTACTTGATATTTGAGGATCATCAACGGAGCTTCGTGGAGACATGCGGATTGAGTTCGCTACATTTTACGATGGTTTCTGGGTCCAAGTGGTACTCACCTTCACAAGGGCAGTTCAATTGTCAAGGATGCCCCGTGCTATTAAGATCATACTGGGCCCTTTATTAATAGATTAAGAGTATAAATATGTTTAAGTTTTAATTTAATAGTATATATAAAAAATTCATACATTCAAGGGCGGTTCAATTACCAAGCAGGCCCTGTACAATGAAGATAATATTAGTACCATTCTTAATACATTAAAAGTACAAATATATTTCAAAATTTAAATTTTGGATAAAAAAAATATATTCACACGCTAACATCATATTGATGTAAAATCAAAGGCACCCTTTGAATAAGTTGTGCTTTTAATATTGGTCTCCATTGACTTTAATTTATTATTAGCTGGCTTACTGAATAGCCATGTGTTATAATCTTATCTTATACTATATATTTTAATAGTTAATAAGCTCATGGTTTTACCACTACTCTTAGGTGTGGGTTTTATATGGTGCAGTGTGTAAGTTGAGCTTGTTACATCCGATAGGAGTTATATTCGACGTATGACTTATTTTGTTATTAGTATAAATAAAAGGTGTCTAATCTCATCAAGGGTTAAAAATTTAGAAAAATATTCTTTTGAAATATTCGAGTACCAGGAGTGACATTAATATTTCATTCAGGAGTGTATTAAAATTATTTTTTGATTAATTAAATTAGGAGTTGTTTAATTGAACTAAAATCACAGTATGATGATCAAGAGTGATATTTTGATTAACTTACCATCCGGTTTCATATCTATCATGTTTCTTTAATTAAAACTATGCATATATGATATATGAGTCCAACACCAACAATGAAAAATATTTTATACAATGAGTCAATATTTGTTAATATAAAAATAGTATATGGGGCCCTAAATTTAAGGTGGCCTTGTGCGGTTGCCTATGTCGCACGTTCTCAGTGTCAATCCTGCACCTTCATCTTTAAATTTGAGGTATCGCTAAATCGCGTCAAATTTCTCGGGTGTTTCATGATCCTCAAACATTTAAATTTTGTCCTGTCTGTCGCTGTCAAGAAAGGGCCCAAGAAGTTGAGTTTTTTGAGAGGTTTTGTAGATGAGTTTTTTTGGGTTTCATGATTCAATAAATAATAAATGTTCATCTAGGTTGTTTTTTGATTTTTTTGAGAGGATTTGTAGATGGTTTTTTTGGGTTTCATGATTCAATAAATAATAAATTTTCATCTGGTTTTTTTTTATTTTTTTGAGAGGATTTGTAGATGGATTTTTTTTGGTTTCATGATTCTGTAAATAATAGATAACCGATCATTGAATGACACGTTAGTGACATTTTAACTGTCAATTTTTTTCATCATGGTGAGTTGTAACATTGTCCATACTTAGTGGGGCAGGCTTGAGATAAACCTAACTAATTATATTTAAAGAAAAAATCAATTACTAAAATGGATAAATTCAGACAGAAAAAGAAGAGCTTAATATTTATAAAAGCACAGTTTGCTAGATAAAGGAAAATAGAGAGAAATAGAATTTTCAGAAAAAAGAAAAAAAAAGTAAGTAGAAAAGAAAGAGTAATGTGATCATCTGGGTTCTTTTTTGATTTTTTTGAGAGGATTTATAGATGGTTTTTTACATTCATCTGGGTTTCTTGTATCTTGTTCATGATTCAGTAAATAATAAATAATCATCTGGGTTCTTTTTGTAGATTGTAAAGAGAATTGAGTAATAAATGGATTCGTTTATAGTTTGATTTTACTTTTTGAATTTGTTGTTGTTTTGCTTCCGATTTGTGCTTATTCTTGTTAATTTCGAGACTGGTTAATTTCGACAGTAAGGGATTGGTTTTGCATAAATGGCCAGATGTGTATTCAGGATTTTTTTTTTTATTTTCTACCTTAGATGATTTTATTTGTTTATTATATGGTTAATTGGTTTCAATTCAAGTGAAAGCTATTTGTAACTTTGCTTTAAGTTTGGAGACTGGTGTGTCAAACCCTTTTCCTGTATTTTATTTCAGGAGTATTCTATTTGTTGCAGATCATTTTTTGAGTCGTGCACTATATGTTGGTGAAAATGCTATCTGATTGCATGACATTAAAACATCCCTGATTGAGGCCCTGTTCTTTTGGACTGAACTGAACTTAATTTGTCTTAACTAAACTGAAATGAAGTGAATTTGTCTGGAGTGAACAACACCGACATTAATTTTGAAATCAAAAAAAAAATTAAAAAATATAAAGAGTCCAAATAAATAGAAGTGACTTCATAATTAAAGATAAGTAATAATTTATCAAAAGTGGCCAAGTCTAAATATCGAGTCAAAATCAAAATATTAATTAAAAAAAAAAAAAGTGCGGTTAAAAAAAAAAAACCAACAACCGAAAGTGGGGGCCGAACCTATTAAGGATAGAATGCTCAAGTCAAGGTACCTGCATCAAAGCATAAGTACCGTAAAAGCACAACATTCGTTGTTTTTATTTAGAGTCCTATCATAATGATGTGTGGATGAACTTAAATGGCCATGATAAATTACAACAATACATACATTGTTCTAGTTATTCTTTTTTTTTTTGAGGGGAAAAGCCCAATGAAGGCTTAAGCTTTTATATCAGAAACATCAATGTTAACAACGCTATCCGAGACATCATCTTCCCACTTACGCCAACCAATCTCCACAGGTTGAAGATGAGCTAGGTAATGAGCAACTCTGTTGCCGGAGCGTTTTACAACAGACCACACAATAGACTCAAAACGAGAAGACAAAGCTAGAATGTCATCTATCACAAGAGAAAAATCACTACAGCCGGAACTACCACTACGCAAGGCTTGGATGACCGTCAGACAATCGCTCTCAACAATGAGCTTCGACGCACGGAGCTCGAGTCCCCATCGCAACCCCGCTAAGACCGCCTTGGCTTCCGCAATTCGTGCCTCCCAACACACCCCCTGCTGCACCACCACACAACCCAAAACCTCCCCTTTATCATCCCTGCAAACAAGACCCAACGCAGCACCCCACTCTCCCAAACGCCCCGCATAGACGTTCATCTTCCACCACCCCACGTCTGGTTTCGCCCAGTCGCTTGGATGCACAGCAGCCAAGGTTAAACCCCCCTTCTCACGCCCACACACAACCTCCTTCACCTCCCTAACAATTTTCATAGCATAAGAATTTATACTCTCCGCATCACCGCACTCCCCCTCCATAACCACCTTGCACCTCGCTCCCCAAATCGCCCAGCTCAAAGTCAGAAATTTCTCCACATCCTCACCCTTCAATTGCTTCAAACAGTGGCTCCACCACTCCACGACACTACTGCAGCCCTCGGGCACAACACTCCCCAACGAACTAACCTCCCAGACACTCCTAGCCAACCCACAGTTATGCAGCGCATGAAGACCCGATTCCTCGGGCACTCCACACACCCCACATCTTTCATCAAGCGACGGAATCCGATGATGCAGCCCACACCGCGTAGGAAGAGCCTCGAGGCATGCTCTCCACGCGAAGACTTTGACCCTCGGCAAAATTTCAGCACCCCGAATAAGTTTCCACAGCTCCGAGCTTGTAGAAGAAGGTTCTGTCCCTGCACTCCATTCATCCGTCAACAGCGCTTTATAAGCCGATCTAACGGAGTAAACTCCGTCGTTCTCAAGGTCCCAACAAAGCTTGTCATCAGGCAATCTCTTACTCACCGGGATACTCAAAATCCTGTCAACTTCAAACGGCACAAATAATTGTTTGACGAGATCAGAATTCCAATCACGACTAATCGGATCAATCAAAGACCTCACATCAAGCTCCAAATTTGCCTCCCCTCTAGGTGACAAAATTTTGCGGGATTCAGTTCCCGGTATCCAAGCATCCCTCCACACATTAATGCTCTCCCCATTTCCTACTCTCCACCGCATCCCTCGACGGAGCACCCATCTAGCTTCCCAAATCCCGCGCCAAGTGTAGCTAGGATTTCCACCCAAATCGACCTCCATAAAAGAACAAGTAGGGTAGTAGCGAGCTTTTAAAATCTGAGCAATAAAGCTTCCTCCATGCATTGCCAAACGCCAAGCTTGTTTTCCTAACAACGCCCAATTAAATAGTTTCATGTCGCGGAAGCCTAATCCACCATCACTTTTTCCTCTGCACAACTTTTTCCAAGCAACCCAATGAATTTTTCTCTCCCCATTCTTTTGACCCCACCAGAACTGAGATATAAGAGAACGAATTTCATCACAGAAAGAAGATGGGAACTTGAATACACTCATCGCGTAGGTAGGAAGAGATTGGGTCACAACCTTTATCATGACCTCCCTATCAGCTTTAGAAAGCACCATCCCTTTCCATCCTTGAAGCTTTTTCCAAATTTTCTCCTTAACCCCTCTAGTAATCACTTTTTTCGATCGACCCACCACAGTAGGTAAACCTAGATACCGATCATGGATATCAACCTCCTGAACTCCAAGCAGCTGGGAAATTGCTTTCCTACGGCCTACGGGGCGTAGGCACACCCTTACTGAAATAGTTCTTTGTTTTATCAAAGTTCACTTTCTGACCCGAAGACAACTCATAGATGCGGAGAGCATCCTGAATCGCCTGAGAATCCTGCACAGAAGCTCGGGAAAATATAATACAATCATCAGCAAACAAAAAATGATTAACAGAAGGGGTCGTAGAAGCCAACTGAATGCCCTTCAAAGACTCACTCTCTTCAGCTCTTCTCAAAAGATGGGAAAAGATTTCAGCACAAAGAATAAAAAGATACGGAGAGATCGGATCTCCTTGTCGTAGCCTTCTATTCGGTGTAAAATCAGCAGAATGTTTCCCATTAATCAACACATCAAACGTCACTGTACGCACACACTCCATCACCCTGTCAATCCATCCAGTATCAAAACCAAATCTAACCAGAGCCTCATCCAAAAAATCCCACTCCACCCTATCATATGCCTTAGACTTCAGCGCCATAAAGCCTGCAATACTTTTGTTTTGCTTCATATGGTGAAACAACTCAAAAGCAACCAATATGTTATCCGTAATCAGACGCCCCGGAGTGAAGGCACTCTGGTTTACAGACACAATATTATCCAGAAAAACTTTCAGGCGATTAGCAAGCACCTTTGAAACCAGCTTATAAACAACATTGCACAGGGAGATAGGCCGAAAATCAGACATATGATCAGCATTACTCTTTTTAGGAATAAGAGTAATAAAAGTGCGATTAAGATGACTCGGGGAAGAGTCACCTCTAAGGATGTCCAGCACTGTCTGAGTAACAGAAGGCCCTACAATATGCCAATAAGACTGAAAAAACATAGGGCACATACCGTCAGGCCCAGGGGCCTTGATAGGGTGCATCATCTGAGATAGGGCAAGCTGCACCTCATCTTCTGTGTATGGAGCACGCAACTTAGCATTCATATCATCAGTAACCCGAGCACTAAACTCATGTAACGCTTCATTAATCATTGTTGGACCAGAGGATGAAAAAATGGATTTAAAATAATCCATAGCCACGACACCCACTTTCTCATCTCCAACATGCTCAACATCCGAATCGAGTTCCGCCATTTTCTATTCGAAGCTCTCTGATGAAAGAACTTCGTGTTGCGATCACCTTCATTCAACCATACGACCATACGACCCTCGATCGTTGTTTCCTGAAAATTTCTTCCACAGACACCAGCTCGGCAATCTCAACTAAAAGCTTGCGCCTCCTTTCTAATTGGGCCGCAGACAACCTACCATGGTTAAGCTTTTTTAAAGCTTTTCGCTTCTTCCGGAGCTCCGCAAAAGTTTTACCAAATTATCGGTCATTCCATTCTTTCAAATCAGCAGCACATAACTCCATCTTCGCATTAAGCGACGACCCTCCTAGCCACGCAATCTCAATCACCCCTTCACACTCCCCATCAAGACTCCAATATTGCTCGAACCGAAAAGGCTTAGAGCCAAGCTTCACTCCTTGATGATGCTTCCATAGAGTTAACTTAATAGGAGCATGATCCGACCATTCTCTATCTAAATGCCACAAGTGACCCTCAGGAAACAACTCCCTCCATCTCAAGGTGGCAAGAGCCCGATCCAATCTGCATTGGATGTTATCCTCCAACTCACGACCATTATCATAGGTAAACTCGTAGCCTGAGAAAGAGATATCAACAAAGCCACAAGCATCCACTACTGCCCTAAAATTTACCATCTGTCATTCAGCCATGTCATTACCCCCCTGTTTTTCATTCATAAAGAGCACCTCATTGAAGTCCCCAATACACAACCAAGGAAGACTAGACTGCGTAGCAAGTAACGACAACAAAGACCAGGAAAGATGCCGATTTTGAACCTCGGGCCATCCATAAAAACCCGTACATCTCCATTCATCCTCCCCTCGCCCCTCCCGAACCACCACATCAATATGATGCACTGACATTGAAAGAAGATCAACCACAATATCTTTCCTCCAAATCATGGCGAGCCCTCCAGAACGGCCCACAGAATCCACCGCTACTGAACAAAAATCACCCAACTTCTCTCTAACTCTACTAAACTCCACACCACTCAGCTTCGTCTCTGATAAAAACACCAGAGCCGGGGCCTCTCTTCGGATAAGATCCCGAAGACTATTAACTACAGAGAAGTGACCCAATCCTCTGCAGTAAAGGCTCAAAACACTCATTGGGCTTGGCGAGTCTGCTCCATAGCAGAACTCACCTCTCGCCAGCCATCAGAAAAAGAACCTAAACACAACTTCTTCGAACCATCAACCTCCTCATCCACCTCGATTTCAGCCCCTCTTTTCCTTTTACCTCCCTCCTCCATTAAGCCCCCATCATCCCCCTCCTCCATCGAAATATCGAATTTTTTCCCTAGCCTTCTTCCTCCATTTTCTTCCGCCCGACCCTTTCCCTTGTATAGCTAGCTGGGCCACAGCAACGCCACTCTCCAACGTACCATGCCCCACCAACACATCTTCGGCCCCCTCGACCCGAAGCCCCACACTCCCCTGTCTCAATCCTCCTTCTGTTATTGTTGCCGCACTGACAGAACCCCCCCAATAGCTCCAGCTCCCTCGAGGGAAGGCTCGCCTGCAGCGCAACGCCCTCCCCCCATCCCAAGCAGCCCCTTCAATTGTTGCCTCCTGCTCAACCCCTATCTTCGGCTGACCACGCTCCCCCCCTCACACAAATTCTTCTCCTCGACACTCCCACAAACCAACACTTCCATAGCCCACGACACCTCCATAGCTTCCAACTTACCCTCGGTACAAACACCTCCCTCCTCCCTCACTCCACTCCCTAGCATCACAACCCCCAACTCTTCCCCCTCACCTACACATGAATGGAATGACCCCACTCTCCTCTCCGCTTCGGCCGTAACAAATAGGACTTTCCTACAAGCCCTCACCTCCTCAATCTCGTCCATCATCCTCTGAACACCCTTGCGCGGCGTAGCACGCAGAGATTTATTCCAGCCCATAATTTTATCCTGCTCTATATCATCATCCACATTACTACAATCACGTTCACTATGACCAATTGTTCCACACAAAAAGCAGAAGAACGGAAGTCATTCATAAGATACCGGAATCTGTATAATTTTTCCATCCCTCCCTTTTATGTTTTGGAATCTACATAAAGGCTTAGTAATGTCCATATTGATCCGAATTCTCCGATAATTGTCAAGGTAAATACAATTGTCATCTATGTCCATAACCTGACCTAGTTTAGCCGCAATAGCCTTGCACGTGGCTGAAGAACGACAATTGAAAGGCAAGTTTTTTAGTCGAATCCAAAACGGCGAATGCGTTAACGTTACCTCGGATGGTTGATCATTCTCAATCACGTCGTTAAGGACCAGCAGTTGGTTGTCGAAGCACCACGAGCGTCCCTCAAGGACTTTCTCCTTGTCACGCCAATGGAAAAACTGAAACACAAATTTGTTAGGGCCAATCGACCGAATCACCAGACGCTTCGACACTCCCCACGCTTGAGTCATGGTTTTTTTGAAAGCCTCAACATTAAAATTTATCTCCGTAACCACGCGCCCCACCAAAAGCAGAGACATTTGTTCATCGGGTTCCTCACTTCCAAACGCCACAGAATCGAAGACATCAGATTCTGAGTCATTATTGTTTAATCGTTGACATTTCTCGATCAGTTCTCCCGCCATGATTGAGAGGGAGAAAGATCGAACCTCTAGGGTTAGGGCAAGCCTGAATACGAGGCGAGAGAAAACCTATCTTTCAAGGAGAATTTCAATATGGGTTAATTTCTAGTTATTCTTTTTATATAAAAGGTAAGGAGAAAAAAGATCTTAGGAAAAATTGATAGCAGAGGTCCCAACTATTACCGAACATTTTTTATAGGTCCCAACTTTGAATTAACCTGTGGAGGTCCTAACTTTAAGGGGTATTGTTTTTTATAGGGCCCAGCAAGTTTCCCACCTGCTATAGCAGGTAAATGCATCATGTGATTTCATTAAAGTCACATGACTTAATTTTTTCCCCACCCCTGCTCTTTCTCTCCTCTGTTCCAGCCACCCCATTAACTCATCAACTGAAACACCCCATTAACGCCACCGTGTAAGCACAACACACGAAGAGGAGAGAGAAAATGGGGAAGAACCTCGCCGAACAACCCACCGTTGTTTCCACAAACCATACTAAATCTCGCAAACGCCCCTGCATTTCAACCGGGTTGAATTTAACCGGCGATTATGGAGTTTGGAGAGAAAATTTGAGAGAAAGAGTGAGGAAGATGAAGCCACAACCGCGATTTTTTCATGAGGTTCTGCTGAGCTCAGCCAACAACAATCCAATTCGGTAGCGTGTGCTCAATCTTATTGAAATACCATTTCACTGCCCTAAAAAAAAAGTTAAAACCTCAATATCTCAATCCAACTCCAGTTTAAAAGTTGTGCTCTTTTCAGTATACCCTTAAACATTCCTTTTGCTTTTCTTTAGATTAAGAATAAAAAACAATATTGCATATCTTTTAGGAAAAATTGGCGCGAATAGCACCAACTATTGGTTTGGTGCACAAAACAGCACGAACTAAACAAGGTGTGATGCAGAACACGAACTTTATGGCATGAATGCATAAATCAACATAAACAACGATTTTGGCATAGTTCCACAACACAAACTTTAAGGCTTCAGAAATGAATCTCGGCCAAAATCGTCATAACAATATTGCATACTTCAAAATAATAGTTGTGCCCTATTTTTCCTATCTTTTAATGAGTTGTGCATAGTACAAAAAAGTGGATTTTATAAAAGATGTTTTTATTGTATTTGGATGAGTTCTGGTTAGTTTTTAGTAATAAGTGGATTTTATAAAAAAATTAATGTAGAATCTGGAGCTGTCAATAGATAGCTTAGTTTGGAGAATTTCTGCAATAAGTGAACTTAATTTGCCATTAACAGTAGAACTTAATAGCTGTCAATAGATTATGCTTTACTCGTTTTGAGAAAGAGGAAGGGGGTGGATGGGGTTGCAGGGCGGTGCAGGGGAGGGGGTGGCAGGATGGTGGCAGGGGAGGGGGAAGGACTGAAGGAGAAGGAAGGCATGGGAGGAAGGAGGGAGAAGAGAGAGAAGGAAGCAAATGGTGTAAACCGAAAAGGGAAAACTTTTAGAATAACTTTTAAAATTATAAAAGGGCGAAGAGAGACCCACGTTTAATTTTTTTTTGACCTATTAAACAGGTATCAAGTCACTAAGGCCCTTTAAAAGTTAGGACCCCCATAGTTGGGACCTGCATAGGTTAATCTAAAGTTGGTACCTTTTAAAAATTATCAGCCAAAGTTCAGACCTCTCCTGTCAATTTTTCCAAAATCTTAAACATGTCCTTCGCACGAGGAGAACTCCTAAAACTTTCGATATAATTAGGGGGCAGAGAGAGGACTTATTACAATCACCAATAACTTATTGTGAAGAGAGATTATATATATATATAATGATTAGTTGCAATACATTTATACAACAAAACCTAGAGAGTTGCATAATATATTGGTACCACTATAAAGTTCTTTGGTACTTTGTCGTTCACATGTTGATACTCAAAAGTGCTTGGTACCATCAATAGTGTCAACGTCTAAAAATGGACCCTCACTTTTACTATTTAAGGGCCTTAAGGTTGTCTCATTTCTGCGTTGCTAGTGCCTTCATAGATGCTCGAAGCCTCCTTGGTTTGTTGAAGTTAACAAGAAGCATGTTGTCATTGAGAAAACATATACTTCATTATCATTCAATACCACCTTTGAAGTGGAAAAGGATGGTAAAATGGAATTTTAGGAACAAAAGTAGATATTTGAAGATAGAGATCTTAAGATATTAAAATGAGGTATATGCTACCAATTCTTTACCAAAATCTATTAACATTGCTACCATTTATTACCAACTACCTAACAAATCACTATGGTATTTTATTTTATTTTATTTTATATTTTACTTTTCTTGTGGAAGCTGGAGTTGAAATCATTTTACACTAGCTAGGTCACAACTCACAACTCACAACACAGCATACTGACAACAATAAATAATTAAATAAATAAAAGAAAGATAAACAACCAAACTGACTTCAGCTCAACGTACTAAACTGTACCCTTTCAAGGAATAACAATATTTACAAGCAGTTGACTCATTTAACACAGGATCCAACTGATTGCATAGACATAAGGTGGGTCACACAAATTCAATGTTCTGATCAAAGGTTCACAGACAACAAGAGTACAAACTACTTTAGTAGTTTCTCTTATCCTTTTGCTGCTTAAGAGGCTAAACAAGAGTGTGCATTTTAGTGAAATCCCACAGCGCAATATCCAGTGGTGAAATCCCGGCAACCAACACGACGATGGCTAGAGAATCCTACAGAGCTATCGCCAAAGTACTTAACTCCAGGAGAAAAATGGCAGCTTCTTTTCACCAGATGCATATAAGATAATATTCTTCTTCAAAGGTGAAATGTACTGTGCTCCGTGGAATGCAGCAGCTCTTACTGCGTTTAACGGTCCCAAGTCATATGAGTATGCCTTCTGGACACCATCAAGGATAGTAGCCATCATGAAATTTGCTGCCTTCCGCTCTGCTTCATACCTTTGTAAGAGAGAGAGCTGTGGCAGGCCATCAAATGCATAAGCTCAGTTTGACAGAATATTAAGCCGATAGAAAAAGCAAACCTTACGTTTCCGCATCTTACATATCTATTCAATTCTCCCTCTATCCTAGCTTTAATTTTCGGTTTCTTTTTTGATATGTTAAACTTTTAGTCTTCCAATGTATTTTTTTCATATTAATACTCCTATGTATGAATTTCCACATCTTATTTTCGGAAAATTTTTAGCACATAAATTTCACATATATCTAGTTTTCCAACTGAGCTTATCTTGTAAACATGACCCTTGTTCAAACAAGAAGTTTTCAGAAGGCTTAACATAACATTCAAAAAAGAAAGTAAGAGAGCAGCAAGACTGCAACAAGGAGGATACACAGCAAGAAAGTTATTAAAGTATGTTAAGAAGGGACCCTGATTAAAAAAATTGCATCTAGAAATGAGGTTTGTGCCTGGTAGCTAACTTAGACCCTGTTCTCTTCAGATTTTAACCAATAAAAAACAATTTTAATCGGCAAAAATGAGTGTTAATCAGTAATTTGATAAAAGAAAAATACTACACAATCAGTAAAAATCAATTTTAATCAGTTATGATCAGCAAAAATCAGTTCTAATTAGAGAAAGTCAGTTATAATAGAGAAAAATAAATTAGAATCAATAAAATGAGGTGAAGAGAACAGGGTCTTACTAATAAAACTGCAGGGACGGAATTCAATGATATGCATATATCCTGTATCTGTTTCTATTTTCAATTAGGTTCCTGTTAGTAAATTTCCAAGGTGTATTTTGTTCTTTTGAAATCAGAGGATTAATGCGACTCCATACAAGACTATTATAAGTAAAAATAAGAAGTTTCAAGAGATGGTACCTGTCCTATGTCAATGCCAACGGCAGTACCCTCAGAGATAACTTTTGAAAGAACAGATGCATCTCCAAAACCGAGGTTAACTCCTTGACCCGCTAGAGGATGAACGGTGTGGGCAGCATCCCCGATGAGAACGACACGTCTTTTAGCGTAGGTACTAGTCTGAACTAAAGACAGGGGGAACACCATCCTTTGCGATGCCAACCTGACAACCTTTGGTGGAACTTCAAAAGACTCATTGGATGAGACCAAATCTGACGAGAAGCTAGAGAAAATCTTATCAATACTTGAGTTAGACTGTGGATGAGGACCATATCCATAATCCAATGCACGATTTACAGCGTTCACAAAATCATCCTCGGTAATAGCTTTGCAATCTGAAGACTCTTTTGGGCTCATTGTCCAAACAATATTACTATAATTGTTCCCTATCGGCAGAAGTGCAATTGGTCCTGCAGGAAGAAACCTTTGCCACGCACAATGGTTAGGCATTGGATGTTCAACTGTGCAGATAACTGCATTTTGTGGATACTTCCGGCCAGTGGTTCTGAAGCCTGCCAACTCCCTAACACGTGACCTACCTCCATCAGCTCCAACCTGGGATCAGAGCTCTTGTAAATTACATGTAATAGCCCAACTAGATGCTAACAAGTTACGCTTAAGGTGAACTGGGAAGTTACATGACATAATCAATGACGAGACAGGAATAAACAGCAAAGAAGGTCCTACAACTTCACAGAGTCAATGTTAAAACCTTCATGACTTGAAGTATAATGCATTAAATATTCGTACCACCATAACACAAAAAAATGGTTAAAATATTGGGGAAGGATTAACTGTGAACCATCCAAATCATTTTTTGCAATTGGTGTCAGCCGGTAAAGTGCCATGAACACCAATTGTCAAGGAATGTGTCCCACAAAAGGCATAATAAATACTTCCTTGGTCCTACAATAGTTGTCAATTGTCATACTATTAGGGATATTTACTGCCAACCTTTTAATTTGTCATCACTAGCTCTAGCTTAGTCTTAAATGCTAATGTTTCTAATTACAAGACTTGATAAATATCCTAGAACACCTGTATGCGGAAAGATTACTAACAATTTGAGGATGGAGGAGTATTTAGGAGAAAATCTAGAAAACATCATTTTCATAATCACTATACCCTTATTCTAATTCTTTGGTACTTATCAAACAAAAAATATAATAATATTCCCTTAAGTGTCCAAAGCAGCAATAAGACATCCAGAAATAAACGACTACGGAACAGTAAGAGTTATTTTCAAAATCAGTAAATTAGTTCACAGTCAGTCTTATGTTTTGCAGTTCACAATAAATTAAAAATTATAGAAGGTACTTGACATATAATATAACAAAAACTGTACAGGCTATATATATGCTATCAATCAATATGAAGCCTAAAGAGGTTTATCCATGGTATTGAAGCTCGGCCTCATGGCGACCACATTGTCAAGTTTTTTAGTTCACCAGGACCGCGATATAAAGCCACAACAATCGCAAACCGTTCGCATTGCCCATGAAAGTGATTTCATGAATATTTTCACGATCACGACCGCATTTGAGTTTGAAAACCATGGGTTAATCACTTCATCTTTGGTTAAGAGGGATTGATCTTTTTCAGATTTAGGAGCCGAAAGCCCAGCATTGTTTACCAATTTCTAGTAGTCCTCAGACCATAGTCCTACACCAGAACTGAAGGACCCAAAGCATCATAATGATCACAGAATCATCCTATGCATAACATTTATTCTCAACTACCAATGGTATGCAGAAACTCCATCCAAGTTTTACACCGGCCTATTGACAAAATACAACATGCTAGAAATGAAAAGATTATTAGTGACACTCTGAGTCTTCTTTTCCAGTTATAGCATCCTGAACTTGAAAAAACGAATATTTGCTCTCGTAACTGTAGTAATTACTATCTACTATCCTTCAAAAAGCATGATTTTCTTCTTAGATAAAACTTAACAAATCCCCACAGGGTATCTTATCTTCCCCTTTCCAGTTACTACAAGGTACACTGCAAATTTACAAAAGATTGTGAATTTGGTTCAGCTGAAAACCAATAACAACCTTACTACAGTTAGCAGAATAATCACCTCCATGATTGTCTACTTTGCAAGAAAGCATCTGAATGTGAATTTAACACCTGATAATCTGCTTTAAACTAGACACTGCCACAACCTTCCATAACTAAAGTGAAACATCCACACTCATGAAGGACAAGGAGCCACAGCTGAAGGAAACACATAAGTACAGTCATTTGCATCTCTAAATTCTGCATATGCTCCAGCGTCCCATTTTTGTTGCCACAAACACTTCTTACACAAGTTCAGGAAAGTGAAAATGTAGAAAAAAGACGTGGGTAAATGTGTGGACTAATTTGAGAGAAAAAGTAGAAAGGGAAATATTAGTAAAAAAAGGTGTGTTGCAACTATGGTCACTTCCCCCACTCACACATAACAAGTATTACCACCAGCAGAATAGAAACCTCATCAACCCATTCTCCATACCTAGTGCCACATTAAAATTCGAAATGCTCCAAAGTTCCTATCAGCAGAATGTATCTCAAATTCCTAATGTTATCAGATCACTTAACTTTGTATTATCCTTCCATCCGGGAGTAATTGTCAAATTGTCCCAACCCCTCAAAATTAAGGATATGATGTGATTTAACTAAATACCCTTCATAATACTTGGACTCCTCCCTCCATCATTCAAACTAAGGGCATCCTGGGTAATCCAATCATGAACAATAAATATTCAGGAATGTTGAGAACTTTTTACAGCCAAACCAAATTAGCGTACATAACTATTATACTGAATGGAAGGAGTGATATTTAAGTATGTACTCTGGAATTTTTTTGCTTTAAGTAGACAAATAAGAAGTTTTTGACAATAAAGCAGTATGCCTACATATCAGTATGGACCATGACCACAAGAAAATCAGGATACATACAATTTCTCAACTAAAAATGTTCTCCACGGGTCTATACCGTACAGCTCCATATTACACCATGCCAAATCATACAACCAACATAAAGCAAATCTGCAGCCAATTGAAACATTTAATCGACTAACCCAAGACTATTCATGCAAAGCAAACAAACAACCTCTTCCAAAGATATGTCATCTCACAGTAAACAACATGTGAACAAGGCTCACAATCAACTCGGCATGGCATACAGATACCAGGTGAAATACTACACCTCGGTCTTTACTTATAATGTGTATCATTAGTAATAACCCTACCCCGATGCCAAAGTCCACACAGAAGCCTTCACTTTATGATGAATCTCTACTTTCCAAATGAAGTTTGGTACCACAAAAGGTGGCAACTGAGGGGACAGGGCAAACTAACATAGGAAAGATTACAAGAAAGGGACCCATCACCCATATAGATTCCCCTTCCATACCCTAGAATCCTATACTTCATCTGATTGTGGAGCCAGAATCTCAACCACAGAAGTAACCTCCTCTATCTCCCTGTCATGCGATGAGATGGCCTTTGGTAATATCAAGCATTGTCAATATCAGAAGAGACAGGAGCAGTAAAGACAGATGGAATCAACATGGAAAATTTTGCTTTCCTCTCCAAAACATCCTCCTCAGAAAAAAAAAATGCAATAATAATCACCATCTTAAACCTTATCAGAGGTGACAAAAAAAAGGAGCGAGACCTATGAATTTCTCAATGTACTATACCACAGAGACTCAGAAGCGAGAGGATGGATACAGAGAAAGAATTTAGTTGGTCCAAGGATTACAGAATTTCTGATGTAAACACTGGGCAGATACCCCATACCCACATCTCTACAACTTTTGTTCATCTTGAAGCGAAAGTCCACTAAGTGAAGGCTTTCACTTAAGGAGCCTTTCTCAAATAGCATTACCACCGACTATTTGTTGTAAGAAAGTAAGCCTTGCAAGACTACCTCTCCAAGTCTGTCTATTATGTATAAGGACCCGAATTTGGGGGAAAAAATAAAGTAGGGCATGTAAGAGTAGATGCATATATAAGTGGTAGGTTTGCCCAAATTGGATAAAACAAAATAAAGTAAATCTGTTTGAAATGGCAAAGATCATAAGTGAGAAAATCTTTGTGAAATGGGTGGAGAATTAGGACCTAAAGCTAGTAAGAAACTCAATGTGAGATTATTTGTACAAACTTAACCAGGAAATCAAGAATAGATCACCTAAAAATGACAAAAGGCGTGAAACAAATCTCTTGCCTCTCCTTCCACAAGAACATAAAACCATATAGTGTAAAGCAACCCTTGATCGACATGCTCTGTCTATATCCAGTAACGATTTAAGACTACCATTGAAAAACTATAAGAAGATGCCAAGTTGCCAACAGATAAATTCTATTTCTAACAAGATAAAAGGATTGAATTCTATCAAATATTGAGTCTCTCCATCAGCCCCTTTCTTCCTAAACTTATATTGCTGTCATTGCAAAATTTACTGTAACACACAATGCAAAATACTGACCACCAATTTTGCAACTACATTGCTGCCATCTGCCAGCTCCAACTTTGCTAATTGACTGTCCATCTTGGTAGATGAAATACTTGACTGTAAAGCCATTGAAGCCAATCTAGAAGGAAGTACTGTTTTCTGGAAGTCCTTCTCCTGTACAAGTTCTCCAATCCAACAATAAGGATAAGAGACAGAACACAATTAGCTACTTCATACATGTGGGTGGAAGTTATGTATAATGCAACCAAGTTAGTAGGTTGATAATTTTCTTTTACGAGAGCTCTATGTTTTAGAGGCTTCACTATTTCTAGGTTAAACTTTTTGATGCCATTTATAACATTTTCAATACTGGTGAAGACCAACCATAGAGCCTACACGTTTAATCTAAAGTGGGGTGGAATAAAACTTAGAAGTAACGAAGAGTTTGAAAACTTTTATTTCAAGTCTACCCACGATATTTAGTCATGACTCATGAGACAGAAGCACTGAGAGAAAAATGCTTCCAGAATGATTCTGGCAAGAGGGCATTTTCACCTCCGTGTTTCCCTGTACTAATATATTAAGAACGAATAATAAAAATACTGAGAGCTGAAATGCACCTGTATACACATTAATAAGGAGCTATGAAGCACCTTATTCTCAACAACACACCTAAAATATGAAAAACCTGTGTTAGCCCTCTTGTATAAAACCATGCATCTGCAATTAATATTGACTTCAATGTTCAAAGATGGTTTTGGTTCACAGTATAAGCTCACCCAAGTACCTCCTTGTTAACATCTCTAGCATTGTACCTGGTAAACCCTAGACCAGTATAATCCCATACCTACAAGCAAAGTCAACTTATACATCATAAATTGACACCAAGTTTACAAGGATGGAACAGAAACAGGGAAATGAAAAGGTAAGAATAATGGCACATTAGTAATAAAATTATCTTCCACATGCAGAATGTGAAATTAACATTCGGCTATGCCCACATTTCAAAATTGAGACCTTGCGCATAACTTATCTTCCAATCTTGGCTGACTACAATGACGTGTGTCATTCATTAATAAAAGAGATAATATCATAATATACTAAACAAGAAAGGTTTACAAATGCAACCACCATTGGACAGCAGAAACACAGATGCCGTAATGGAAGATCAGCAACACATAGCAGTATTGGACTCTAAGCAGTAAGCACCACCTTTTCTTATGCAAGCATTCAATACAGCTAGCATAGAAAGTTTAAAGATAATGTTAGAAAGTAGGATGTACAATCTATATGAAGATATTTGAGCCCGAATTAAATCCATGAACCATGGTATTATTTAAGCATTTGAAATTATCAAGGACAAAAACTAACATTTGCATATCCAAGATCGAATATAGGCAAACAGTATGTAGTAACATACAACAAGAGAACTTGAGAGCAATTCTTACCTGCATCTTATCAAAATAAGCATGACGTTGCTGTTCAACATACTTCCAAGCACCTATATCTGCAACAATTACTTCTTAGTAACTGGAAATCAAATAGGAAATCAGAAAGGTTATAAGTTAGAAAATTGTCTTGCCCTATTAACTTTAACATACTAAAAGGACACAATAGTAATTATAAAAGAACTGCCCCTATTGACAAAGTACCACGACTAAATAGAATAATTTTATTACTTCACAGGATATTATGAATTGTAGATCAAATCAATTTATGTATTCTGAAAGTTGATACACAAAATATACTAAAACAAACGACAACATACTTTCAAGAAAGGAGATAGCAGCTGGTGTTACTGTGCTAACTCTAGGATCAGGAGGCTCCTCATTATTAATCCCACCTCCAGAGTTCAATGCAGGATTGTCATCAATGATTGCAACACTTAACTTTCTGGTTATGGCAGAGCTCGCTGCAAGGCATATGAGATATATTAAAAGCCTAAACTGGCATTCAGGTAGGGAAGAAACACTACCATAATCAAATGACTAATGGATTTTCATAAGAGCACAGGTGATTAAAACTTCATAAAAGATGCAAATTATCAAAAACAGAAAAGAGGGATAAGGCAAGAAAAAAGGAGCAAGTGCTATCAAGCACCCCACACATAGTAATCCAGACTAACCCAAGGAACATGCCAGAGCCATGCCGACCAAGCCACCTCCGACAATAGCAATGTCATATTGCTGAATTCCGTTAGCTGATTGATTTTCTCCCTTATTTTCCTGGTACATTCAGTAATGATAATTTACACCTCAAATAATCCGAAAGGAGGAGAAGAGAAAGGAGGGGGACGAAGATAACATTTTAGGCCATAGCCACACAGGAGGAAACACTCCAGAAAATGACATCATCGACAATTTTTGTCAGCTCATCTAGCAATTCTGCTGGCTGATTTTAGTTCATAAACATGGATCCCCACTACAACTGTGCATAACGACTTCATCAATAAAAAATCCATCAATATACATCTATCTACCAACTCACGTTGCTATTTATATGGCTGCTTGAGGCCGAAACTTCTGAGGCGGTGACATTGACATTGACATTGCAAAAGAACCTCCTTACACCTTGTAGTGGACAAACACCCAAATTGCTTTTTCCACCAATAACTCTATACATTGTCCAGTTAAAGTTTAAGCAGGTTACCACTGTTTGTGACACGCAAAACACATCAAACAATTTCAGATTTTCGACATTATACAAGAACATTTAACCATAACCTAATAAGCCATAAAAACGCACTATAATTCACATAATCGAGCATTATAAAAGAACATCAATAGCAATTAAAGTTGGTTCATACTTGGAAAAAAAAAACAGAAGAGAAGAAAAGAAATTTCACGAAATTTCAGATATTATTAAAGGAGAATTTCACACATTTGAAAGTGATAAGAGAAAAGATTGAAATTTGAAGAGAAATAAAGCACAAACCTCTTGAGATGATTATATCTTGTTAACTGAGTTGTAATATAGAGAGTAGGGGAGAAATGGAGAGAGAGAGATTTGATGAATGTTTTAAACGGAACTGAACTACTGAAGTTCTCTATACGAACATCAATTCGCCAGAGGTGAATATCGAGAGAGATTTGTCCTAGATAGAACATATGTGAACACCAAACTTGAATAGACCGGATCCACAATAACTTATTGTTCACATAAAATCATATAATATAGTCAGTTTTCATTTGATATATTAAGTTTTCATTTGATAGAGTCAGTTTTTGTTTTATAGTGTCAGTTTTCGTTTGATTAGTCAGTTTTTATATGATATAATCATATTTTATACACAAATTATCTAGAAAGACTGCCTAACTTTAACATTACAGTTAGACAAGCCCAGACCCAATTCTAATAGAGAAGTCCAACCTTTTTCAACACAGCCCCAACCCAGCGTCATTACTTCACCTCACCTCTTTCTCTCTGCTCATCTCACCTCTTTCTCGCTCCTTTCTCAGTTTCTCCTCCTATTTTACCAAATTCATTCTCAGTTTCTCAGTTTCTCTGTTTCTCTCTGCTAGAAAATTTGGGAGGTATTTGTTAAATTAGGGTTTATGGATACTGAATTAGAAAGATGATGAAGGTGTGTTCGACATTCAGATGAAATTCGAGGTTTGGTTTTTGTTAATTTCGATCTTGTTTCTTCCATTTCATTTTTAGATATGTTTGTTTTTGTTTGGGACTTTGATCCTGCATTTCGTCGAATAAGTTGAATTTGAGATTATGATTTAGTTGATTATATAGACTCTTGTAGAGTGGTTTTAAACGCTTGAATTGAATGTCTTGTATTCAATTTCGAGTTTCAGTTACTTCCTAATGACGCAATTTTAGTAACATTTGCTTGTTAATTTCAGTTTTTCTTTTAGATGAACATTTGCGAGTTGAATTCTTTCATTCGTGGTGATTTTATGGAATTGTGATCATTTAAGTAGTTGAATTCTGTGTGATTTTGATCCTGCATTTTGTCCATTACGTTGTATTTGTAATGATGATTTGGTTAATTTTTGAGAATCTTGTGGAGTGGTTTTGTTGATTCTTATACTTTGGACGCTTGAATTGAATATCTTGGATTAAATTTTGTGGAGTGGTGATTATATTGCTGATTTCGAATCATCATCAACTTGTTTGTAATTTTCCATCTCTGATTTTTAGTTGTTTGTTGATTAGAGAGATGAGAAGCTGAAAATTGATTACAGAAGTTAAACCTCTACATCAATTGCAATCAATAGTCCTAAGGTAATTTCGAATTATGTTTTTGTTGAATCCTCTGTTTTTCGTCTCTGATTTTTAAATTTTTCATCTGATTTTGAGTTGCTCTGTTCCATTGTACTGCATTGCATTGCAATTGAGTACACCGCCAGGGCCGCCTGTATTCAGCTCGTCGTTGCGGCTGGTTGCGGTCCCGTTTTGAACATCTCCTACTTCAAAATTGCTTTTTCGTCGTTTAGTTGAGGTTAATTATCCTTGTTTGTTTAATTGGTGTACAAGATTTTGTTTTATTTGCTTCATCGATTGCTTTTTCATGTGAAATTTTAGCTTATCTGCATGCTAGGAACTAAAGTAGGAACCTGTTGCAGTTGCAGTTGCTTTTCCCCCACCTATTTCAACCACTCCTCCTTCTTCTTCTACTTTGCCCCCTTCTTCCCCTCCCACTTTTTCTCATAATACCTCTTTTGACTCCAATTCTCTTTCCCCCCCCTCAACTCTCTTTCTCCCCTTGTTCAATTCTCTGCTCATAAGGTGATTCATTCAATCCCTCTTTTTTCTTTTATTTTGTTTAGTATTCATTGATTGAATTTCTGCATTGTAATCATTTCGTTGGATTGAGTTGTCTATTGCTCTCATGTGTTCAAAATGTTCTACATTTTGTACTCATTGATTGAATTGGGTGCATTGTAATTGTTTCATTGGATCGAGTTGTCTGTTGCTCTGATGTGTTCAACATGTTCTACATTTTGAAATTTTTTTATGTGTGTTTTGGGGGTCATTGATCTTATATTGAACATATTATGGCAATGCTTTGTTCTTGGTTGTTTGATGAGTTTTAGCAGTGTGTTGCTTCATTGGTTTGAATTAAATTCAGATGTTTCTGTTGTTGCTGAGTCTAATGTTGAATCAAGGTCTTTGGTTGTACTTGGTATGTTGGCTTTTTAAATATATATTTTATCTTAGTCCCTTTTTGTCTTATATTAGTCGCTTTATGGAATAAATTGGTCACCTAATAAACTGTCATGATGTCTTTTGTGTTGTTATTGATTTGTGGCAGAAAATAATGTTGTTGATCGATTCTCTGGCGATTGCATCCACCGAGTCAGGCTCGTTGACTCAGCACTCGTCCTCGAGAAACTCAATGCGAAGGTGCCGGAGTTTGTGTCGTTCGACAACTGATGATGAGACAACGGACGACCGACCACTTATTGTGATGTATCCCTCCCCGACGAGCACGATTCCTGCCTCCGATCCTAGAGTGATGATCGTTCCTCCTCCTCCGCCTCCTGCGCCGAAGATGGTTCATGTTTATCCTGCGCCGAAGATGGTTCATGTTTATAGTGGTCACATAATGATTTATGTTGGTGACACAATGGTTATTGTTGGTCACTTATTATTTTTTTAACATTTAGGAACCCACACATGTAATTGGAGTGACATTTTGTTACTGATTATGGTAATAAATACATTTGGTTCTTTCAATTTCACATTTGAAGTTTCTCAGTTATTATTATATATTTCGTCATTTAATTTCTTAAATATTCAGTAAATAGATTAAAGTGGGCACCAATTAGCTTAAATTAGGTACCAAATGAGTTTAAATAGTCACTTATTGAAATATATTAGATGTTCAGCTTTGTGTTTTTTAAATTAAAGTAATCAGTAAATAAATAGGTGACTAATTTGAACAAGCATCAAATGGATTAAAGTAGTCTCTAATTTGAAGAATTCTAAAGTCAGCATGGAATAGTGACTAATTGGCATATCATGGTCTCTAATTGACATATAATAGTCACTTAAGAACATAAAACTTACTGATCAACATAACTTGTAATTAGATACTAAAGTTGAGTACCACTCAGCATAATTTTGCAAAATAACAAACCAGTGGTAATTGTTTTGTTTATACTTCTACTAATTACATAAAGTTCTACTTTTGTTCAAAACTAATTAATCATCACTGTTAGTAACCAAATTCGTTTTTGTTCAAACTACTTTCTTGGAGAGTATCTAGTTGCTGGTCCGGATATCTTGACAGGATAGTTTTGCTTCGGGGGAGATGGCTTTTGCAGCTTTTGCAGAACTATAGTGGCTGTGTTGGGTATGTCTTGGTGTCTTTTCGATCTCCTGCAAAACGCTTGATTAGCTTCATCTGCTTGCTTGGTGGGAATTTGAGGTTGTTGTTTTTGTGGTTGTGGAATCAGATTACAGCAAATTCATTTACAGTGAAAACCAAATGATTCAAAATGCTTACAAAAAAATAAAGTGGCTACCAAAGAACTTAAATTGGTCACATAAGGAAGTAAACTAGTTACTTGATGAAATAAACTGTCAGAAAATTAAGCATCTTTCAAATAACAAGAACCAAAATGACAATTCATTAGGATAGCAGTAAGTAATTGAATTTGAAACTTCTCACTGAACGGATGGAGAATTGAGTTAAAGTGGTCACAAATAAACCTAAACTGGTTACTAAATGAGTTAAAGTGGATACTTAATGCCTGTAACATTTTTAGTTTCATTTGTAGTCTTGTTAGTGCCCATATATTATAAAGGAGTCTCAAAAATGATAATAAGAAACTAATCAACAATCAAGTTATAGTGGATACTAAATTAATTAAAGTGATCAATAGACAAAAACTTCCTGCCAAAACTGATCAGCAATCAAGTTTAGGTTAAATGACTTAAAGTGATTCCAAAATGACTTAAAGTGGTCACCAATCAAGTTATAGTAGCTACTAAAGTATCTAAATGATCCTCAAATGATTGAAATTAGTAAAATCAGATTTGTAGTCTGTAATTATTGTTCGGTTGCCCTCTTAATAATTAGCTCATTTGGTGATATTAGTACAACTTCAATGCCAATCTAAATTCCATAGTAAAAAATGTGGATTCACAATATTGTGAAGTTTCCACTAATTTTTGAGGAGTGTTCTGTAAAGATGTACATAGCAAACTACTTTAAACTTCAAAGTCCAACCTAAGAGACAAAATACATCAGTTATTGAGAAAGGAGAGAACTAGAGAATAGAGAACTTATTTCCTCTTGCAACAAAAACAACAGCAACAGGCAATCTATACTGCATTAAATATCTCACTGATGTTCCGACCAGGTGTTGAGAGCTGTATCAAGGTGGACAACGAAAAGAGGTATTCCATGAAAGAAACATGAAGCTAATCTATATCGAAACGGCAATTAGGATGCAGGTTTTTGAAAGGTGAACCAACTTCCCAAAGACAACTCTATAGGTTCTTGACTTCTTGGCATCAACTGGCAGCGGTTCTCTATTTGCTCTGAATGCTTGCTGTTTGGCAGAATTTTATTCAACATCAGTCATCAACTGCTACTAAGTGGTGGTGGCATCCTAACCCCAAGACTTCTATTGTACTCTTTGACAGAACCAAGAAGGATGAACAGCCACTGGAGCACTACAAATTCTGGGTTAAACGCTAAATAGTGAGGATAGAAATATTGGTTGGTCTAGGACCTAGGCTAATCTGGCTCCACCACAAAGATGATTTATCAATGCACAGATTTGTAGCAATTGTGTTTGTTAAGTTCATGTGCATCAAATATTTTGGATATCGTGCTACTGATCTTCACTAGGTTTGATTTCTTGACTATACATATCTTAATTGATGTCTGATATGCACTTATAAACACTAACCTTAACTTTCGGAACTTCATGTATTTGTAAATTTAACTCCGGTAACATTTCTTGGCCCTTATTTGATCTTATTGGAACTGACTTTAACTTATTTACAATGAGCTTAACTTATCTTAACTTCATGGCAATGAACTTAACTTATCTTTTATTGGCAATTAACAAATCTATTTGTATTTATTTGTTCTCGAAACAGATTGAAAAAAATGCACTCAGTAAGGGAAAGATCTTGACATGTGTATTATCACAATCCTTCCAATCCACAGGAATAACCACAAAAACGTGCAACATATTCAAAACATCCAATTCACATGAAGTTTATCAACTTTTCAATTACCAATTTCATGTATCTACAACATTTCTTTTAAACATTAAATTAGTCACTAATGAAACTAAATAGCAAATTTCTCACAACAAATTAGTCTCTAATTGTCAACAACAACAATATGCTTTCTACATCACAATAGCTCATTCAAAACAAAAATCAGTCATTCTAGTCGTTCTAGTATACAAAAAGCAGTCACAATAGCTGAAATGTGTACCTTCATAATTTTCTAACAATTTTAAGTAATTTTACGAACAATGAGCTGAAACTTAGCTTCGAATTAGTATCTCCAAAACCCTAACTTGAGCAAATTTAACATATGCATGTAACTTGATGAAGGAACGAGCTAAGAACTCAAATTTTGACAATAAATCAGCTCGAAAATGCATAAAACAAGTACTTTACTTACCTTTACAGTTTTTGGGATCGAAATTCTTCAAAAATCGAGTGAAAATGCATAATATGTGCTCGAATTTGTGAGCTTATCTCGGTGAAATTCGGCATCCTTGTAATCGTAGAATCGAAATCGGAGAAGGTGATGATGGAGCTGCTATGGAGGATTTCCCTTGGCGGGAAAATGCCACCATTAAAGAGAATGAAGAGTGAAGAGAGGAGAGAGAAACGCGCAAGAGATAGAGGAGAGTTTCGTGTTTTTTTTTAATTTGCAATATGGGTTGATTAGCTCATATTGTTTGGACTTGGGCCTGCCTAATTATAATGTTATAATTAGGCGGTCTCTTGCAAGACGAGCTGTATTTTATATAGTCAGTTTTTGTACGATATAGTCAATTTTCTGATATAGTCTGTTTTCGTATGATATAGTCGGTTTTTCTAATATACTCAGTTTTCATTTAATATATTCAGTTTTCATTTAATAGAGTCAATTTTTGTTTGATAAAGTCAGTTTTCGTTTGATATAGTCAGTTTGTATGATATAATCATATTTTATATAGTCAGTTTTTGTTACGATATAGTCAATTTTCTGATATAGTCGGTTTTCGTATGATATAGTCGGTTTTTCTAATATAGTCAGTTTTTGTGTGATAAAGTCAGTTTGGATCCACAATAAATTATTGTGACCCCGGTCCACCCAAGACGTACGTATTATGATATTTTTTTTACAATAACCACCTTATAAAACCAAATTTTTTATAAGAATCACCTTGTATCAACTTTTGTTTAAATAACCACCTTATATCGGAAGGTTATTCAATGGCTACAATAAAATTGTAGCCATTGTAATTGCTTGATCTTAAAACCTTTATTTATATTAACTAATCTTGTCCTTTCACTTAGTTAACTTAAAGGAAATCCTAAAATATGTATCCATTAAACATCCTATAGATAAATTCTACAAAATTGGTACAAGAATTTGCCACATAGCCTATGGAACCAGAAATTTTAAAAAAACCAACAAATTTCTACAAGACTATAACATATCACAAAATTTAGTCTGCTTATAGTACATAGGTTTATTTTTATCTATTTATGAAACCAACTTAGTCAATAGTTAAGTTTAAAACAAAAAATTACATGGTCTACATTACACAAGTTATAATGGCTACAATTTCATTGTAGCCATTGCAAAATTATCCCCTTATATCACCCAAAAAAAATTAAATAACCACCAGTTACACTTAACACTTTTCATCCAACCAAACGTTGCTAGGGCCCACTAGTTCATAAATTACACAAAGTGGTTGATATAAAGTGGTTATTTAAACAAAAGTTGATACGTATATAACACATTGTAATGACATTTTGTGTAATTTTGGAAAAAAGTTATGAGTATTTGCCGGCATTTTTTTTAAAAAAATAGGGGGTGTTCTAAGTAGTAACTTTTTCATTTTTTTCTAAAAATTTACAAAACTGTCATTGTAATATGCACTATTCGCAATTCACTGTGAATTATTTGTTACTTTCCTGTTTAACTTCCTAATTGACGAGCTTTGTCTAGTTTATAGTAGTTATCTATTTATAACAGCAAAAATAAGTAGTATAGTATAACAATAACAAAATCCTGATGAAGTTGAATTTTACGGTTCTCAAAGAGCATAGAAAATATCTTGGACTTCCAACCTTCATTGGAAGGTCTAAGAAAGTAGTTTTCCAGTCTATCTTGGACCGAGTATGGAAGAAGATAAAAGTAAGAAGGAAGCTTATCAAGAGCGTGAAGAGAAGTGTTATTAAAATCAGTTGTGCAAGCGATCCCTACGTATGCAATGCAGTGCTTCAAAATTCCATTAGGATTTCTTGACAATTAGAACTCACTGTGCAAGAACTTTTGGCGGGGTCAATAAAATGATGAGCGAAAACTTACTTTGATTAGCTGGGAGAAGCTCTGCAAATTGAAGGATACCGGTGGAGTGTGATTATGAGACTTGAGTGCTTTAAAGTTTAAACAGAGCTCTGCTAGCTAAACAATTAAGGCGTCTAACAACGAATCCAAACTCTTTTGTTGCACTGATTTTAAAAGGAAAATACTTTCCTATATCTTCGCTCTGGAATGCAAAAGTCCCTCCCAACGCAAGCTACACTTGGCGCTCAATTATGTCAGCTCGCGATCTGGTAAAGGATAGGGAAAAATGGGTGATAGGTGACGGAAGAATTACAATTTTGGCAAAATCATAGCTTACTAATCTACCAGGTTGTCGAATTTTTTCTCCCCTTCCTGAGTTAGCTTATAGCTTAGTGGCGGATTGGAGGAATGTTGAGGATGGTGGATCGGGCTTTACCAGCTCTACTTATGTATTTATCAGAGTATGAGATCAAAGCCATCAAAATAACCCGTTTTACCGATAATGATCAATGTGATATTATGTGCTAGAATTTACAAAGAAAGGGGAATTCACGTTGAAAATGCCTACCACCGTGAACTGCAAATAGAGAATAGAGAAGCGGGCTCATCTTCTTCAACCGTAAACCAATGGTTATGGAGGAAAATTTGGCAAGCCTAATGTTATTTCACTAGGAACAATACAAGAGGGGGGTGAATTGTATGTGTAGAAATAAACGTAACTTTTTGCGGAATTTTAAACTTGAACAAAGAAACAAGCTAAAGGAACACAAGAGATTTTTACGAGGAAAAACTTCTTGGGCCCAACAAGAAGAAACAACCTCGACCACTAGGGATTTTAAACTCAACTCTTTTTCACTAATTAGGTCAAACAACTTTGTTACAACCTAATTCTACTCGCGGGCCACACCTTGAGTTCCTAAACTCAAGTTCCTGAACAACTGTTCCCTTAACAGTTGTTCCTCTCAACTTCACTTGAAGTTTTCTCACTTTAACTCGCTTCACTCAAAGCTTCTCTCTTACAGAACTTCACCCAAAACCGCCTTACCCCAAAAACCAAAATACAATTGATCAAAATAAACTCAGTGGAATTAGAGTAAGAAGGCAAAGAACAAATGGCTTTTATGAGAGAATGAAGGCATTGACACTTTACTTAGTTAAACTCACTAATTTCACTTGGTCAAACACAAATTGGAACTTAATTAGACATTAGTATTTATAGTGGTAATAACTTAGAACGTGGGATTAAAACATATGTTAGTGGTAAAATCATTATCCCATGATGTTCCTTATCCGGAGGAACACGTTCCTCAATCAACCCATGATCTCCATGATCACTGTTAAACGTGGGAGAGAATTGAGTTACTGCTCCCTTAATTTTAGCAACCACTAAAAGCATTAATTTAAAAATCTGATTTAATTAAAAATATTTTAATTATTAATACCAAAATAAAATCCTTTTACTAAAAATATTATCTTTAAAATATTTTCATAAAACCGAAAAGGAATTTTATTATCTTTATAAAAATAAAATCTTTTCCTTAAAAAGATTTTCCTTAAATAAAACGGTTACCTAGAATCTAGGCATAATTTACTCAACTGACATAAATAAACCGTTGTAATGCTTCATCCTAAGTCTAGTTCCTTTTAATAGTTAGTTCCTTTAACTTATTAGTTCAGCGCCAGTGCGTCTGTTCCTTACAAAGGAACAAACGCTCATTCTCATTCTAAATTGCCATAGTTCCTTACCATTCTTACTCGTTCCTTTACATTGGAACTAGAAACAAAAAGCCTCGCTTTAGTCTTCTTGCTCCAATGCTGCTCCAGTACCAAATTATGAAACATCTTCACTTAGTCTTCAAAATCCAAACTTGATTTCTTCCTTGACTTAGTATTCTCTTTGTTCCTTTCATTGATACCTTGAAATTCATTCACTTAAACAACTTGTTAGTCCAATACTTAGTTTGCATCTTTGTTCCTTTGTCATCATCAAAACTAGGGTTCAATAATTTCCCCCTTTTTGATGATGACAACAAAGTTACAAACTAAGGAAAACAAAAAATAACATAAGAGAATGAAAAAGATAAAATAATAATTTATATAATTAAATTAAGGCAGATTAAGGATTTAAATTTTTCATTTTGTCATTTTTTTTAATGTTTAATTTTTTTTTGTTTTCTTTCTTGTCTAGTTTGTTCCTTATCTTTTCCCCCTTTGTCATCGTCAAAAAGATCAAACGCTTGGTGATTTTGAGAAGACTGATATGTATAAGACCTTGAGACCATTAACAAGCACCAAAAATGGTTAAGTTAGGAATTTCAAAGGTTAGACTTGCTCAAACATCAATCACATAATACTAGCCATTCCAAGTAAGAAATTATGCACATAAATCATCAACGAAGACAAATATAGCAAAAGTCATCTATTTATAGCACTTGTTCCATTAAAGTACAAAAGAGAAAAAGAAGAAAAGAAAAGAAACAAAAGCTAAGAATTCTTGGTCCTTTAAGAGAAACAAGAACTAGACATTTGGAAGGGAAGGGGAATGGTGTTCCTCAACGACTTCTTCCTCAACCACTTCTTCCAACTTCTTCATCACCTCTTCATGTTGCCCATCAAGTTGCTGCTTCAAACTATTAAGAGCTTGGGCCATCATCTCCATGTTCTTTTGTTGTTCAATCACGGTATCACTAAGGACTTTCATTAAACCCATCATTTTATCAGTTTTAGCATCTAAAGTCCAATGAAGATGATTGTAAAACTTAATCATATGTTGACCAAGGAGACATACTTCATTAACCCAACCAAATTCATCCGAAGGAACTTGTTCCTTTCCCTTAGAACCAGAGGCAGTGGATGGTTTAGGTGGAGGAATTGGGGTGTTTTCTTGTGAAGGACTTGTTGTTCCTGGGAGAGAAACAGAAGGTGAGGTGGTGGTGTAAATGGAAGGAAGAAAAGGTGGTTGTGGTGGAAGGTCGATAGATGTAGAGGAGAAAGGATTTGGTTCTCATCATCTCAACTTTCAACCTGTTCATAACTAGAAGGAACGAGAGAAGGATGAGGGAGAGATGGAAGGAATAGGTGTGAGAGTAACTAGGATTTTTGGTGAGGATGGAAGAGTTGGTTCCTTAGGTGAGTTGTGATCCTGTTCCTATGCATCAGATAGGACTAAAGGAGAGTCCTTATTTGAAGGAACATGGACAATTTTAGCAATTTTCAATCTAGTGCTTTGTCTAACTCTCTTAGGAACAGGAGGGGAAGGCTTTTTGGCAACAGATCTTGCGCCTCTTGGGTTTCTCGTTCCTTTGGTTACGTAGGGGCGGGAACTTGTTCCTCCAAGTATAACCTCCACTTGGTTCCTCTTCTACCGCCTTGGGCAGTTTTCTCTTGTGAGAGGAACTAGTAGCAATCCTCCCTTGAGTTAACACTCCATCTTGGACAGAGAGGTCCAAACCATACAAAGTCTTTTCATTTAGAATATTTCCTTGTTTTATTCCCAAGGTAGGCCAACCAGTTGTTTTCACTTTAAAGTGAGAAAGAAGATAGGTGATCAATGCACCATAGCCAACAACACAATTATTTTCAATGCAATGAGTTAGATGTTGGATAAAGAGAGAAGGGAAGTTTATTTGAATGTGGTGGTCAAGGCAAAACATATAACACATATCCAAGAGACCCAACTCATTCCTCTTTTCAATTCGAGGAATGAGTGCTTTCAAAACAAGATTAAACAGAATTTTGTGGACAGGAGAAAGAAGATTGTGATTTATTTTGTTTTGGCCAGCAGTTCCCCTAAAAGATTCAACAATTTCATCTTGGGAGAAATTGGGAAAGGTGACAGTTCCTTTCCTCTTAAAATACAGATCAGTTCCTTTGCAAGGAACTTCCTATATTTTTGATAAAGTTTCTTGGGAAAATTTTATTTTCTTCCCCCTAACTTCTGTAGTATATACTCCATCAGTGTTGATGAAGTTTGCACAAAATTCATCCATAGCTAAAGGAACTAGGGCATTGTTAAAAGCGGTTTCAAACAAGTATTCCATACCTTGTTCCTTTAGTATGTCGGTTAATTCATTGAACCTAACTTTCTTGGCCCACTCCAAATCAACACAAAATCCTAAGACATACCTTGAATCACTTCTTTTCACTCGTTTCTTGGAGGAAGAAGCAACAATTCCTTTGGAAGGAATATGTGTAGCTTCTTCTTCCCCCTTAACTTGTTCCGGGGATTCTTCTTCATCATCTTCCCCAATTAGTTTTCTTCTTCTCTTCTCCTAGGTGACTCTAATTTTTGCTCTTCTACCGCTATTGTTGTTTCTTGAGATTTTTCGATTTCTAGGGTTTTAGATGGAGAAGAGGGGTTTTCCATTTGAGAGGTTTTGGGAGTTTTTATTTTTGGAAAAGGTGAATTGAGTGAGGTTTTTGCCATTTGGTGAAAAGATTTTGAGGTTTTATGTCGTGCGAAGAGGTGTGAAGGAGATGAATAATGGTGAAGTTGAAGCGTTTAAGGAACACGGTTTGGGATGGAAGAAAGAAGAAGATGCATGTAACAGTGAATGAGGAGTTACACGCGTAAAAATTAAAAGGATAAAAATAAAAATAAAAGATAAAAATAAAAGAAAAGATAAAAAGGGAATCATGACTTGATTAAATCTGATTCTTATATTTTTGGGATTTTCGGATTTTTGATTTTTATGGACTTTTTAATTTATGAAAAGAAAATAAATTCTAAGGAACTTGTGCTATAGGAACGACTTATGCTAAAATGTCAACATTCTTCATATCATGCATGTTTCTTTAACTTAGGAACAATAAGGGGAGTATTATGTGACATTTGTGAGTTGCTTTATTCCTTTGAATCCATGTACATGTTTTTAACATCTTAATTTGCAATGGTCTTAGGCAATTAATCACAGTCACTTAATATCACATAGAGTAAGACAAATCAATTCAGACATAGGGGATTGGAATAGGAACAATTACTTAAGTTTTATTAAACCTAACTCAAGCCTTAATTTTTCATATCTATCTCTTTGTAGAGGCTTAGTTAGTATATCAACAATCTAATTTTTAGTTTGACAAAACTCAAGTTTAATCAAACCTTTTTCCACATTTTCTTTTAGAAAGTGATGTCTGATATGTATATGTTTAACTCTTGAATGATGCACTGGATCTTTTGAAATACTAATGGCACTAGTATTATCACAATAAATAGGAACACAATTGAAGATTATTCCATAGTCACAAAGTTGTTGTTTTATCCAAAGCATTTGTGAGCAACATGCGTGCAAGAGCTACATATTCCGCTTCAAAGAGTGGATAAAGCAAGCGTGTTTTGTTTCTTGGTACTCCAAGAAACTAAACTATGACTAAGAAATTGAACCATACATGAGGTACTTTTCCTATTTACAAGATCCCCAGCATAATCAGCATCAGCATATCCTCTTAACTCAAATGTATCACTTCTTGGATAGAAAAGTCCAAGATCATCTATTCCTTTAAGATATCTAAGAATTCTCTTCACGGCAGTTAGATGAGACTCCTTGGGATTAGCTTGAAATCTAGCACACAAACCAACACTAAAAGCTATGTCTGGACGACTAGCAATTAGATACAAAAGTGAACCAATCATGCCTCTATATTTTGTTTGATCAACACTTGTTCCTATAGAATCTTCATCTAATCTAGTTGAAATTCCCATAGGAGTGTGATTTATCTTTGAATTTTCGAGGCCATATTTCTTTAGCAGTTCCTTTATGTATTTTTGTTGGTGAATAATTATTCCTTTTTCAGTTTGCTTAATTTGTAACCCAAGAAAGAAATTTAACTCTCCCATCATACTTATCTCAAATTCATTACTCATAAGTTTTGAGAATTCTTTGCACAATGATTCATTAGTTGCTCCGAAAATAATGTCATCAACATATATTTGAACAAGTAGTATGTCAGTTCCTTTCGATTTTAGAAACAAAGTTTTATCCACCTTTCCTCTTTTAAAGTTGTTTTATTCTAAAAGGAATTTTGATAATCTCTCATACCATGACCTAGGCGCTTGTTTTAACCCATAAAGAGCCTTGTCAAGCTTGTAGACATGGTTTGGGAGATCATTGTTTTCAAATCCAGGGGGTTGTTCAACATATACATCTTCATTTAAATAGCCATTTAGAAATGCACACTTAACATCCATTTGATATAGTTTAAATCCCATATAAGCAGCAAATGCAATTAGTATTCTAATGGCTTCAAGTCTAGCAACAGGAGCAAAGGCTTCTTCATAGTCAATTCCTTCTTGTTGATTATAACCTTTTACTACAAGTTTAGCTTTGTTCCTTATAATTGTTCCATACTCATCTAGTTTATTTCTAAACACCCATTTTAAACCAATCACTTTTTGTTGTTTAGAAGAGGGAACTAGATGCCATACCTTGTTTCTTTCGAACTCATTTAATTCAGCTTGCATAGCAGTGATCCAATCAGAATCAGTTAGGGCTTCTTCATGATTTCTCGGTTCTATCATTGATAAGAACACATGAAATGCACAAAAGTTCCTTAACTGAGATCTAGTTTGCGTACCTTTGGATATGTCACTTATTATGAGTTCCACTGGATGTGATTTTTGATGTCTCCAAGGTTTTGGTTGAAACTCCCTTATAGGAACAGGTTGTTCCTCTTGAGTTTCATGAGAGGATGAGGAGCTTTGTTCACTTGTTCCTTTTTCAGCAATTGTTGAATCAGTTCCTTCAACATTCTCGTTCTTAGTAGGAACAGGAACGTCTCCATCATCTTGAGGAACAGGAACATCATTGTTATGAATGTTTTCATCTCCTTCGTTCCTTTCCGCTTTTATTTCTTCTTCCTCAATTGAATCTGCATCTTTCTCATTTGGTCGTACCAAGCCAATCTCAAAGTCATCAACCTGTTTGCTTGGATTAAAGTTGTCAGATTCATCAAAGATTATGTGGACACTTTCTTCAACACACATAGTTCTTTTATTGTAAACTCTATAGGCCTTACTATGTGATGAATATCCTAAGAATATTGCTTCATCACTCCTAGCATCAAATTTTCCAAGATTATCTTTGCCATTGTTATGAACAAAACATTTGCAACCAAATGTTCTAAAATGAGTAATATTGAGTTTCTTTCCAAAATAAAGCTCATAAGGAGTTTTGTTAATGATAGGTCTCATCATGGCACGATTTATTATGTGACAAGCAAGATATTAGACCTCCGCCCAAAAGTTCCTTGGAAGTTCACTAGTAATTAGCATGGTCCTAGCCATTTCTTCCAAAGTTCTATTTTTTCTTTCTACAACCCCATTTTGTTGTGGTGTCCTAGGGGCAGAAAAATTATGATCTAGGCCATGGTTTCTGCTTAAGTCATCAAATTTATAATTTTCAAATTCTTTACCATGATCGGATCTAATATGCATTAATTTGTGACCACTCAAATTTTGAACTCTTTTAGCAAAGACAAGGAACTCATCATAAGTCTCATCCTTACTAGAGAGAAAAATAACCCAAGTATACCTAGAGTAGTCATCAACAATAACTAACACATACCTCTTTCCACTTCTACTTTGAATTCTCATGGGGCCACACAAATCCATATGAATTAATTCTAAAGGTTTTGTGGTGCTCACAACAGTTTAAGATTTGAAATAGGATCTAATATGCTTTCATTTGGCACATGCATCACAAACTTGATCAATATGAAATTTTATAGATGGTAATCCCAAAACAAGATCTTTTGATCGAAGTTTGTCAATTAATGAAAAGCTAGCATGTCCTAGACGCTTATGCCATAAGAGTGGATCATCTTCAATAACACTAAGGCATGTCAAATTATTTTTAGGAACAAGATCAAGATCCACAATATATGTGTTCCCTTTCCTTGTTCCTTCCAAGATGACATTCTTAGAGTTAATGTTAACGATCAAGCATTTTTCACTATTAAATTTAACAACATTTTCCTTGTCACATAATTGGGAAATACTTAACAGATTATGCTTTAAACCTTCAACTAAGAATACATTATCAATGGAATGTGATGGTGACTTACCAACCTTACCCATGGCAACTATGTTACCTTTCTTATTGTCACCAAAAGTCACACTTCCACCTTCATAGGTTGAGAGTGAGAGAAACTTAGATTTGTCTTCTGTCATATGCTTAGAACAACCACTATCAAGATACCAAGTGTTGTTCTCCCTCACTCCAACCTGCAAAAATCAACTAGTTGTTAGTTGTAGGAACCCCTTGTTTCGTGGGTTCCTGTTCTTGTTGACTAGCATTTGTTTTGGCAACCCATTTTAAGTTGCTCAATTTCTCATTTTTGCCAATCATTCCACTTCTTAGTTGACATTGAGTTATGTAATGACCTATCTTACCACAGTACATGTAAATTTTATCACTTGGTAGGTCAACATAATTCTTATTCTTGTTCTTCTTCTTGTAGTTTTCAAAACCGAGACCTTCTTTTCTTTTAGTCTGTGGTTTCTCAATCCATTTAGGAACATCCATCACTTTGCCTCTGTTCCTTGCAACACCCAGTTCCTTCTTGAGATTACAGATCTGTTCCTTTAAAACATTTTTCTCTTTATTCAAATTTTCGATCTCAGATCTGTAACCTTTCAAAGGGGTTGATCTAATATCAAAGGAACTTAGAACAGGGACAAATTCCTTTAAGTGTGAAATTTCTAAATTAATTAGATAATTTTCATTCTTCACACTCTCATATGATTCCTTGATTTTTAAATTTTTATCAAATAAATCAAAGAACCTAGTTTCAACATCCGTTCTCATTTTCTTAAGCCATTCTATATGTTATTTACAAACTTTAACAGCTTGTTCAGTTTGCTCACGTTTTTCACGTTCATCTCTACATTCAAGAATTGCATCATAAAGAAGATCATAAATTTTAGGCCTAGTTTTGCCATCTAAGTCTGATTCAAGTCCATGTTGGCTTACCTCGACTTTTTCTTCATCTTCTTTTTCGTCAGTGTTTGCCATGAGGCAAAGATTTGCAGTTTCCTCAGTTTGTTGTTCTTCTTCCTCTTCGCTCTCGAATCTCCCCAAGCCGCTATCATAGCCTTTCGAACGTTCGCTTTAGAGAAAGGTGCTTTGGATTCCTTGTTCCTTTCAAATAGCGTTCCTTGTTCCTTTCTTTGGTCTTATCATTTTCCCAAAGTGGACATTCCTTGATGAAGTGTTATGTACTACCACATTTATGACAAGCAGCTTTGTTAGAAAACCTTTTAGTTTTACCTTTGAAGTTCCCATTCTTCATGTTCCTATACATCTTTCGAAATTTTCGGACCATGAGTGCTGCTTCCTCTTCTTCTAAGTCAGAGTCATTTTCATCATCTGCTTTGAGGGCAATGGATTTTGACTTAGAGCTTTCACCATACTCAGTATCAAGGTGAAGCTCATGAGTCATAAGTGATCCAACAAGCTGTTCCAAGTTGAACTTAGTGAAGTCTTTTGTTTCTTGTAAAGCAGTGACCTTAGCCATCCATCTATCCTTAGGAAGACTCCTAAGAACTTTTCGAACCTGTTCTTATGATGAAATAAACTTTCTAAGAGAAGCTAACTCATTAATAAGGTTAGTAAAACGAGTAAACATCTCTTGTATGCTTTCCTTAGTCTTCATGGAGAACAGTTCATATTGATTCATTAGTAAATCAATTTTAGATCTCTTAACTTCATTAGTTCCTTCATGGGTTACTTCTAGTAAATCCCATATTTGCTTTGCGGATTTGCATCCCATGATCCTATTGTGTTCATGGGGTCCAAGTCCACAATGCAACAGTTTAACAGCCATTGCATTTACTTCCACTTTTTCGAAATCATCTTTGTCATATTCAGAGAAGGGTTTAGGAATTACCTCATTTTTGTCATTAGTAGTTGTGACCTCAAAATCACCAACCTCAATGACTCTCCATACCTGGTAGTTTTCGGCCTTGATGAATATCTCCATTCTGTTCTTCCAGTAGGAATAAAACTTTCCATTGAACATGGGAGGCCTTTGCGTAGAGTAACCTTCCTCAAGTTTCTCGATGGTATTCATTGTTCCTTGGATCTTTTTCTCAATAGGGTTTCCTATCTTTCGTGAATTCTAGCTCTGATACCAATTGTTATTTCACTAGGAACAATACAAGAGGGGGGTGAATTGTATGTGTAGAAATAAACGTAACTTTTTGCGGAATTTTAAACTTGAACAAAGAAACAAGCTAAAGGAACACAAGGGATTTTTACGAGGAAAAACTTCTTGGGCCCAACAAGAAGAAACAACCTCGACCACTAGGGATTTTAAACTCAACTCTTTCACTAATTAGGCCAAACAACTTTGTTACAACCTAATTCTACTCACGGGCCACACCTTGAGTTCCTAAACTCAAGTTCCTGAACAACTGTTCCCTTAACAGTTGTTCCTCTCAACTTCACTTGAAGTTTTCTCACTTTAACTCGCTTCACTCAAAGCTTCTCTCTTACAAAACTTCACTCAAAGTCCCCTTACCCCAAAAACCAAAATACAATTGATCAAAATAAACTCAGTGGAATTAGAGTAAGAAGGCAAAGAACAAATGGCTTTTATGAGAGAATGAAAGCACTGACACTTTACTTAGTTAAACTCACTAATTTCACTTGGTCAGACACAAATTGGAACTTAATTAGACATTAGTATTTATAGTGGTAATAACTTAGAACGTGGGATTAAAACATATGTTAGTGGTAAAATCATTATCCCATGATGTTCCTTATCCGGAGGAACACGTTCCTTAATCAACCCATGATCTCCATGATCACTGTTAAATGTGGGAGAGAATTGAGTTACTGCTCCCTTAATTTTAGCAACCACTTAAAGCATTAATTTGAAAATCTGATTTAATTAAAAACATTTTAATTATTAATACCAAAATAAAATCCTTTTACTAAAAATATTATTTTTAAAATATTTTCATAAAACCGAAAAGGATTTTTATTATCTTTATAAAAATAAAATCTTTTCCTTAAAAAGATTTTCCTTAAATAAAACGGTTACCTAGAATCTATGCATAATTTACTTAGCTGACATAAATAAACCGTTGTAATGCTTCATCCTAAGTCTAGTTCCTTTTAATAGTTAGTTCCTTTAACTTATTAGTTCAGCGCCAGTGCGTCTGTTCCTTACAAAGGAACAAACGCTCATTCTCATTCTAAATTGCCATAGTTCCTTACCATTCTTACTCGTTCCTTTACATTGGAACTAGAAACAAAAAGCCTCGCTTTAGTCTTCTTGCTCCAATGCTGCTCCAGTACCAAATTATGAAACATCTTCACTTAGTCTTCAAAATCCAAACTTGATTTCTTCCTTGACTTAGTATTATCTTTGTTCCTTTCATTGATACCTTGAAATTCATTCACTTAAACAACTTGTTAGTCCAATACTTAGTTTGCATCTGTGTTCCTTTGTCATCATCAAAACTAGGGTTCAACACCTAAGTCCCTCAAATAGTAAAAAAAAATCTTGTTCAAAGAACAGCTTGTTGCAGTCCTTCTAACATGGACAACCTTGCCAAATGTGGGTTAAATGTAGGTATTGTTCGTCCCTATGTGGTGATGAACCTGAGACCATTACTCATATGGCCTTAATTTGCAAATAAGACCAAATAATGTGGCGTTTATGACCTACTCGCCTCGATCTTAAAGAATGGAATCATGGTTTTCTTGAATGGTGTAATTTTGCAAAGCAATGTGTTATGGAGCGAACTTGGGACCTAATAATGATGTTCATTTGGTAAAGCTGGAACTCTCGAAACCTATGGGTCTCCGGACAAAAAGAGACTTTGCACCGTATATGTTATGTAGCCGAATTGGTTGTTACTTGGGTGAATTTGAAGAAGCAAGACATTGTGACTTACCACCATTATATTGGTTCCTTCCTTTTCTCACAACCATGTTTGGAAAGCTCCTGTTGATGGGAAGTTCAAGATAAATACAGATGCAACACTCGCCCTTGATGGGAAAGTGGGACTAGGGATGGTTGCGCGTGATGTTGAGGGTGACGTGTTAATGTCTGCATGTAGAGTGGAGCTAACCCAAATTACTGTACATGAACCCGAGATTGCTGCTGCTCTTTTTGGCCTGCATTACATCTTAGATGCGGTGTTGAGTTTGAGACGGATTGCCTGGCTCTTGCTGAAATTCTTTAGTCAAGAAGAAAGGAAAATCCAACAGCTCATATTATTGTTAATGATTGTTTGGCAGTAGCTAGTTCTTTTGATGGTTGTGAATTTTATTTTTCTCATATATCTTGTAATAAAGGTGGCTCCCAAGACCTCTCTCCTTTATGAAGATTTTAGGGTCTGGATAGAGGAGTGCCCTGTGGACTCTATCCCTCTTGTCATTGAGGACCAGTCTTTAATAAATTGATTCTCTCTGTTATCTTCACACGAAAAAAACTTTCCCTTTACATTAGACACGAATTTAGCGAGGATGACAACAACACAGTTAAATGTTGACCAAACCTGTAGATTTCATATAGTTTAGTTGGTAAAGTCTTATGGGGACGGAACCCAAGACCTGGTGTTGAATCTCATCTACATCATTACACTTAGTCGCTTTGGCTAATGATTTCGTATCGATTTAAAGGATGATAAGACAAAGTATATATGAGGCATATGAAGTCCTACAAACTAACTTTCCTAGGCATATCAAGGTACTTTGGGATAAAAAGATGTGAAAAAACTAATATTTCATATGTTTTTTTAGTTGCACCATTTGATTTTTCACATTTGTTGAGATGCTTCTTTGAAGTTAATATCTTTAATTGCGAATAAATAAAAATTATAAAAATTTGATATTTGGAATCTTTGCATTGAAACAATCTAACCAATACTCCACTCGACTATGTTTTTTCTTTCTTATATAATGATGCGAGATAGTTCAACAAAGTTGGTTGATGAATAGTCCCAAAAAGTAAATGGTGCAATTTAAAAAAACGGAGTATAATAAAAATAAGACCATGCTAAAATTCAAATTCAGGACAAACTAAAAAGTACTACCTCTGCTTTTTTTTATTTGAATTTTTTCCTTGAATAATGCTAATATGAGTATTAATTCCTGAAATGTGCCCAAGTTCAAATTAATTCCATGGATACCGTCCACGTAAGATGGCACGCCAGAATTTTGTTTTTTTCAAAGCAAACCGCTACCCAGAGTAGCGGTTAACTTGAAGTTATTTGAAAACGGTATATGAGGTAAAACCGCTACTGGGGGTAGCGGTTTACTAGGCAAAACCGCTACTCAGAGTAGCGGTTTATTATGAAACTTAACAAATGCAAAAAAAGAAGGGAAAAGCACGCAGCTAGCAGCGCAGCCAGACTGCGTGCCACGCAGGCATCCTGCGCAATATGCATGCCTTATAACTTGTCTTAGGAACATAATATAACCGCTATTTGAAGTAGCGGTCAACTTTACATTATTGGTATTAACCGCTACTTGGAGTAGCGGTTTTGTTAAAAAAGCAAAATTCTGGCGTGCCGTCCTACGTGGACGGTATCCATGGAATTAATTTGAACTTGGGCACATTTCAGGAATTAATACTCATTTTAGCATTATTCAAGGAAAAAATTCTTTTTTATTTGCTACATTTGTTGTGCACGGTTTTCAAAGCATTATTTAACTCTTAATATCTCTTATTTCGCTTAAGTAAAAATTATAAACATTTAATATTATGAATCTACACGTCGAGACGAATCTAACAAGATCACACATGACTATATTTTTACTTATAAAATAATCAAAATAATCGGTCAAAGTAGTGGCTGTTGGAACATTTATAGGGTAATGGGTTTTATAAGCTCATATGGTTCTATACTAGAAGAGGAGGAGGTCTAGTATGCTAAGATTAGAATGCACAAAATCACGTGGAGCAATCAAGCAAAACAGAAGGTTGGTCGCGGGTCGCGACATCCGTCGCGGGTCGCGACCAGGGGGCCGTCGCGGGTCGCGACACCTGCCGCGGGTCGCGACCAGTGCACTTTCGCGAATCGCGATCTGTATCGCGGGTCGCGACGTGTATTCTGTTTTGGGGCGTGAAATTTTGCGTGGACGGTTTATAACCGTTGTATTGCATACGTTATCCGTTTAATGATGATTAAGTATTCTTAATCAGGGGATTAAAGGGAGATCAATGCTGTAACAGCTCTAATCTATGAGGGAATATGATATATGACCCTTGTCATTCATATGAGAGGAAAGATAGAAAATTAGTTTTTCATTTTTCAAAACTTCTTGCTTTGCTTGAGAGAAACCTAGCTATTTTCTCTCTAGTGTTCTTCACAAACTTCAAACTAAAAGTTCTTGTTGATTCACATAGAAGATCATCTTGTGAATTGTTTCTCTCCATTGTATCTCATTAGTTATTTCGTGTTAACCCGGTGATCCTAGAGGGGCGAAATTAAACTAATAGAAAAGCGTAGTTTCCGTGCCTTGGAGTGGTATATCCGGTTCCCTTGTTTGATCACACTTCTAATAATCTATTAGTTTAATTTTCTTTCTTTTCGGATATGGCTCAATCACTCAAGGACATGACTATGAACTTCCAAAAGTTGGACAAGTTTGAGGGGGTGGGTTATCGAAGATGGCAAAAGAAGATGCAGTTCTTGTTGACAACTTTGAATGTGGTGTATGTTCTTTCAACACCCATGCCACCATTCCCGAAAGATGGAGAGGAAGAGTCCGTGGAGACTACAAGGAAGATAACAAAGTGGGAGAATGATGACTACATTTGTCGGGGTCACATTCTCAACTCTCTTACCGACCCTTTGTTCGATCTTTACCAAAATGTGGAAAGTGCAAAGGAACTTTGGGATGCTCTTGAGGCCAAGTATATTTCGGAAGATGCTTCAAGTAAGAAATTTCTTGTTAGTAATTTTAATTCATTTAAAATGACTAATGATCGACCTATCATAGAGCAATTTCATGAAGTTCATCATATTTTGAACCAAATAAGATCACATGGTATGGTGATGGATGAGGCTATTGCGGTTGCCTCAATCATTGATAAATTACCACATTCTTGGAAAGAAACTAAGCATTCCTTGAAACATAGGAAGGAAGATATGTCCATGGAGCAATTAGGAACTCATCTTCGTATTGAAGAGGGTATCCGGGCTCAAGATGGAGTTAAGGATACTACTCCTAGTATTCCTAAGTCTACCGTGAATATGGTAGAGGTTGGTGGGTCTAGTGGGACCAAGAAATCCAACAATAACAACTCTAAAACCAACTTTGCAAACAAGAAGAGGAAGACCCTCACTTGTTGGGTATGCAATGGACCTCATCTCAAGAGGGATTGTCCTTCTAAGAAGAAGAAGACAAAGAATGGACAACCTAGTGTTGTTCAAAACCAAGGTAAAGTTGCACATGAAAATGTAATTGAAGAAATGAATTTTGTGGCTATGATTTCCGAAATTATGTTTGTGCGGAGTTGATGATTCTTGGTGGATAGATTCGGGGGCCTCTAGACATGTGTGCAATAATAAGCACTTCTTTAAGTCTTTGGAAGAATTGGATGATGGTCCAATCTTGTATATGGGGAATGATTCTACGGTAAAGGCCAAGGGTATAGGCCAAGTAGAATTGTTGTTAACCTCGGGAAAGACTTTAACTCTCCCGGGATGTTGTTTATGTACCTAAGTTAGGAAGAATCTTGTGTCGGGGGTCTTTTGAATAAATTTGGTTTTAAAGTTGTATTTGAATCGGATAAGTTTATTGTTTCCAAGGGTGGTATTTTTGTTGGACAAGGATTTTATTGTAATGGGATGTTTAAATTTAGTATTAATAATGCAATTGATACTAGTTCTATTTACATGCTTGATGTTTCTTCTCTATGGCACAATCGTTTATGTCATGTAAACTATCGTAGATTATATGACATGTCTAAGCTAGGTTTAGTACCTTCTTTCGATTTAAAGTTAGAGAAGTGTAAGACATGCATGTTAAATAAGATTACAAAGAATCCTTATCCTAGTGTGACTAGACAAACGATATTGTTTGAATTGGTGCATAGTGACTTGTGTGACTTTCATAGTTCACCTTCTTTAGGAAATAAAAAATATATTGTGACTTTTATTGATGATTTTTTAAGGTTTTGTTACATATATTTATTATTTTCTAAAGATGAAGCACTAGAAAAGTTTAAGATTTTTAAGACCGAAGTGGAACTTCAACTTAATGAAAAGTTAAAAGACTTCGGACGGATAGGGGTGGTGAATACTATAATCCTAGCTATTTTAGTTCCATTGGTGTAATTCATGAAACAACCGCCCCATACTCACCTCAAAGTAATGGTATAGCGGAAAGGAAAAATAGGGTTCTAAAAGAAATGGTTAACACCATGCTTTCTAATTCGGGTCTAAATGACGGTTTTTGGGGTGATGCAATTTTAACTGCATGTTATATATTAAATCGAGTTCCTAATAAGAGGAATAAGACTACCCCTTATGAACTTTGGTGTAACAAAAAGTCTAAGCTCAATTACCTTAAGGTATGGGGTTGTAGGGCAATTGACAAATTGACGGAACCTAAAAGGAAAACTTTAGATGAAAAAGGAATTGATTGCATTTTTATAGGCTATGCGGTACATAGCAAAGCCTATAGGTTTTATGTCATTGAGCCAAATGATTTTGTCTCTATCCATATTGTGATAGAGTCAAGGGATACAATATTTGATGAGACTCGATTCTCATCGATTCCAAGACCAAAGGACATGATACCTAGTACTAGTTCCAATGTTGTGGATGACATTAACAATGACCATGATACTACAACACCGGGAATTAGGAAAAGTAAAAGAATTAGAAAAGAGAAATCTTTTGGACCGGATTTTCAACTATATTTAGTTGAAGGGTCAAGGGAGTCTATTGTGACTCAAATTTCATATTGTTACAATATGGAGGAGGATCCTAGGACCTTTGATGAGGCTATGAAGTCTCATGATTCTGCTTTCTGGAAAGAGGCAGTGAATGATGAAATGGATTCAATAATGGGAAATCATACTTGGATTTTAGCTAATTTACCTCCCGGATGCAAACCTTTAGGTTGTAAATGGATTTTCGTAAGGAAAAGGAAGATCGATGGAACCATACTAAAACATAAGGCCCGGTTAGTGGTCCAAGGTTTTAGGCAAAGATATGGTATCAAGTATTTTGACACTTATGCTCCGGTTGCTAGAATAGCTACCATTAGACTTTTGATAGCATTGGCTGCGATTCATGGTCTAGTAATTCACCAAATGGATGTCAAAACTGCCTTCCTTAATGGTGAATTGGAGGAGGAAGTGTACATGAATCAACCTGAAGGTTTTGTAGTCAAAGGTCAAGAGACTAAGGTTTGCAAATTAGTTCGATCTTTATATGGTCTTAAACAAGCACCTAAGCAATGGTATCAAAAATTTGATGAGGTCATTTTGTCTAGTGGGTTCAAAATAAATCAGTCCGATAAGTGTGTATATAGTAAATTTGATAATAACGGTAATGGAGTTATAATTTGCTTATATGTTGATGATATGCTTATCTTTGGGACTGATTTGGAACAAGTGGAAAAAACCAAAGTATTTCTCTCTTCTAGCTTCTCCATGAAAGATTTGGGTGAAGCGGATGTTATTCTAGGTATTAGAATAATGAGAGGTAAATGGTCAATTTCTTTATCACAATCTCATTACATTGAGAAAGTGATTAAGAGATTTAATGAATCGAACTCGACTCATTTTGCTACTCCGATGGATCCTAGTGTTCACTTGGTTCCGAGTAGTGGTACTCTTCACAATTGGAGTATGCAAGCTTAATTGGAAGCTTGATGTATGCTATGACTAGCACTCGGCCGGATATAGCTTTTGCTATTGGTAAACTCAGTAGGTATACTAGTAATCCTAGTATGTTGCATTGGCAAGCATTGAGAAGAGTGCTAAGGTATTTGAATAAAACCTTGGATTATGTCATAACTTACAAAGGAGAACCTTCTATTATAGAAGGTTACTCGGATGCTAGTTGGATTTCCAATAAGGAATATTATTCATCCACAAGTGGATGGGTGTTTCTTCTTGGAGGAGGTGCTATTTCATGGGCATCCAAGAAGCAAACATGTATAATGGATTCAACTATGGCATCGGAATTCATTGCATTGGCATCTTGTTGCCAAGAAGCGGAATGGCTAAAGAATGTGTTGAGTGAGGTTGACTTGTGGGTCAAACCTATGTCACCTCTTGCTATTCATTATGATGGTGCATCAACCATAGCTAAAGCTTATAGTGAAGTCTACAATGGCAAGTCAAGGCACATTGGAGTTAGACATAGCTATGTGCGTGAAATGATAAGGAATAGTTGTATAACTATTAATTTTGTTCGGTTTAGTTTGAACTTGGCGGATACGTTTACTAAACCGTTGTCAAGGGAACTAGTGAACAAAGGGATGAGTCTTAAGCCTATTGATCAACCTTTAGCTAAGGAAAACTCAATTTGATGTCTAATACAACGTTAGATCTCAAATTCAATGAGGATAGTACTTTTCTTAAAGGTTGGAAGCACTTGTGTTATTTACATCCCGAGGTTAGTGCTTGTTACTACAATGAAAAGAGGTTGAATTAAGTTTCCTTAATAAGTCTTTGATAAGTGCTCAATTGTAGGAGCATGTGCGTAAAGATTTACCTCTTTAAGCTAGAGGTTTGGCCGCTTCACAAAGTCTAAGGCTTGACTTGGAATGCTTATGAATGGATACGGACACCAAGGCGTCATAGGTGTCGGAGGTTAAGAACTAAGTTTATGCTTATGTGTATTAGTATCTTCAATGATTTGTGGTGGTTATATGATTCAAAGCTTTGTCTATCATTATCATCAAAATTGTTGTAAAGTTACTTTTACTAAGTGGAGATTCAATCGTAAGATATTTCCATGATGCATGAGCATGTTTTGTTTGTGATTTATAGCAAGTTGGAAAACTTTTCAACATTACCCTATAAATGGGAGGAGGATTGTTGGAACATTTATAGGGTAATGGGTTTTATAAGCTCATATGGTTCTATACTAGAAGAGGAGGAGGTCTAGTATGCTAAGATTAGAATGCACAAAATCACGTGGAGCAATCAAGCAAAACAGAAGGTTGGTCGCGGGTCGCGACATCCGTCGTGGGTCGCGACCAGGGGGCCGTCGCTGGTCGCGACCAGTGCAATTTCGCGACTCGCGATCTGTATCGCGGGTCGCGCCGTGTATTATGTTTTGGGGCGTGAAATTTAGCGTGGACGGTTTATAACCGTTGTATTGCATACGTTATCCGTTTAATGATGATTAAGTATTCTTAATCAGGGGATTAAAGGGAGATCAATGCTGTAACAGCTCTAATCTATGAGGGAATATGATATATGACCCTTGTCATTCATATGAGAGGAAAGATAGAGAATCAGTTTTTCATTTTTCAAAACTTCTTGCTTTGCTTGAGAGAAACCTAGCTATTTTCTCTCTAGTGTTGTTCACAAACTTCAAACTAAAAGTTCTTGTTGATTCACATAGAAGATCATCTTGTGAATTGTTTCTCTCCATTGTATCTCATTAGTTATTTCGTGTTAACCCGGTGATCCTTGAGGGGCGAAATTAAACTAATAGGAAAGCGTAGTTTCCGTGTCTTGGAGTGGTATATCCGGTTCCCTTGTTTGATCACACTTCTAACAGTGGCTTCATTCCCAAGGCAACAAATGTAGCAAATAAAAAAAAGCGGAGGGAGTATTCCAACTATTCTGAAAAAAAGAGAGCATTAACTTTTTTTGACAATCTCAACAAAAATGTATAAAATGAATTCTTAATCGGGCAAAAGTGCAAAACTTCCCAATTGACCAAGCAAATCACCAAAATTTAGGTCATGATATATATTTCCATAGTCACCACGTCATCACTTTTTGTCCTTTCTTTCTTTTCTAGGTTCATTTTTTTATTTTCCATTTTTCAAAGAAATTAGAGCTTTCCCATTATTTTGTAGTAATTTGTTGTTTAGTGATGGGCAGTAATTGGGCAGATACTTCTTCTCTGATGTCCCCATTTCTGCGATATATCCTTTCAGATTCCCAATATTATACCCCAATAACAGCTTGTCGCATTTACTTCAATGGTGGGGTTTCCATAACTTTCAGCTTTCTCCTCTATACCTTGCTTTGATTCTGCTCTTTTTCCCTCAATTCACTCATACATGTTTCTGAATTTTGTCTCATCTCCCTTCTTTTCTCCCACAACCTTCTTCTACTTCTGTTTCCTGTCTTTTTTTTTTCACAAAAGTGGGGTTTTCTTTTTGCAAAGTTTGAATCTTTTTTGGACAATCTTCATCAAGTGTGGGTTCACAAACAAGAAAGGTGAGATCTTTTTAGTGAAAACCCCATTTTTATTCTTTTCGAATCTATATTTTGCTTTTTTGGGTTCATTTTGGAATTCTTTTCTTTCTCCTGTATGATTGCTTACTTTGCTTAGATTGTCTTGTCTGTTATTGGGTTTTGTCCAAAAAAAAAACCCCTTTAAAAGAATCATTTATGCTTGCATAATTTAGACTAAACCCTTGTCAATTTTCTTGATTAAGAGGAAGAAAACTTAGTAGTTTGTCTGGGTTTTGATGAATAATGAGTGAATTGAATGGCCCTTTACTTTTAAGTATGCACTAAATGGGATTTTGATTATGGATTATTTAATGGGGATTTGAGTGTGTAGCTTGATTATAAAGGGATTGGTTTGTTTATGAATGTGGTATGATTGGTGTGAGTAAGAAGATTGGAGGGTGTTCTCTAATTGGTTCCTTTGATATAATAATTGGGTTGGGCTGCTTTTGACACTTGATTCGACTCACTAGTATATAGATGGCGGGGGGCATTGATGTATCCAAGTATGCTCACTGTCCTGTCCACAAAACAATAGCCACAAAAGACCATGCCACTCTCCGGAAATTATTGTCTGGCCTCCCCCGTCTGTCTGATCCTGCAGAAATTCGTTCTGAAGCAGCCTCGTTGGTGGAGGAAGAAAAGGCTGATGCTATATCGGCTGTGGTTGATAGGCGTGATAATGTGCCTAATCGAGACACACCCCTTCACCTGGCAGTGAAACTCGGTGATGAGACTGCAGCGGAGATGTTGATGACTGCTGGTGCAGATTGGAGTTTGCAGAATGAGCAGGGGTGGAGCGCGTTGCAGGAAGCAGTTTGCAATAGACATGAATCAATTGCTAAGATTATAGTTAGGCACTACCAGCCGTTGGCTTGGGCTAAATGGTGTAGAAGATTGCCTCGGTTAGTTGCAACTATGAGGAGGATGAGGGACTTCTATATGGAGATTACATTTCATTTTGAGAGTTCAGTGATTCCTTTTATCTCTAGGATTGCCCCTTCTGATACCTATAAGATTTGGAAATCAGGTGCGAATTTGAGGGCGGACATGACTTTGGCTGGGTTTGATGGTTTTCGTATCCAACGTTCTGATCAGAGTATTCTTTTCCTTGGAGATGGATCTGAAGACGGAAAGTTACCTCCTGGATCACTATGTATAGTTTCTCACAAGGATAAGGAGATAATGAATGCACTTGAAGGTACTGGTGCCCAAGCTTCTGAAGCAGAGGTTCAGCAAGAAGTGACTTCTATGTCGCAAACTAACATATTCAGGCCTGGGATTGATGTGACTGAAGCCATTCTTTTACCTCAGCTTACATGGAGACGCCAAGAGAAGTCGGAATTGGTTGGTCTATGGAAAGCCAAGGTGTACGAGATGCACAATGTGACTGTCAGCATTAAATCAAGGAAGGTCCCTGGGGCTATGACCGACGATGAGTTCTTCTCTTCGTGCAATGATAACGAGACAGATAGTGAAGAACTCAATGAGATTTTGACGGAGGAGGAAAAAAAGCAACTTGAACTTGCAATTAAGTTAGATTCATATGATGGGACCAACGAGGGGGGTGGTGATGTGCTTGTTGGGCATCGTCATAGTTTTCAGGAGTCCAGGGAGATTCCTATTGAGGACATAAATGGATGTAGAAATGTGGAGAGCAATTATGAAAAGAAAGGATGGTTTGCCAGTTGGAGGAAGCGGGACCATAAGAATGAAGGGCAAAAGAAACTTGCTCCTAGAAATTCACTTTCTGTTGAAGAGAAAGGGGGAGATGTTGGCAACAATTCTCCATCTAGGAATCCTGTCAAACCTGGAAGGCATTCGGTGGATGTTGTAAGAGGGGATGAGCCACAAAGAGGGAGGGATAAAAGAACCTCTGCATCAGGAAACACTGAGAGCGAGAATCGTCGGAAGGACGGGAGTCAGGAGAACGAATATAAGAAAGGACTAAGGCCTATTCTTTGGCTATCCTCCAACTTTCCGCTACGCACAGAGGAGTTCTTACCGTTGCTTGACATTCTAGCCAATAAGGTGAAGGCAATTCGGCGTCTAAGAGAACTGTTAACAACAAAACTTCCTATGGGAACATTTCCTGTTAAGGTTTGTGTTATGATCTTATCTTTTACATTTTCTAAAGCATGCTATATATAGAGTTGTCTTAGCATAACTGTTGTGAACTCACAATATTTCATATTGTAGTTTTGTGCTTCAAAAATCAAAATTTTCTATTTTGCAAGTCATCCCTTTCGAGAGTTTTTTTTTTTTTTTTGTGAATTGCATAGTTTTTTGACGCGACGTTCCATGATAATGTTTGATTGTAGTATCAGTTGTTTCTATTTATAAATAGTAGGGTCATCACGTGTTATATTCACATGATATACCAGCAAACAATGAATGCTGAATCAGTAAATCCAGATGCCATGTATTTCATTATGATTCTGTTGGGGAGCCTTCCAGTTTGTCCTGTATATACAATGAGATTTCAAGGCTTGCACTAGGTGCGTCGCCATGAATAGTAGATGTCATCTTCATGAAACCTGATGGGTGTCAGGGATCCAATGTTAATTTTGTTTGTGAGTTTTCTAATAAACTTTGACTTTGTGTTTTAATGATTACAATGATAGTTACTCAAATCGTTTATTACTATAAATGGTATTAGTGCTTTAGTGCTAGCATGCATATTTTTTCTGGAAGATAGATGTAAGTGGGTGACCTTACCAAGGCTTGTGGACAATTTTTTTGGATATTTGTATGCTTCAATGGGAGAAATGTGTGTGCAATGAGTATACGAATGGTATGAATACCAGCAATGCAAAGTTAAGGTTTGTCTAACTTGGTCAACTTTTTCATTCTTACAATCTTACTATGGCTTTGAGCTTCCGAAATCAAAGTCCAAACATGATATAGCCTCCGAATTATTTGATTTCGTACTTTCAAATCATTTATAATTGCATTTTAGAATATGACAGAGGTAGGAATTTGTGTGAAAGAGTTTAGGTCTTTGTTACTAATGCACCACACTGAATTTTAATATCCAACTCATATCTATACAAAGAGAATCATGAACAAAGAAAGTCGATTAAAGTGAATATATGTTGCATTACCAACCTTAGACCTTTATATTTTAGACTTGTTAGGTGCTGAACTGCTGATTAGTAATTACCATATTAAATTAAAGCGATTGTGCCAATGTGGTCAGGTGAGCACATTTGCGTAAGTGTCTTACAATGACAAATATCGAAGAATATCTTTTTGGCCTTACTTCAAATATGTTGTTATTTTTACATTCTTCTTATGAGAAAGGCGGTTGGCTAAATTCGTAGCCATTAGAAAGTGAAGAATAGTTTTGTGAGACAGTTTGAATTTAGTCTACTGCAACCCAAAGTTGGACAATTGCCATTCAAGACTTTTTTAACTTTGTTTTTTAGTACGCAACCCCCCCCCTCCCCTTTCGATTTTCTTGTCCTTTTTACTTGTCTTGGTCTTAATATTTTCCAGTCTACACATATTATCATGAAATTTTGTGGTTGGATTTTGCAGTAGCTGAATAACCTGAAATGAAATTATGTGATCTTAAATGATATGATTTGATGATTACTTACTGCAAATTGAGTTGTGTCTGAGTGGCACCCTTTTCTGTTTTGTCTATTTATAAATATCTTGCTCACAAAGCCTTCTGTAAGACTCCTTAAGGTTGGTGTACTAATTACTATAATAAAAAGTTCCTTCTGTTATCAGAAATTTTTTTGGATAGCAAACTAGCTAGATTCTCTGTGCTGGTGAATTGAACTACATTAGATGTATAGGTGTCTGAGCCATAGATCTATCTCTGTTGCAAAATTTTTTTGGTGGATCTGTTGGTGGAGAATTGTGTTAAATGGTACTGATGGACCGTATAAGTGGGAGGTGAACTTTGGTCATATTGTTTAACCTACTGAAGGCCTTGAGCAAGTAACTCAAAGTGTTTATACTGGAAATGTTAATTAGGTGAAAATAAAGCTTTCCTATTATGGAGGTGTTACCTCGCTGATTCTTTTGAGCTTCTTTTGGTACTGTCATTTACCTTTTTTTTTTTGAGGGGTCATTTACCTTAATGCACGCAACGCTTTCTGAGGTGTCTTATGTGTAAGTCGTTCCATGTTATCTTGATGGGAAAGATGGGCTTCTTTAATATTTGAAGTGGTGAAAGTACATTAGCAGCTGGCCATAATAAATTAGTAGAACGCAGTAAGCTTTAGGATAGCGCTTTGATGAGAAAACTCACGTCTGTTTTGCTCAGCTGGTCAATATTTTTGCTCTGCTCTTTATTTGGAGAAAATTTCCAAAATCATTTTACTAATTTACTGTTGTATACTACTGGTAAACATACACATTAATCTTAAAAGTCAACATCTGGAGTAAACATGGAGTGTTAATTTTGCAAAATATCTGATGATTACAACATATATTAGACTTGCAAAATATAGTCAGTCAGCTTATGACTTGGCAGGTTGGGTCTTGGACTTTTGGCGCTTTGTTATCAGTTTTGCTTTGCCTAGCAAATGAGACCACCTCAGTTGAGGTGAAGTGTACTATACATATATTTATTGAGTATCTTTGGTGAGGAAAATATGTAGAATAAGGTGTTTGATCATGTATAAAACTGTAGGTTACTGTGACAGAAAATTTTAAGTATACTGGTTCATCACATGCAATAACTTCTTTCTTCTGACAATATCCTTACAGTAATCAGTAATGTATCACTTCCTAAATATATGCAAGCTTTCCTTGTTAAGTGGGTTTTTGGTTGACAACATTACATATGACGTAGAGTCTCTTGGGAAGTAGAAAATCTTACAGTCTACTTGTTTGACAAAAATACAGGAAGTTATGAATATAATACTTGGGGTTGCAAGTCTCTCATTGTACAGGCTCTCGTGTGGGCATGCGTTGTGCATTGGTCCACTGTTTTCTTCATCTCTCCTTGGTTTCATCTTCAATTAGTTATCTATCTTTGCACAGAAGACTAAAGGAAAGAAAAACTACGAGATGTTGTAGGTCTTAATAATGTCCATAACATTCATTGTTTTAAATCTGAATGCAAGGTTCATTCTTGGAAAGAAGGCGATCTTTCACTGAAAAAAATATATAGTGGGGATTTACTCTTCTAATGCATAAGACTGATTTCTTTTCCTTTTAGACCAATCATGCAACCATAGTTATTGTTGCTTTGTTAACTTCATTAATGTTCCTATTACATAGGTTGCTATCCCGGTGGTCCCTACAATCAGAGTATTGGTTACTTTCACAAAGTTCGAGGAATTACAACCCGTTGAAGAGTTCTCGACGCCGCCTTCCAGTCCTACAACCGCTGCTCATGAGAATCCAACAGTAGCCACCTCTTCGAGTTCCTCGTGGTTCCGGTGGATAAAAGCTCCTTACCAGCGCTCAACCTCGTCTAGTGATAGTACTAGTTTTGGTAACAAGACAGAGAATAGTCAAGACCTGTTTGGGATCCCGTCAGACTATGCGTGGATTACAGCTGAAGCAAAGAAAAAAAAGATGCAAGAAAAGAGCAATTCTAAGAAAGGGAAAAATAAAGAGCAATCAAATGTAGCAAACTAAATTAGGTGGGAGGTGATATTATACATAGCATGTGAAATAACTGACAAAAGAAGAGCAAAACAAAGTATTCATTCAGTTACCATGTAGATAGTAGGAAGTGCTGGTGAGGATATGGCAAATCTGGGGTTTTAGTTTTATTTTACATTACAATTGTGCTGCAGTTATAGCTGTTTATGCAAAGTTGACATTTAGTTGGTTGGCTTTATAATGAAGGAATTATATTAACGATTTCTCCTTGTATTCTTTTTGATTGTTATCAATCTAATAATTTCCTGTTTTCTGGTGGATACAAGATATGCTATGGAAATGCATATACTTGCTTTTTGTTTTTTCGACTCGCTAGCTTGCTAGAGAATATGGATAAATGTTTGTGCATATCAACCTATTTTGTCATTTCATGTCATCAACTGCAGCTTTTACCTCCTATCTTGAAGTACTAATGTAATTAACATTTACAAGTTATTATAGAGCAGAGTCCCTAGCTCTCAAAAGATGATAAATTAAAGCTGAGAGGGCAGCCAAGCATGTCTTGTGTTTAACACGCTTCCTATGCTACTTCCTGTTCCATTTCTTCCAGGCATGCATTGGGATTCAGTCTGAAGCTAAGCCACTGACATATGCTCTCATAGCATTTTAGACTATATTGAAATCTGAAGAACAAATGTTGGGTTTGTTTTGCTCTCTCTGTCACACGACAGAGATCATTTGCGCAAGCTCCAATATGATGCAGCTTACTCCGTCTATAATCTATCCATAGCTGACTAGCTGTGAGCCAGGCAATATAATGATGCCTCGAAATATTGTATCTCTTCCACATCCAAGCATGCCAAGGTACTTGTTAGTAAAGGACCTTGAGATTTCAAGTAAACTTCAGTGATAGAGTAAGAAGAAGAGCATTGCCAGTTCTGAATATGAACTCTTTCCTTCAACTTGCATTTACATGTGGATTATAGTTCCAACAATTCTCATCTTTGATATAGATAGACAGAAACCACATCATATCAGCTCTCAAAGCTTTCTGCCATATGTACTTCCCAAGAGCAACAATATTCCAGGAAATAACATTTCCTTTCCTTGTCCATGGTTCACTGGTTATGAGTTATGCCTTTTTCTCTATGTTGTAGAATTGTAGTATGACTTCTATCAACAGTAAACACTGTAGAACTAATCTGAGAATTTCTTGCTCTGGATTAAGGGTGAAACTTTGTCTAATATGGAAGAATATTGACAAATGCTCTTCGGTCATAAGGTCTTTTACCATTCAATCTGACTTGCGTGGACCCGGTTCACGTTAACATTAGTGTGCACCAGGCTAAAAACACTTATCATTTCTGAACAATCCACTATATCATTCAGAAGCCCACTATATCATGTAGATACCCATTATATCATGCAGAAATTCATTATATCATTCAGAAATATACTATATCATGCAAAAACTACATCATTTCTAAACAATCCACTATATCATTCACAAACCCACTATATCATGAAGAAACTCACCATATCATTTAGAAACATCCTTTATCATGCAGAAACTTACTCTATCATTCAGACACCCACTATATCATTCAGACGACACATTATATCATTCGAGTTTCAGACACTCACTATATCATGCAGAAACTACAGCTTTCTATATGTTAAAACACCTGTCACGAACTCACGATATATACTACACAACCTACATATTCCTGCATGTTAAAACATTAAAATTGAATCCTCCACCATATTGCTGAAGGAATATGTCCTTAGACATCCCGACAATTACTAAATATAAATAGGAATAATATTATGAAGATAATAAAGTTAATTATTTTAGTAATCTTATTTTCTTGCTAGAGAATAAATATGATTAATAGGACAATATTGATTGGGCCTATAACTAAAATATGTTAATCCTATGAGGTCACACATTGTAGCATAAGTTGGACAAACAATTTAAATCCATTTAGGATTAGGGTTGGGCCGTCCAAAGGGGAATAGGAGGAGAATTAGTTCTCCTAACTAGCCTATGACTCTTCTATTATATATAGGATATAATATTAGGGTTTAGGTGATCAATTCATTAATCAGTTTCTTTTCACAAGAGAGAGAGAATTGAAACCCAAATCTATTCCCTCTAACCGGCGCCTATACCACCAAAAAGCAACGGATCTTTTCTCTTCCGTTCTAGCAGACGTTGGTGTTCAACTGGGGCTCGTGGACTGATTAGAGGAGCAACACTTGGGGCTCTTGGATCTTCAAAGCTTGTATACAACAGGGAAATCACGCTAAAAAGGTTTGATATTTAATCCCTATTGAATGATTCATATGTTTGATTATGTTTGCGATCCTATGATAGATGTTAGGAAATTGTTTCCTGAAATTCCGCTATATGCATCTATATATTCCTACAGTGGTATCAGTTTTGCCTAAATCATAATATTCATATGATAATGTTATTGTATTCAAATTTATTATTTTTATTCAATTAAGGGATGATTTATTTATGGCTTGAATTTGCATAATTGATATTTGATATTAATTGATTGGAAATTGTAAATAATTGGTTTATTTGTGATTTATGCTCAAATAATTTTATAAAGTTCCGAATTTTTTATAATATGGACGAAATAAATTGGTTAATTCACTCTAAAATTTTTGGATTTTTATAAATATATTTGTTAGATTTAAAGTTATTTATGTTTAATTTGATTAATCATTGAAATAATTTGTTAACAATTAAATATTTGATTTTTTAAATTGTTAAATAAATCTAATATTCGTCACCAACATAGATCTTGAATAATATGATAGCTGAAAATAATTTGATTATTTTCCCACTAATTTTCGGATTTTTATCATATTATTTGTGAATTTTGGTTAAATTTTATGTTTAATTTGATTATTCATAAATTTTAAGGATAACAATTAAAATATTTGATTTTATTTGTTGTGATAATTCATTAGAACACCCTAAAATTAATTTCGAATTTTTCAGACTTTAATTGTTAATTTTCTGAATTTTTGGAATTAATTTGTTTTTGCCCTAATTTTGAATTCTTGTTAGATTTAATGTTTAATAGAGATTATTCATTCAAATCTAATCTCAACAAACATACAAATTTGTTTAAGATTTGTTGATTGATTCAAAAACTCTGCCACAAATTTTCGGATTTTTTAACCTAATTAAATCCTAAATCTTTAAATAAATTGTTAGTTAAAGATTAATTAGAATTTTGGTAAATTATTACAAAATTCAAAAAGGAAGCCCACCATGGCTGGGTGGCCCCACCTGCTACGGTGGAGGGCAGTTTTGGTCGGCGGCAAAGGGGCAGTTGCCGGGTGGTGGAGACGCAACCAGCAGCGCACGTCCGACGTGCGTGGCTGCTGGCGCGCGCTGGCAGAGGTGTTGGCGTGTGCTGGCGGCGGCTGTGCTGGCCGGTGTTTTCTGGCGTGGATACCGGAGACCCATCGGTCGGTGCAGTGGGTGAAGTGCTAGCCGTGTGCTGGCTTTAGCTGCTGGTTGTTGTTGAGGTGTGGTGATGGTGTTGATTTCGCGTGAAGTATTGCGTGAGTTTTGTGGGTTTTGGGTTGGCCGTTGACTGGCAGCCTTGTGCTGCTGGTCAACGGTCAACAAGTCAACCCTTCATTTAAAAAAAAAAAATTGTTTTTTAAGGAAAATCTGATTTTTCAAAGTTGAGCATAAATCCAAAAGTTTCCTATTTTGCAAATTTGTGAATAATAATGATTATTGCCATGTTTAAATAAGTAATTGAATTAAAATAATAAAGTTTCCTAAATAATTTCTAGCTTAAATTTGTTAAGTTTTATAATTATTATGGAAAGTTTTATTTGCTTATTAATTGTTAATAAGTAAATAATTTGTGTTTATTTTATTTTTATATTATAAATGCGTGGATGTTTAATGTAATATGTATGATATAATATTTTGCATGTTATGACTAGTATGGCCCAAATTAGGATAGTAAATACGATCCGCGAATCGTTATATTTGAATGTAAATTAAATACGATATGCGAATCGTTTGTATTTTTGTAACTTATAATTTTCGTTATTTATTTAATTCAAATTATGTAATCAAGCATGATGATCCAAGGAGTTTCAAGGATGGTGATGCATGGAGATTCAAGGGAAGATTCATGAAGATTATTTATTTTATTTCCTAATTTTAGGGGCCATACTAGATCATTTTAATTATTGCTTTTATAATTTTCTTGCATTTATTTTGTTTAAATGCTTGCTTCTAAGTTTGTTTTTGGTTAATTGATTCATATGTTCACTTTTAATTGACCATATTAGCAAACTTAGGTCCCCAAAAGTAATATTGAGTTCAATTAATTTTCCAAACAACACCTATAAAGCCTTAGATCATGAGTAATAGGTTCTGCCAAAGCAGGGTGTTGCTCATAGTTCTGAGGATAGTAGGGTAGGTTTTTGAAACTTACATGTTAATGTTTGGTTTAACTCAATAAAATCATCAAAAGACAAAGTTTTGGGTTTTGAAGCTAAGAGATAGGAGTAAACAAGGAGTTGTTAACCTGTCTACCAAGAATTATAATTAGTTATAATTAGTAAAGTGTTTACTTACCTCAACTACTATAAATTGAAGGCAGGGCCAAAGTCCGTTTGATTGTAGTGGGAGGGGATCTTGATTATTTCTTTATTCAATAGGGGACTTTCATTTTGAATAAAGGGTAGTAGTAATTACAATTTGTTTAATTATTGCTTTCTTGATAAACATTGATTGAATCTTGCTTTATTATTTGTTGTAGTAATTATGTCTAGTAACAACAATATCAACACCAACAATTCTACTTGTAATTTGCGCTCCGTCCTTTCGAAGGACAAATCGAATGTTGAACGTTTCATTGCAAGTGAAAGGGATATGGGAATCGTTCTCATAACTCAAAAGTTCAAAGACTTTCACATGCAAGGAGAGGAAGCAACGATGCAAGAGATGCATGAAAGGCTAACTCAGACTGAGCGAAACATCCCTAACCAGCCTAGAAAAGAATATGAGGATGTTCTTATGGTTAGTAAAGGGCAATCGCTCAATAGGATTGGGATTCCTATTAAGAAGGACGAAAGCAAACAAGTTGCCAAGTCTGAAACTTCTGAAAAGCAAAAGACTACACCAAAACCAAAAGTTGCTGATGAGCACTATTGTTACACCTGTAACAAGGTTGGTCATTGGAAAAGTAGTTGCCCCAAGTATCTGAAGGATCAAAAGAAAGGAGTTTCTAGTTCAGATATGTATGTTATAAAGTTAACTTAGCAACTTCTGCTTCTTGGTTATTTGATACCGCTTGTGGTTCGCACATTATTTGTAATATGCAAGGCCTCAAAAGAAGTAGAACATTGGGAAAGGGAGAAGTAGATCTTCGCGTTGGCAATGGAGCACGAGTTGCTACATTGACAGTGGGAGTATATAGTCTACTTTTACCTTTAGAATTAGTTTTAGAACTTAATAATTGTTATTATGTTCCTGCTATCACAAAGAACATTATTTCGATTCCTGTTTTGGATTCCGAAGGTTATTCATTTACAATAAAGAACAATTGTTGTTCTGCGTATTTGAATGATATGTTCTATGTCTCCGCTAAGTTATCAAATGGTTTATATGTGCTAGACTTAGAAACCCACATCTATAACATAGACAGCAAGAAACATAAAGCAAATGATTCAAACCCTACATACCTATGACATTGTCGATTAGGCCACATAAGCTCAAAGCGCATTGAGAAACTTCATAAAGATGGAATTCTCAAATCATTTGATTTCGAATCATTTGATACTTGTGAGTTTTGCTTGATGGGGAAAATGACAAAGTCTCCTTTCACAGGTTCAAGGGAAAGGGCCAATGACCTTTTAGCCCTCATATATACGGATGTGTGTGGACCTATGAGTACGTTGGCTAGGGGAGGGTACAATTACTTCATTACTTTTACCGATGATGTGAGCAGATTTGGATATGTTTACCTCATGCGGCATAAGTCGGAATCCTTTGGAAAATTTAAGGAATTCCATAATGAAGTACAAAACCAACTTGGGGAGAAAATTAAGGCATTACGATCCGATCGTGGTGGTGAATATTTATCTCAAGAATTTGGTGATCATTTGAAGGATTGTGGAAAACTTTCACAATGGACTCCACCAGGAACACCACAGTTAAATGGCGTTTCTGAAAGAAGGAATCGAACTCTACTTGATATGGTTCGATCCATGATGAGTCTTGCTAATCTTCCTATTTCATATATTCTGGGGATTTGCGCTTGAAACAGCGGCATTCACACTTAACAGAGCACCATGCAAAGTAGTGGAAAAGACACCATATGAAATGTGGACTGGAAACGTTCCAAAATTGTCTTTTCTAAGGATATGGGGTTGTGAAGCTTATGTAAAACGTTTACTTTCTGATAAGCTTTCACCCAAATCCGATAAATGTCTTTTTGTGGGTTACCCAAAAGAGACTAAGGGATACTACTTCTACAACCAAAGTGAAAACAAAGTATTTGTTGCTCGTAATGGTGTCTTTCTGGAAAAGGAGTTTATTTCCAGAAAAACAAGTGAAAGAAATGTATATCTCGAAGAAGTTCGAGATGAGCAACAAATGGATGAGGTTAACACCTCATCAGAGGCGACCCAGCATGAAAATGCTCAGGAGGTGGTGCATTCAATTCACGTACCTCCTACCGTCCCATTTGGGGATACTCCATGCGAAGTCACTCAACTTAGTGAGGTAGAAACTTCTTCTGTTGTTCCCCAACGTAGGTCTAGTAGGACCATCATTCCATCAAAGAGATATATTGATTTCCTTTTGACTGAAAGTTCTGAAATAACGATTTTAGAATCAGAAGAACCTACTAGCTACAAAGATGCTTTGGATAGTCAAGACTCCGAAAGGAGAGAATTGAAACCCAAATCTATTCCCTCTAACCGGCGTCTATACCACCAAAAAGCAAGGAATCTTTTCTCTTCCGTTCTAGCAGGCGTTGGTGTTCAACTGGTGTTCGTGGACTGATTAGAGGAGCAACACTTGGGGCTCTCGGATCTTCAAAGCTTGTATACAACAGGGAAATCACGCTAAAAAGGTTTGATATTTAATCCCTATTGAATGATTCATATGTTTGATTATGTTTGCGATCCTATGATAGATGTTAGGAAATTGTTTCCTGAAATTCCGCTATATGCATCTATATATTCCTACAATTGCATATAATTTCACTATATGTTTCCCATTAATAAAATCCACTATATTGTATATAAGTTCACTATATCTTTATAAACTCACTATATAAACTTAATATCAATTACCAACCCGATGCACACATGATAATATTTCGGAATAATAACTACAAAATTTCTTTCATAATGTTTCGGAATTAGGAATTTCTCATAATGCCTAATAGTAGTAATTCGTTATGACATTGATGGGCTGATGGCGGCATGGACACACCAAATCATATCCAAATTGGACAAGAATGCTAGAAAAGATAATAATAAAAATAGGCGTTCACACATTTTCCATAATTCACACATTTCCATTTCGCCTCGAAATGCTCAATAAAATTATTAGTACTTGTATAATATAAAGTCGTCGTCATCAACATCATCATCATCGTTTTTGCCTTGTTTATATAATTATCTTCTCTACACTTTGGATAAAGATTTACTCAATCTCAAAATTTCCAGATTACAACCCTAAAAAAAGATCACAGTTGTATAGAAATGGAGAAAGCAATCAACAGGCAGAAAATTCTTCTCGATCATCTTCGTCCTCCTTCCTCTTCCGATCACAATTATGAGGCCTTTCTCTCTGTATGTTCCAATTCATTTCGATTTTCTTATTACATTTTTCTTCAAATTGTTGTATAATATGTGAAATCTGTCATATTTTTCTTGATGTTTGTCTAATATTTGAAGTGAAGCGAAATATCGAATGATCTCTGAGTTTAGTAAGATGAAGATTTCAGTGGCAGAATCATTCAGTTTTAATTATTATTTGTTTGAAATTTTTTATGAGTAAATGAGGTAGTAAGCTGCATAATCTTTTTATTGTTGTTAATTGTGGTTTTAAATTCGAGGATTGTGGATTTATATATAGGATTGAAGCTGAAACTGGATATTTTGTGAAGCTGAAATTGGGTTTTTATTTTGGTAGGATTAATTTGATGGATCAAATTTTGGTTTTTTGTTATGAAAGATTTGGGGATCTGTTTAGTTAGGAGTTAGGAGTTTAGGACATGCATAGATGTGACATGAATGATTTTTAAATTGGAAAACTGAAATTATGATCCTACCTTTCTAGCTATAGCTGGAATTGGATTGTATAGTATTGTAGGATTTGTCTGATGGATTTTGTTTGAAACTTATTGAATTGAACCTGTTTAATTACGATAACGACTCACCCTTCTAGGTAGGCCTGACACTCTATTTATATTAGGTTACAAAAATACCTTTAGGTATGCACTATTAGAACGAGAAATGCCTAAATCAGAATGGTTTTGAACATTTCTTTTGTTTAGAACCATCTTTGGTAGTATATTTAGTAAAAATAATAGTATATATATATTACAAAAGTTAGTATTTTATGTTTTAAGAAAGTAGTATATAAAAACCCAACCTATGACTAATTTATAGGTAAATTATCGCGGTGATGTTTTTGGTTCCAATATACTACTTTATTGATACAAATATACAATGTATTTTACTAGATATACTATTACTTTTTTGGATGATCTGAACAAAAAAGGTATAGAACAATTATGATTTGGGGGAAAGCTCCTATTAGAACCTACCCTGTGGAAAGCACACTGTTAATTTCACTGTGAGAAAGTATGTACATGTAAAGTATCTAGTAGGCATCATTGATACATGCTGTATCAGCGTCTCTTCTTATTACACTCTCACAGTTGCCTTGGTTGTGGTGATTACTGCAGGCATCTAATTGCATGGCTGGGGATTCTTCTGCTTATCACAGGACCAGCGCTTTTGGTGATGATGTTGTCATAGTAGCGTAAGTTGTCAGTGGTTATACTAATACTCACTTTTAGATACTTGGGATATACTAATTAGCTATAATGGATATAATATTCTACAGAGCACACCGCACTGCACTTTGCAAGGCAAAGCGAGGCTCTTTCAAGGACACATATCCTGATGATCTTCTCGCACCAGTTTTGAAGGTACACTTATGCTGTTATGCATTGTACTATTAAATGATTTTCCCTCCCGATAGGGGCTTGTAAAAATTATTGGCATGAAAGAGATTGAAGAGTGTGAGCAATTATTTAAAATCATTTTCAAAAAGTTTGACCATGCAGAAACTGATGTAACGAGATTTGCCTTGTTGAGGAGGAACTTGCTCACGCTTAGCAATTCACTTTAGTAATACTTTGTTTGACAAAGTAATAGAATTTTCAATACCAATTTTCTGTACCATGGAAAACATGTTTGCTTCTTGTCTGGATTCTCCTGAATTATACTTATATATTTCTCTTCCTATGTGTCTGTTATACTCAAGGCTGTAAACCTTATTTTTTCTGTAACATACATATTCCCTGTTTATAATGACCTCATCTTGTAAATTTATTGTAGGCACTGATAGAGAAAACAAACGTGAACCCTGCCGAAGTTGGGGACATTGTTGTGGGAACTGTTTTGGCTTCAGGTTCTCAGAGAGCCAGTGAGTGTAGGATGGCAGCATTTTATGCTGGTTTCCCAGGTATGTCTCTTCCCTTTGTACCAAGACAAGTTTGGTCATTGATTCGAAAGTATCCTATTACTTAGCAATTATTGTGATATAGCTTGTGTTGTGTATCCCTTTTCAGATATATGATTATATGCAACCATATCAATGGAACTTGATCCATTTTTTGATGATACTTCTTGTTTCTGTTGTTATATGGCTCTCATTGTGTCAAATGTGTGATATTTTCATGTGAAGAGGGCATGACTATTAGTTATGTATTAGTATTTCCTTGCTAAATTAACTTGTTAATTCTCAACAGAAACTGTTCCTGTAAGAACTGTGAATAGACAATGTTCTTCAGGACTTCAAGCAGTTGCTGATGTAGCTGCAGCCATCAAGGCTGGATTTTATGATATTGGTAAGGGCCCCTACTTAATGCAGTGTTAAGTGCAATTAACTACCTCCTAGCTCCTCTGGAAAAAAGAGAGAGTGAAGAGCTACTACTGAAGCAAGGGAAGGGAAGGAGGCTGGTGAAGGGGACTGGTTAATTGCAATTCTACTTTTTACTAGATAAAGAGAATCATGTTTTCACAATTTTCATATTGCAGGAATTGGTGCTGGATTGGAGTCCATGACAACAAACCCAATGGCATGGGAAGGATCTGTGAATCCCAGAGTAAGATCTCTATTCTCCTGTATCTCACAGATAATATTTTGTGGATGTGGTCTGCCTGCATGTGGTACAGAATAGTTTGCTGTTATTATGGTGTGTTTTCTTTGATTTATTTTTTCTCTTGTGGTAGGTAAAGGAACTTGCTCAAGCCCAAGATTGTCTTCTTCCTATGGGCATCACTTCAGAGAATGTTGCCCACCGTTTTGGTGTGACGAGGGAAGAACAGGACCAAGCAGCGGTGAGTTGCATGATATTTCAGATGTGTTGTACTTGTTAGGTCCTTTCATAGAGTGGACTAGTAATTCCTTTGAGCTTTGGCCTGTTAGGTGGAATCTCACAGGAAGGCTGCTGCTGCCACAGCTGCTGGTAAATTTAAAGATGAAATAATACCTGTACACACAAAGGTAATCTCCATCCTTAATTATTTATGATAATTGTCTCTGATTTGGCTACTTATCTTCTCAACATTCCGGTTCCTCATTTGCTTTTTCCCTTCCACCTTTAAGATTGTTGATCCCAAAACTGGAGATGAGATGCCTGTTACTATCACTGTGGATGATGGCATCCGGCCGAACGCAACTATCGCAGATCTGGCCAAGTTGAAGCCTGTTTTCAAGAAGAGTGGGACAACTACTGCTGGTATAGGGCTGCAGATCCTTAATTTTATTTCTCATACTTGTGGGTCAGTTTCATATATAATAATATAATAATATAATAATATAACATTACTTCTTTTTCATCCATGCTGCAGGAAATTCTAGTCAGGTGACGGATGGTGCTGGAGCTGTTTTGCTGATGAAGAGAAGTGTCGCCATGTGTAAAGGGCTGCCTATTCTTGGTGTGTTTAGGTATAAATAATCCTTTTTGCCTTCCTTTTGGTTTGTTGGGGTTCTGTCGATTACCTGTTGTGTCAATGTCAGATTGTTGCTGTTTGTTCGTCATGTTTTTTGGACCATGATAGGAGCATGTTAGATATGATCAGTCAGTTAAGGCATTTCATACATGTGATTAGGGGTGTTAACGAGCCGAACCGAGACCGAGCCTGGCTAGGCTCGGCTCGGCTCGAGAAGGGGAAGGATCGAGCTCGGCTCGAGCTCGAAGCTCGTCGAGCTCGAAAATCTAGGCTCGGCTCGAGCTCGATACAAAAAAAATTCGGCTCGGCTCGAGGCTCGGCTCGAGGAAGTGTACGAACTGTTCGACTTGAGAAAAGCTCGAGAATAGGAGTAGAAGAGCAGTATATACAAGCAAAGATGAATAAGAATAGTTTGTTGCTCACCTTTGCCTAATTCACCTATTGCATGTATAACCATAAAAATAATTTGCATAGTTCATCGAAATACCTACTGTATACTTCCTCCGTTCCATAATAAGTGAAACATAGGGATTGGGCACAAGATTTAATAAACATCACTTTCAAAAGCCAAAAAGTCATAAAATACCCTTTTCAATATCAAAAGGAGGAGAGAGAAAAGCAAACCACACAAGTTTGTGATGGGTACTCTTGTCATTTTGTCAATTTCTTTTTTCCATTTAAGGTATGTTTCACTTATTTTGAAACGTTCTAAAATAGTAAGTGTTTCACTTATTATGGAACGGAGGAAGTATATATCAATGGAAGAAAAAAATAAAAGGAAAGAAGAAACATAAAAATAAAGAAGGGAGGAGAAGTCAGACATCAGTGATGAAAAAATGAAGAAGCGAAAAACAAAAAACGAAATGATGGGCTGGAGATGAAATTAACCAAAACAAGTTGTCCTACTCGCCGGCTGCTGCTCACCGGTCACCGCCAAGGACGACGTTGCTCGCCGGAAAATAGGCACCGCAAGTCTCAGCAGTCAGCCCTCAAGTGTGAACGGTAGATTAGAGTTTTAGGGTTGAAACCGAAAACCCTTGAACTGCTCCCTGTCATTCTCTCTCTCCTATACTTACTTTGTTAGGTTTAAACTTCTATTTATTAGGTGGGTTGGAATTTTTATATGATTTGTATTTTTAAGTGGGCTGAAAATTTTAATTTGATTTCTATTTTTTAATTGGGCTGAAAATTGGGCTTTTTTTTATAGTGGAGTACACTTAAGGTTCAAGTTAGTTTAAAAATCAATGCATAAATAGTAGTTTAAAATTTATCGAACATGTTTGCGAGCTTTCGAGCCGAACTCCACTAGGCTCAGGCTCGACTCGTTAAGGTCTCGAGCCGATCTCGAACTCGAGTCGAGCCCTCTCGAGCCGAGCTTTGACCGAGCTTTGACCGAGCCGAGCTCGAATAGTTTGCGAGCCACCCTGGCTCATTAGCACCCCTACATGTGATGGCACTTAAAATTGAAGCTTTAACCATTGCATCCATTAATGCACGATAATAGAAGGCAATTCTTTGATCTGTGCATTTGTTCAAATTAAGGTTCTTAACTTTGAATACCATGCTACTTGACTGACCTGTTAATTATTTATCTATCCTCTCTCTCTGTTTCACTGGTGATAAACTTGCATGAAGTGGTACATCATTTTAATTCTCAGCCTATGGAAGCCATGAGCTTTGTTTGTCAGTGTCTTGTCTATTGGTTGTTGTTACTGCTGTTTTATTATTATGTTTATATAATTTTCTTGTGGTTAGTGTGAAAGGAGAAGAATGAAAAGAATTGTGGCTTATGGCTTGTTTCTTTGCGAATGGGGTTTGTCTTAATCCAACTGGATATATCTGATACTCAGACCCTGCATGCTTGGATGCTTGGATTGGATATGATAGGATCACATGCACTTGTAGAGCATGTCCCCTGCAATTAGCCATATCTGTCTTTTAAAATTCCTGTACAATGTGTAGCAGTCCATGTCCTGGACTTATAGCCTTACAGGGATTGTTTGTGGAGGCTATGGAAAGATATTCAAGAACCATAACAAGCAAATTTTCAAGTTTATGAGCTTTTACCTAGTCCTGATAAATGTGTGTAGTCCGTAAAATCCCAGGACAAAGAACCCCAAATGGAGCTAGCATTGCAAATCAAGAATAAGGCTGTTACCTCTTGTAATCCAAGGAAACATTTTCCCCATACTTTCCTCCTGTTTTATATTGCCTCGTGAAAGAGGGGACTAGGGAGGGGGGAGGTTGGAATCTTTGACTTTTGTATATAGCCTAAATTAGCTTAAGAGTTGCAAAGATGTCTGTATTTTCATTGTTATAATGCCTTATTGGGTACTATACATTGGACTAGGTCAAAATATGCTAAAAAAAGCTACTAGTGTTTGATCTGTTAAAGAGTATCTATGATCAATGTGATCTTTCTTTGTTTCTTTGAGAGTTTGATGATATTCTTCTTGGTCTGAGGTTCCAGTATTTTTGTGCATTTATGATTACAGCATACGCTAATGTCTGGAGCTGTGCATTCTACAGTGTTAAACTTTCTTATTGTGCAGGACTTTTGCTGCTGTTGGAGTTGACCCTGCTATCATGGGTATTGGCCCAGCTGTTGCAATTCCAGCTGCTGTCAAGGCTGCTGGCTTAGAACTTGATGACATTGATCTTTTTGAAATAAATGAGGTGATAATTGAGTTGGGCATTTCTGAAGCCGATTCATGCTGGACTTCAGATCATATTGATGATATTTTGCTTTTACATTACATGTAAATGATATTTTTTTTTTCTCTCGCATCTTGGTTTTACAGGCATTCGCTTCTCAGTTTGTGTACTGCCGTAAGAAGTTAGATCTTGATCCAGAAAAGATCAATGTAAATGGAGGGGCTATGGCCATAGGGCATCCTTTGGGAGCAACAGGTACTTTCATGATATACTGCTCTAGTTACCAACCTTTCACTTTACTTGTCATCTTTTCCGAGTCGGTTCACAAAATCTTAGCTGATGCTGTTTAACTTTAAATGAGATATGATTGTGTTGGATATGAGCTTGACATGAACCCTGGGAGTTCCTGATTTTCATTTTTTAGAAACACAATCTAAGTAAATGTTTATGGCATGAACCTCCATTCCTTGTTTTTCCAATTTTTAAGGGGTCATAATATGAAGATGTTGGCTGGCGCCTGACTATGTTAAGAGCTATGTGCTATGAATTAACATAGCTTAAGCTAATGGTGGAAAATATGGAAGAAGAAGAAGATTTAATTGATTAAATGAAAATACAGCAAAATGTAAAGATATTCAAGTTTTCGAGAGGCTTGATTCTCTCCCAAAAGAACTCATAAAAGCTTACCAATATTCTTACAAATTTCAGCATCCCTTTTCTCTTTCTTACGCTCCTCTATTTATAGAATTTCCTTCCTCAGTAACTCCCCAACTTGTTCCTCACGCTACTATCAAGACTTTGCAATACCAAGAATTCCCCTGTTTAGGCTGATTCATTACACTATGCTACCTGGACACATCAGATTACCTCAAGTACCTATATATGATGTTGGAATTCCTGGTGTGAATATTTAGACACATCTTTGGGCCAAAATCATGGAAAATCTCTTATATAAAGCCGAGTTGGACGCATAAACTGGGTCCAGCTAACATAGGTTAAGAGAAAAGCTTTGTTGTAATGATCAGTAATATGCCAATATATAGTATTCCCTATATCCTTAAAAAATAGGGGACATTTGGTTAAGGCTTGAGGGCCTTTCAAGGTTTTCAGTCATTTTTCACTTATTTAACTTTTATCTATCCACTTGTTTAATTGAACTTTTTAATTTTAGGAAGTGGTCAATAAGTGGAAAGTCTAAAATGATTATATTTCTATCATGGAGATCGATCTCTTATTGATCTTAATTCCAGTGCAAAATAGTCTTAGTAGTTTTCTTTAGATGTAGTAGTATTTTATGTAGTCATGTTTTACCGTGCTCTTTGTTCTGTTTCAGGTGCCCGTTGTGTTGCTACCTTGTTGCATGAGATGAAACGCCGTGGTAAAGACTGTCGTTTTGGAGTTATATCCATGTGCATAGGTATGGACTCTCCTCATTTCGCTGCTTGTTGAAAGCATACTTGTAAGCACTCAGTGATAGATCTCTATCATATTTGATGCTAACGATTCACCTGCAACTTTAGGCACTGGTATGGGAGCTGCAGCTGTTTTTGAGAGGGGAGATGCGACAGATGACCTATGCAATGCCCGTAAGGTTGAGTCCCATGGTTTCCTCTCCAAAGATGCTAAGTGATATTTTGGAACAGCAAGCAACCGGAGAAAAGGTCTCAAGAAGAAGGATAAAAATCACTGTTGATCATTCAAGAAGTGTACAACTAAATTTATATCCCTAAGACTGCTCTGTTACCAGCTGGTTTACCATAGAATAGAGGATGTTATATATCTGAGTCGGTTTTGCTGTTCGGAATAAAAGTTGCAATAAATACGCTATTTGTATCTTTGTAGCGACTAGCGAGTGCTTATAGAATGTATGCAATTTCATTTTTTTAAGTATGCAATAATTATTAAGTATAACAAAACAAAAACAGAAGAAATATATAATTTATCTTAATAATTATCACACCTAATGAAATATGAATATAATTCTAACTAAAAAAATTATCTCTATATCGTACGACGTGCGGGCTTCAAAAAAGTAGTTTCAAATAAAAGATAGGAAAAATGGATCAGAATACCTCCAATTTTGGCCCGTTCATTTTTAATACCTCCAACTATGGGTTATTTTTAAATACCCCCAACTATTGGGGAGGTCCACCAAAAATGCTCAATTTACCTGTTATGACCGGATGAACTGGTAAACCAAAACTCCCAACCCCCCACCCTCCTCTGCTTATCTCTCTCCCCTGCTCATCCCACCCCCCCAACCACCCTTCCTTTCTCACGGCACCATCATCAACACCACCTAGCACCCTCCCTTCCTCCTACCACCGCAACACCCTGCTTCTCTCACACTCGACGCGACCTACCTTGCCCTCGCTCCTACTTGCCGTGTCGCCGCCGCACTTCGCCCGCACCACCCGCCCGCCGCCACAGTTTCCGTCGGGGACCCCCGTGCACCGCCGCCGCACCGCAGATCCGGAGCTCATCTCCTCCTCGCTATTTCTCCCTTGTGCTCTTTCCTCTCGCTTCGTGCGGTTTCGCCAGCTCACCGGAGTTTGAAGAATGACGAACTGGGCCGCTGGGTAGTGGGAGTGGGGAGGGGTGGTTGCGGGGGGGGGGGGAGTGGGGGGCTGGGTGGGTGGTGGGAGTGGGGAGGGGGGCCGCCGGGGTGGTGGGAGTGGGGACGGCTGCCGGGTGGTGGGAGTTGGGGGCCGCCGAGGTGGTGGGAGTGGGGAGGGGGGTGGTGGGCGGGAGGGCTACGGTGGTGGAGGGGGGGAGGGGTCGGGGTTGATGGGGGAGAGGGTGGTGAAATGGTGGTGGGTGGGAGTAGAAATTGAAAATAAAAATAAAAGAGAAATAAAAAATAAAAAAATTACCTTGTTAACCGGTTACAAGTCATCTGGGTGTATTTTTGGTGGACCTCCCCAATAGTTGGGGGTATTTAAAAATAACCCATAGTTGGGGTATTAAAAGCGGACGGGCCAAAGTGGGGTATTCTGATTCATTTTTCCTAAAAGATATGATAAATTGGGGAAATTGGCCAACATGTTTTAAGGTAAAACTAGTTATTAAGCTCATGCCCCAGAAGTAAAATTTCATTTATTAATAATGTACTTAAAAAGATAACACTAAATACCACTATGTAATTTAAGAAGACTTTAAGATATGAACATGAGTCACGATCAAAGTCTATACTACGCAATTTCTAATTTTTTTTATTATACACGATTACATAAGTAAAAAAGCCCTCGGAGAGCGCAGCAAGACCGTTTGTTTTGAACGCCTTTTAATATATTTATTTATATAGATTCAATATACCAAAATTTTACAGTGCTTCATACGCTCCACCTGTAGTCCTCTACACAAAATACACATACAAATACAAACGCACAAATCGAACATCTATTGCAAAATTCTGTTTTTTCACCGTTTTTCTTCTCTTCCAGTTTCTGGGCTTTCATTGGTTTTGGTGATATGGCGGAGCATCACCACCACAAACCCTCCACTTCTGGTAAACCTAGTTCTTCCTCTTTCTTATATTTCTATTTAATTTATTTATGTGATTTCTTAAATATGTGTTTTTTTTTTTTTTTTTTATGCCTTTTATTGGAAAGAATATACAAATTGTAATTAATTGGCGTTTTTCATCAATTTTTCTGCTTCAATGTCTTATTTTCTGATCTGGGCTTTTGTTGGATCCTGATTTTAGATGTTTTTATGCTTATATCATTTGGGTTGCAATTTGCATGCTCTATTTCTTGAGTTTTATGGTGGTTTTTTTTTTATCTTTGATGAGAATTTCTTGCTCTAATTTGGTGTGGTATCAAGGGCATTGTTGAAGTTTGTTTTGTTTGGTAAAGAAAGTTACCGTTTTGAGAAACTAGATTGAAGAAAAGAGTGATGATGGTATGATATTCCTGTAGGATTAAGTTTTGTTTTACATAAGATTGACTATTTTTTTATGGATTTGATGGAGAATCTATTTGGGTTTTTTGGGGTTCAAGAGAAAGAGTCATTGCTTAAGTGCTCGATCAAGTCGTGCAAAGGTCAAATTTTTATTATTTGTTTGGGTTGTATTTCGGTTTCGTATGTGTGTGTGAGGATTATCTTATTAGTACCTGGCCTTAAGCATATTTGAGGTCATGATCATACTCCCCCTGATCCAAAATATGAATTGTTATATCAAGTTCTTTTGATTGAAAACAGAAGGCTACGGTATCGATGCTACTTTGGATGTCACTTTATGATGCAATATAAAATTATTTGTCCTTTCTAAAGTTTGAATACTTCATTTAATATTTATTGATAATTTCAATGGAATATTAACTAAATTGAACTGAAAACTTAATGCTTGTAAAAATGGCTAAAATGACTTGTATTATTTGGATCAATGGAGTAGCTTATTGATGAGCATATATAGCCTCTGGTTTTGTTTTTGAGATCACCTCTTTTGATCTTTCTGGAATCAAGTTCTGTCAACTCTAGTTACTTTAATTTCACTGGGAGCATATTCTTATGTTTTTGATCTTTCTGTAATCTTACGAAGAATTATGCATGCATCCAGTCCATACAGTGCATGGTCTGGTCACGACTGATTCAACAGTGGTGGAAGCAACATCTTATGAGCGTTCTATCAATTGTCATGGTCGCCTCATAGTGAACTGGCATAGGAAGCTTCAGCTTCAGTTTTGCAATTGAAATGATACTAAGTAATTTTTGTAAGCTATATGGAAGTATTACTACTTTAACCCATCTCTTATTGTTTACTTAGAAGGCTTTGAGCTTTCTTAAAGGCTTGAATATGATTCCACAGTTTTTCCACGTATGAACTGCAGCGCTATCTGTTTGGCATAATTACTTTGGTTACGGAGTTTGTTGACTAATGTGTTACATAATGCTAGCTTAATGGGCCTTAGGGCTTTATTCGTGAGATCACATCCAATTGGCCTTGCATAACAATTTGTTGAACATTATTGATGCAGTCAAGCTATTGCTTTAACATTGGTTGTAGTTAGTTTATTCCAGTATCATCACGGAAGTGATCATATCATAGTATATCTCCTGGCTTTTTCCATAGAAAGAGGCAGAGACGGGAAGGTTTTTTTTTTTTTTTTGGGGGGGAGGGGGTTGGGTATCTAGTGGAAACTTGATATATCTGAGATGCTTGGTTCTGGCTTGTTTGATAGTGGACATTTGCATGAGAATTTCTTTACAAGGTTACATATACAATCATTACCATTGCAACAGGCCGTTAGCGTTTCTGTGTTTGGTGAAGGTTTTCTCCAATGCTTGATTTTGGGGGGGGTTGTCTATGTTTCTAAGTTTTTTGCCTTTTGAAGTAATTGGAAAAAGGCAAAACTTCGAGACACTTACCAGTTACCAGCACTTGGTCAAGTATCCCATCTTTATCCCTTTACAATGTTACATACTTACAACTCACACTCAAGAGAGAAAAAGGACATAAAATTAATAAACAAGAAAAGCATTCTGATTCAGAACTAAGCTTCTTTTCATAATCTAGATGTCACTTTTGGAAACCCCTTCATTCACAAAGTCAGGTGTTTGAGGCACAATGAGAGATGAGCATCACGCTTGCTAAACAATCGACTGACTAAGCAGGATACATATTATTGATAGTCAGGAACAAAATATATAACGTGCAAGCTCTTGGAGGGCTTTGGAGATGTAAGGTAGAGATGATAGATGTGAAGGTGCTAGCAAACGATGAGCTTACTTTGTGATCCTCATTGAACATAAATTTATATTCTTGAGGGGATTATGTTTTTAAATGTTGGGTCTCAACTATGTTACTTGGACATGAATATGAATGTCAGCTGTACAGTTACATGTCCCAATATTGTCAACATTCCAAATTTTGGACATTGGGGACACTATTTTAAAGTTGGACATGGTTGAAGGACCAGGATATTCATTAAATATTTTGAATAATTTAAAGACTTGCACGTGTCTATCACATTAAAATATAGATATGTGCATTTTTAGTTGGCTTGTTTGCTTGCTTGTATTAAGATTATGATTTCAAGGCCATTTGTCAGCTTTACATATCTCTTACTCTTTCCCTCTGGTACGCAAGAGAAAATGAATTGTCGAGGTACATAGGTGCCTGGTGTTCTTTTGTGAAGACGAGGATGATTACTTTGCTGTAATTTGTCTTCGTGAGTATTTCACTCCTCTCTGAAAATGGTCTCCTCTGTGAAGCTTGCCAGGATACTTTATCTGAGTTCTATTAGTTTATCTTACTGGAAAGTGAAAATATCCTGCTTTCTCTGTCCATTTACTTCTCTGCTGAGTAAGCATAAAATTTGTCCTTGTTGTCTTCATTCTCTCTCTGATTCAACAATCTCTTAATATTATAATTGTTATTATCCTAGGAATATTGAGAAAACGATTTTCAACAATATCTATGTCGTTTGGAAGACTTGTTTTCTTTTCTTTTTGGTTAAAGGTTGGCAAGTCATGGATTTGGAGGCTCTATTAGTTGTAATTTTTGGAGGAGGGTTCTTTTTCCCCTCTATTGTTGACTGCCTCTTGAAATATCTGTTCAAAGCCTTGAGGCTGCATCAGATACGATTTTGCTTCTTAGATTGTTTTTCATGAGTGAGTGTTGATGTATGTGACTGCCTTTGTGTACAGGGGCTCGTGCAGATACAGATCTCATGGATATTGATCAGGTCATGGTTATTCCTGACACTCCTGATAGGGTATCTAAACAGCCTAATAATACTTGTAAGATCTTGAAATCTGCTGATTCCAGATCGAGAAATTCTGGGTTGGGAAATAGATCCATTATGGGTAGTAGGAATCGGCTTTTTGGTGATAGTATCCGTGCTGCAGGAGTGTATCCGCATCCTGGGGGTAATCTTGGTGATATAGCCCGAAGTCAAGGTGCAAGAGATACTGCTGTTCCTTCTTCTAGTTTCAGGAATGCTTCAATCTCCAGTGTAGTAGGTGGCAGGACCTTTAAACACAAGGACAAGCAGCACTATAACCAGCAGCACATGGAGGATGATAAAATTTTACAATCTAGTTTTCAGGGGATATCATCGCGTAACAACAGAAGGGAGGACCCAGTTTTTGTTGAACATGGGGAAATCGCAAAGTCTTCTTCTAAATCCACAAGAGATGATTTAGGGGGTCGAAGGATGAACAACGGTCACCCTGCTCAAATTCAAGGTTCAAGCGATACCACTGTTCATTCTTCTAGTTCCAAGAATGCTCCAATGTCCAGTATGGCTGCTGACAGGACCTTTAAATACAAGGACAGACATCAGTGTTACCCACATCACATGGAGGATGAAAAAGTTTCACATTCTAGCTTTTCGGGGTTATCATCGCATCACAATAATAGGGAGGACTCAGTATCGGTTGAACATGGTGACATTACAAAGTATTCTTGTAAATCTACAAAAGAGGACTTAGGGGCTCGAATGATAAACAAAGGTCATCTGCTTCCCAGTAATATTGTTTCATTACACTCTGCTGGAGCTTCATCTAAATCTACTAGAAATGACAATAAGGGGAAGTTGAAGGTTGGTCATGGTAACCTTGTCCACTGTGAAGCTCATTCTGTGAAAGGGAATGATGACTTTTGCCTGAGTACATCAGATCATGATGCTGGGAATGGTCTCTCCGTGTCATCACATTCTCTCAGAGTACCTAGTACGACTGTGCGGAAAAGGTTGGTACGCAATGGGTGTATATCCCCACATAATGTAGAAAAGGCCAAAAGGGTTGCAGCGACACCTGGTAATGGTTCTGAGAATGTTGAGTGTGCTGTAGTATCTGGTGGTTCTCGTCCTGTAATCGATGTTAATGAGGTGACTTCCAAACAAAATGCTGCTTTTCGGGCTAAAGGAAAAGGATTATTAATTCATGACTCTCCTTCAAAGGGCCATGCTGGCAGGTAAAATGGCATGTGTAATTAGTTCCATTTTCAAGACCTGTTTGCCCTGAAAGATAGGAAATAAGACCTATCATGCCCAGAAAGATAGGAAAAAAGAGTGGATATATATATTTGGTCTGTCCTTCAATTGTTTTTACCTCTCATATGTTTGTTCTTGATTCAATAGATTGCCTGAAGGAAAATTATGAATCATGCAAATTAATTTCTTGGGCTTAGTGATCCTGTTTTGTTCATCATCTTTTTGATCGCTAGATCCTTATAGTTTTACGTATAAGAGAATTTTGAGCACTGCTGGACTCTTCTTGACTTTGTAGATAAACTCATGATGGTTTGAGAGCATGAGTTTTATTGTCATTATCACTTCTTCTGTATATGGGTGACACCCCCTTGATATAATCCTTTATTATTTATTGAAAAATAAGCTTTCTCCATAAAGAGAAAGCTAGAGAGATACATGTGAGAGATTTTCGATCTCAAGTCGTTTCATATGACCAGTACATTTTTAACCCCAGCAGCTTTAGTCTACACTGGAATCTTCAAGAATAATGACGTTTTTACTGCTGTTTCTGTTGGAAACCAGTTTTTAGGTCCAAACTGCAAAAGAAGTATTGAGATGTGGAGGCATTTGGCTATGTTGTGATCAACCTTAATTTTACACACTATCTTTGGAGTGAATCTTTTTGGGAATATATGAGGGCAGTTATAGTTGTCCCGTTATATTGCTTGTTTCATTCTGAATGGTGTCAATCCCCCGTTCTATTGTTTGTTTCATTTTGAACACTATCTTTGCAGGAGAAATGATGTTGGGAGATTTGCTGATGGATGTCAAAAAGGAAAGTTTTCTAGAAATGATTGTGTTCGTGTACAAAACACCAGTGGCAACTCAAATAAAATAATCTTGGGCAAATGCACTTCATCAATTCCTTCAACAGCGTCAGAGCAAAAACCTATGCTTAGTGAAGGCCAGCTTTGTACGCCAAGCACATCCTTTAAAAGGCCTAAGAAGCATGGCTTGAGCTCAGGTTGCCTTGAAAAGAGCAAAGAGGTTATCTGTTTGAGTTCCGGTGGAGAATCGTCAACCATGAAGTCAGTAAGGGACCATGGTGGTTTTCCTCACAGGGAATTAGGTTCTCCTTTGGCTGTCGATGAATGTTCTCCTGAAGTGGGAGATAGTATCTCACAAACTGATAATGACTCGGAGACTAGGGCAATACAACTTCAAGCTGATGAAATGTTGGCTCTTGAGCTGCAGGAACAATTTTATAATGAGACAGAATCTACTAGTGGCGAGGTTTGTCTCTTTTTTGTTTTCCCCCTTGAGGCTCTCTCTGCCTTATTTGTGTTCTGGTCAAATATATATATTTTGGGGGTGGATGGGTGGCTATCATGGAATATAACTTCCATGCTTTGTAAAATTGCTACAGAGAGTTTCATCATTGGGATGGTTAGAGAATCAGGAAGACAATGTGCAGCCTGCTATTCCAAGAGAAAGTCATCACGCGCATGGTTTTGTAAGTTATATCATCTATGACTCGATCATTTTGTAAGATAACCTCCCCAAACTTGTAACTAGATTATGCTAGGTCTTGTTCCACCAAGCTTGAGTTTTTGTGCATCTAGTCTTGAGCTTCATTCTACTATTTATAGGCTGTGTATTGAACTGGTAGGTAAGTTATCAGGATATATCCTATTGAGGGTTTTTCCTAGAGATCAGCTATCATTCTACAGTAAACTTACACGTTCGTTTTTTTTGGGGGGTTTGGTGGTGTTTATTATGTAAAAGTTATAGGTCACACGAAAAATCTTCGTGGAAGTGAATAGTGCTGTTGCATTCTGGTAGTGGCTCCTAGCTCTGAAACACTTGGGGAAGTCTTAAATTAAGGATACAATGGTTGAAACTTTAGGGTTATATCAGGCCTATGGTTGAACCATTGAAGAAAACACTATGTTTTCTTTCACAATCATGGTGGAAGACGTCAGTGGGATTGGATCCACATCAAAAGTTGTGCAACATCTATTGTAAACGAGAAACAACATTCATGAATACAAAAATCGTTATAGAATTCTCTATAAGCAATATAAACTAATGAATGTAAAAGCGCTTTCTTCCACTAAATGAGTTGGATTTAGACCTTTCAAAGGGGTTTGGTTGTGGTCAGATTATTTTTGGTTCGAGTTATTTCGGATTTCGGATAGAGTCTCTAGGAGGTGGGTCGAACAAAAGTTTGTTTAAGACCCAACTGGGTTGACCTTAAGGGATTTGAATACCTTTTCTATTTCCATTTCAGAATGCAATGATTTATAACCCTGTCTCAATAAACTATCCATAATATCTGTCTCAAATAACAAGCTAAGCCATAATAAATACAATCATTCAAAATTAGAACCAAATTTAACCATACAAATGATATTTCAGTCTAACAAAAACAAGCTAATAACCTGTCTAACGGTATTAATGGCTAAAGGTATTCTGTTCAGTAAGGTTTTCATAATCTCATATTATTGGTTGGGCTTGGGCCCGTTAGTACAACGTAAACGCTGATCTTAATTTTATTCAGGTGGGTTCAGAAAGGGTATGGTACGGTTTTCAAATGAGCATCTCATATGTAATTGTAACACTTATCAAACATGTGTGCTGAAAATCTGAAATTAAATTATATAAACCTGTTTTATTCTGACATGACACTGTACCCCACGTATCGAGCACTTGACGCGCCTCATGTCTTTGTCAACCGACAGGACTTCTGCGCTCACCTTAGAAGAGTATGTGGTTGGTGAGAAGGTCGCTGTCCATTATTTCAGATCTAGGATTGTAGCATGTCAAGAGAGAGGAGAGAGAGAGAGCGCAGAGGGAGAGGTAGAAAGAGCGGAAGGAGAGGAAGAGAGATGAGAGAGAAAGAGCCGAGGGAGAGAGAGAGAAGGATTGAGAGGGAGAGGAGAGAGAAAGAGTTGAGGGAGGGAGAGAGCCAGGGGAGAGTGAGAAAGAGGAGAGAGAAAGAGTCGATGGAGAGAGAAAGAACAGAAAGAGCTGTTTGTGAGCGTGTCGACATTATTATTCACGGTCATATCCAAGCACAATTTCTTTGTTTATCTTATTTATATATGTTTGTTTCTATTTGTATTTCTTTTCTTTTTTACTCCATTCTTGAGTCTTAACCTTCCACCAAACCATGACAAAAAGTCTTAACCTTTACCAATTACCCATTAATTCTTAATTTTTCTTTAATTTTTTTTATTGGAACTAGCCATCAAAGTACATGTATAAAAAGATTATATAAATTTTTTATTCCTTATTCTATTGTACATTTGTACGTGATTCATATGATAATTTGAGGGAAGTGTCGGAAATCTTTCCCGACGCTTGAGATGAGTTGTACTCGTGTCTTGAAAATTGATCAAGACACTTGTTTGACCATATTCCCATGTTGCAAATTTTTCAAGACTGTGTCAGACCCTCCGATCTCGACTCGATCCGACACTCCTAGACAAGTCTAAGTATTATAGATATAACCAACATCACATTATAATAATTATCATATGCAAGACAATGTGAATTTGAGGAAGGAACATGGATTTGGTCACTGAGGAAGGACTTTATTACTTTGAATTGCACTTCTCTTGGATGCTTGTCTTTCATACATTCATTTTGATATGTACTACAATTCTGGGAATAAATTGAACTACTAGATCCATCTTCAACAGACGGCTTCTCACACCAAATTTCACACCCCCCCAAAAAAAAATAAAAGAACGAGGGGGGGGTGATTCAAAGCCCTGACTAGGTGTTAGAGACATGGAGAGGGAACACAGGCTCTTTTGTTAATATTCTTTTCTTCTTTGTTCCTTTTCTCCTTAAAACTTGTAGTCGTCTTCTTGATATGTTTAGGAGTGAGAGGTATGTGTGCACATCACATTAATTTTAGAGCTTCTTGATTCCATTTCTAGTAATGTATGATTGTCACCTCTTGTGTGTGACTCTTTTATTTTGCAACACTTTTCTGCTGTAAAACTTTTTGAAGAAATTTATTAAGATGATTTTGATTGGTTATTTTGTAGGTTGGCGTCCCACCATCAAATCGACTACGATCTTCTCAATCTCAGTCTTTGCGCAATCGTCTCTTCCGTCGAGGAGCTCAAGCACGGCTTCCTAGATCGAATATATCGAGGCTACGAAGTCAGGTTCATCGCTATCCTAGGCAGAGGGATAGATTGTTCCCTTCAGATATGGATCTTGACATGGTATTACCTGCTGATACATGTCTTAATTATTTGCTATTTGTTTTGATATCTCTTTTATCATTAATGAGCTATAAGTCCTTGCTTGTGCTCACCTTTAGCAGTGGCTTCTTACAACCCATACCAAACCATTGATATTTTCATTCTTCACCTTCCTTCTTCCCAAGCAAAGAACTTAGCATATTTAAGTCTTTCCATACTTGCATTCCATAGTTTTGTAATAATTACCTTTCTCGAATTTCACATCCATATTTTTCTATTTAATTTTGCATGATTTTTTTTGGGTACCTCGCAATTAATTAGGTTGGCTTGCTCTTTAGACTTCTTTTCCGGCCTTTAATCTATCTATTTTCTTAGCTTGTGTTTTTTACTAGCTGCAGAACATATTAGGCTGTGTAACATTTTAATTTTGAAGCTTAGTCCATTAGCTGACCTATTGCTGCACACTCCTCCATTATTGTTCTTATCTTGTCTGTGTGACTTTCCATTACAATCTTTAATCTGTTGTGGAGTAATGTGTTTCATCCTACATTCCTACTGCAGAACTTACAAAGTCCTGAGTAGCTTGGTACATATTCTGTGTCACTAGCATGCATGGTGTATTTTTCGAAATGTTGATCACCTCTTGTCTATTTGATGATTACCTCTTGTCATGTTTTGGAGTTGCTTATCTCCTCTCATTTGTCCTTTTGACAAAAGCCTTTATTTTGTTATATAGAGAATTGATTTACTAGAAACATTGGAAGCTGTGGTCAATGATGATATCAGAATGGTTAATCAACTCCTTGATTCTGATCGTGAATTTGGCGAGTAAGTCGGCATCTTATACTCTTCAGTTTTTCCTGTTTTATAAGATATGTTGTTAGAACATCCTCTGAGTTCTCTTAATCACATTTTCTCTACTTGTGTTTAATTTGACCATACAGCATGCAGGTTTCCTTTTGAAGTGTTTCTTTATCAGTCTGTACATTTTGTATGGGCATTCGTACCAGTTCACTTGGGTGATAAGTGTTTTTTTCAGAGGGGTTCAGGGGCATGTAGTTATGATTGCTTCTTGATAGTTTCATTTGTTTATGTGTTTGTGGTGCATAAGTGGCTTTTTTTTTTTTTGGAAAGTGTACAGAATCGACTTTGTTCATCTTGTCTTTTTCTCTTAGTGGTTTTGAAAGTACTAAATTTTGAAGTTCTGCAGGAGGGTAGGTGGCGAGTGTCCTTTTAAGCAGTGTTCAATTTCTTGTAATCATGAATACATGTTGAAAATTTTCAATATAATGTTTGCTTGCAACCCTTGCATGAACAATCTTGTAGGTATGCCACTAACAGAAGTAGATGCAATAAAAGATTGCTCATGTAAGGGCCACAAGCACAAAATTAAATTGAAAATTTTCGACACGCACTCATAAATTTAGTGCTTGAAACTAATACGTTTCTCTCCTTAAGTCCCACAGGAGGGCTTTGGAGTTCTGTTGTGTGTGATTTTTCTTGACAAAATATACTACACTTACTCCCTTTGCCCCTTTTAAATATTGCTTTAGAATTTTTCTAAGTGTTACTCCATAATTTCGATATAATTTTTGAAGACTTTCCCATCTTATCCTGTCAAATACTTGATGCATTAATTATATTCTTCTCATAATACTTATATATCTATTTTTACTCACCCTCATCTTCTTGATAATACTTGAATAGGTTACTATATATACCTTAGTCATGTGCACTGAAACTTAAATATTACGAGGGATGAAAGGAGTATACAATTTGGTCCTTAATAGGCTTTCATTATGCTTTTTAAGTTTATTATTATGTTTAGTTTTCCCCAGTCAGGGTTGAGTTTGAATGGTTATACAACAAGCCTTTACATCCTGCAGTTATTTGTGCAGAAACAATTATGAAATGTTATTGGCTCTTGTTGACAACAAGCATACGCATCTTGGTGCATCAGTTGCTCAAATAGCCAATCTCTTAATGGGATTTCATTATGCTTTTAAGTTTATTATTATGTTCAGTTTTCCGCAGTAGTCAGACTGGGTTAGATGGTTATACAACAAGCCTTTAAATCCTGCAATTATTTGTGCAGAAACGATTACGAAATGTTATTGGCTCTTGATGACAACAACCATACACATCTTGGTGCATCAGTTGCTCAAATAGCCAATCTCCCGGAGTCTACAGTACATGTGGGTATCATGCTGGTTGTTTAAAACTTAAAAGATGAAGATATCTGAAGACAAACATCTGAAACTCTTAGCATTATACTTAATGGCATTGTTGTTTATGTACAGAATGATGACTGTGAAGTTTGTTCAATTTGTCTTGAAACCCCAGTTATTGGGGATACCATCCGCCATTTGCCTTGCTTGCACAAATTTCACAAAGATGTAAGTTCTACACGTATGATTGCTATTTCTCTTTCACTTAAGTTGATCAGCTTATTAGCAAACAAGCTTGGCTTGGCTCACTTAGTAAGGCACTTACCTCAGATCCTTGAGGGTGCTTGGGGTGGCGATCCCCTTACCACCCCCTTTACTCTCAAATGCCTAGCCAGTGAATGAGGGAGTAAGAAATTGTGATGGTTGAGGTCTGGTCAAGGTCCTCCTTACATTAGAAAAATGTTGACTGGCTTATTTGGACAGCCATTTTGGATTTCTGATTGTTTTTTGGTCTCATGGCAGTGTATTGATCCATGGCTGAGAAGGAAACGATCATGTCCAGTTTGCAAGTCCGATGTATGATTTTCTTCCCGCTGTTTTTGATAGATCCATCTTTTTTTGGCGTCTTGAAACCTGCTGGCAGTCTCACTGTGACCGTTCAGGTAAAGTGAATTTAATATCATTAATTTGTTGAAGTTGGTTATGTTGCCTGTTGTAAGTATTTCCTAGTTCTTTCTATCCAATGTTTAGCTCCTGAATCCCGGTTACTGTAAACTCATACTCAGATGTCTTAATTGTGCAATCATGGTGCTGCTGAGATCGCGTACAAAAATCCCTCCTGTACTTGCTCGAGTTCATTTCGATCCAATACATATAGCAAAGACCATAGAGTAACACTAACAAAGGCTGAAGCTGAAAGAAATGTTATACTTTTGGATTACAGGGATTAATTTGCATTACTGCAACTTTTTGCTGTAAATTTTTGCTAGTTGTAGCAAAGTGCATTAATCATTATAAATGTTAACAAGGTTTTTAAGCCTAACAATCTAATCTGTGAAGATCCACTCCACATTTCACTGGGCATCTTATCCATTCTGCTCCACAGCTTCTTTGTAATGGCTATCAAGAAGCTGAAGGTGATTTTCCAATCTCAAGTAAATCTTCTTTTTCCTGCATATTATTAACATATCATATTGACAGGTTAATTGATATGGTTTATCTTGGGAGTTCCAACTTCCAACCATGAAAATTTCTCCTTTTTTCAATTTTTTTTGAAGCCTCCCCCCCCAAAAAAATTTTTTGTAGGGAAACGCAAGAGGGGAACCATTGTATCTATAGTAGTGTTGCTAGAGCAGTAGGAGGCAACTATAATTATGACAAATGGATCGTATACTTTTGCTATGAGTCTATGTGGTTGGGGCATTATACTCCATTAGAGGTACATTGAAGGTGGGGATTTACCCTTTCTGTTACTGTGGAGGGGGTTCACTTGTGTAGCTGGGCGCGGTTGACCTGTATGAAGTTCTAGATGATAGGACACTTTCTACAAACCATAAAGATGAAAACAAGAACTTGGAATCATTGATTGCATCAATAATCGAATACTTGGATTGGTTCTACCGACTAGCGTGTTATATGAATAGCATCAATAACAAGCAAAAAAAATCTCAAAACCATTATCTTGGGTATGTGAACCATATGTATTACATCAAGTGTGTAATGTTCAATGTATATAAATCCAACTTGGAAGACTATAGTAGGCTTGGGTACTTCCAAAGCCATTGAAACATTGGTAAATTATTACATGCTTTTGGGAGCATGTGTCCCGCCAAATCGCCAATGCTTGTGCTTCACGCATAGACAAATACATGTAAAGGCCTTTTGGAACTTTCTCATCTTAAAATGATTTTTGCTTAAGTGAAATTAAATTGTTTCCGCTTAATTGGAGTCAATTTTTGCTTAATTCTTGTTTTTGCTAATCTTATTATTGCTAATTTATTTTTGTTAAACTTGACTTATTTTTATTAAAACTTATTATAATACGAGGACATTCTTGAACAAATTTGAGTTGGGAATGGATTCCTTGGCTCAATCTAATCTCTAATATTGATTCATATTTCCTTGATAAATGACATTATGCATGAACCACGTTCACCCGCATGGCCAATGGAATACGTCATACTTGAATGAAGCACCTTCACACGCGTGGCATATAACGTGTTGGTATGTGAAGTGCACGCGCACAGTCGAGGATTTGTGAAGAAGAAACTCTCGTAATATTGATAGTGTAGTGTAGTGTAGTGTAGTGTGATGGGATTAAGATAAATGAACAAGTATGCTTCCAAAATCTAAGAGGACTTTAGAATAGTCAAAAGTATGATAAATGGGATGTCACTAGAGAAGGCAACAGCCCATTAACTAGAGATATCTGTGGCAGCATCTTCTTAACTTTTCGTGCTCAGAATTATGGGCTCTGATGCTTTGCACCTTCTCTTCAATTTTTTGTCAGCTTCTATCTGACAAATTATAGCACTGCTGACTGCTGAGCTCCCTATCTCGTCCCTTCATGTTTTCTCAATGTGTAAGGTTAGGTATACAAGCGTTCCAACCCATTTTAGTGGAAGGGCGCGCTATTTGTTTACATTCATTAGTTTGTAAAGGGTTCAATGCAGACTTTGATGGGGATCAAATGGTTGTTCATGTACCTTTATCTTTGGAGGCTCAAGCGGAGGCCCGTTAATGTGTTGGATATAAAGTTGAGTCGTTTTCTCATTTTCGGTGTAATAAATCGTAAGTGGTGATTTCTTTTACTGAGAAGTCTCATTTTTGTAATGGTTAATAAATTAATAATGCGAATTATTACAATAATAATAAGTGTGATAGACTTGTCAGTTGTCACATTCTATGTACAGAAAATGGATGTGTGGAAATGTGGAATATCTATGGGCAGAAAATGAATGCTCCGGATGATCACAATACCTCCATATTTCAAGCTGGAATCAAAGATTGAAGTGCTTTGCTAATTAACATTTGCCTAAGCTTGTTTAAATCCAACTTCTAAGCATATGTTGTTTGGGAACATAATCAACATTGGCCTAACGAAGCCATGTCATCAAGGGCTAAACAACCACGTCACAATCACATCGTCTCTCTAATATAGCTAATATCACATCAAAGGTTAACAATCACACTAGTCATCATCTCAGCCTATATGTTACGCTCATTTTATACTCATCTCCAATTTGTGATTTGGATTATCATTCATAACATTTCAATTACCTTCAAAAGTGGCTATAGATGCTCTTAATTAGTTCTTTTTTAAGAGACAGTCTACTAATGCATCGATCCTAAACACATTATGCATCCATATGTACTATGTTTAATGTACTTCCATACGTACTTAGGCTTCAAAGCGATTTCTCATATCGTCGTTCATGTGTGAGTTCATGAATCCCCTATTATTATATATATACGCAAAACATGCTAGTAATATGTAGTTTGTACCAACTCTAAATTTAGCATCGAAATAATCACCTTTTAGCTCAAATAAACTTGTTAGAGATATAGTAGTATCTCTTCTTTTTTTTTTTTTTTTTTTTTTTTTTAATAAGGTCATTAAAAAGAGAAACGATCGATTTGATTGAATGATTTTGGGGTTGCATAAAGGTTGTTAGTTTTATAACTCACGGATGCGAAGGTGAGAATCGATCCCACGACCTCCTTTGAAAGGTAGTTTTGAAAAAAAAATTATAAGGTAGTTTTAATTTTTTGTTATAAATAGCAATTATCCTTAAATTTAACATCGAAATAATCACCTTTTAGCTCAAATAAACTTGTTAGAAATATAGTAGTACTTCTTTGACAGTTCTATAATGCTATTTAGGAATTCATCATTTAATGTGGTTGATAAATGACAAAAGAGAAAGGGGGGCCAAGGTAGAGAGCCGCCTGCCGCAAGAAGACATGACCACAAAACACATGCTCACATGGGTTTGCACATGAGAATTCAGTAGGGATGTAACATTATATAATTATTATTGTTATTATTATTCAACTAAGATTATATTCATATCACATACTCCATAAGTAACTTAGTAGCTAGCTGTACTCATCTATGTAAAACAAAAAGTTATACGACGACTATTAATCATGATGTTAATACATATCGATTAAATAGGGAGATCATTTCATTTATTTGATATTTTAGCTAGGAATATCAAATATTCATATTTTTCTTCATTTTAATTGGACGAATATATGATCAAATTCCTGCATTGTGGCCCCTTAGGAATAGGAACTATATTGTTATATAGTACATGGCAAAACCATCCAGCTGAACAAGGGAATATTTCAATGTTAGCTAGGTTGTTGAGAGAGCACAAATGATAGCTTGGGGTCTATGCATGTTTTCGAAGTTTGCCATGTGCTTTTATATATAATCTTTCAAAAATCTTCATATTCAATTCTTAATTCAACTGTTTTTGGTATGATAATCATTAAGAATCTAAGAGCATATTTATGAAAGTGACCAATATTACAACAAACTAAAGATACTTTTTTTTTTATATATATATATAGAAGTGAGTTCATATGAGAATGCATACTTACATGAGAAATGAGAATGGATTTTACGCGCTATAACTCTAATTGAACAAGTGATGTAACTCTAATGAAAAAATGATATAACTGCAAAAAAAGAATATTAGAAAAAAAATATTTTAAAACAATGTATATCATGTTCTAAAAAAATGAGCAACGTGTTCTAAAACGATGTATATCATGTTCTAAAACGATGTACATCATGTTCTAAAACAATATACATCATGTTCTGACCTACATCTATTCTCACATAAGAACCTATTATCACCGGATCAGGGTTGAGATCCGGTGAGAATAGATTCTTATGTGAGAACATATATCATATGTGAGAATAGATATAGGTTAGAAAATGATGTATATTGTTTTAGAACATGATGTACATCGTTTTAGAACACGTTGCTCATTATTTTAGAACATGATATACATTGTTTTAGAACATGATATACATTAATTTGGAACATGATGTACATTATTTTAGAACAACATACTTTCGGCCTTTTCATCTTCTACTACTACTTATATTTAATCCTAGGAATAGGTTTTAACTCCTCAGGGCAACATGGAATCCATTCTGTTTCCCATAAGACTAAATGAATCTACAACTTGAGGAGTGACAAACTTATTAGCAGTAGTTGAACTAGTAGATTGTTCATTATTCACAACTCCAACTGCAAGAGAATATGAACAAAGTCCAGAACATGTGCATAAAAGTCCAGACAATGTGCATATAAGGTTAGAACGAGTGCACAATGGTTTAGAACATGATCAATTCTTACTTATTTTAGTTCCATTCATCTTTCACATCTAATCCATGTTTGGGAGTATAAAATTCCAAATTCGAACACTGCCGAACAATCCTTAACCGCCTCATATTCTAATTTCCCCAATTCCATTTCCAACCACAAAATTAGGCTTATGGAATTAAACTTTTTCGCGTAACAATTGTTTTCTCAATGATCAGCGATGAATGTGGAAAGATTGCAACGCAAAGTAGAAGGTTGGATCAAGGAACACAACTCGAAATTCTCGAAGCTTCAACTTCTGCCATGGTCGCAGCTTCAATGGGTGACAGTGAAGTGGTCGCCATGGTCGGATTTGATCCATGAGACAATTTTGCCTTCTGTTATGGTGAAGGAGAATGGAGGCATGTATATTTCTAGAATTTAGTCAGGAGGTGGGAGGGAAGTTGTTGGGTGAAGAGAGCGTGATGAAGGAAGGAATAAGAGCTGCTCAATTAAACTAGATCTAAGGATCCAGATTTATTCTCACATAAAAAGTTTTTTCATATTTTTATATTTAAAAAATTATTAAATATAATTTTTTAATTTTTTAAAAACCTAAAAAACAAAAAAAAAAAAGTATTCATTTTCTCTCTCTTCAATTCTCACTCTCCCAATTCCCAAACCCATCTCTCAATTTCACGTAATTTTTTCCCTATATTTAATTGAAACAATCGAACTTTTTCCTTTTGATCATCTTCCTCAATGCCCCAAATCAAACCACACACTCATTTCTCCTCATTCTTAGCTAAACCTCTCAATCTCCGCTCGTGAACTTCGAAGAGAAGCATTGAGTTCTCTGAGTTCTCACCGAGTTCACTTTCCCGAGACCTTTGATTATGATTTCGTCATCATTGGAGGCTTTGGTGGTCATGGCGATCCTCTTCATGCCGATAAGGTATTTTTGAATATCAAGTTGATGGGCCAAATTCGATTATAGGCACAAATTTTTGATTTTAATATATGGGTTGAATTTTTTTCTCAAATTCTTTTTAATATCGGGCAAAAAACAATTGGTTGAAGTATTTTGTCTCAATTTTTTAATATTTGGGCACAAATTTGAAGATATTTTTGACAAAATTATTTTTTCCATTTCGATGTAATTTTAATTTGAATTTCAACTATATGAATGAAATTTTATATAAACCGTAATTTGAGTTTAATTTAAAAAAAAAAAATTCTAACACAACATATATTCATAATATTTACTGTAATTTGAGTTTAAATTTACTCGACATAATACATATTCTTAATATTTATTGAACATAGAACATTACACATACTTTTTATTTTCAATAACAAATTACGCACTACAACAATATCCCAAATTTGAGAATGTCATATTTGAAAATGCCGTGAAGCTTCAATCTTTTTTTTTTTTTTTTTTTTTTTTTTTTTTTTTTTTTTTTTTTTTTTTTTTTTTTTTTTTTTTTTTTTTTTTTTTTTTTTTTTTTTTTTTTTTTTTTTTTTTTTTTTTTTTTTTTTTTTTTTTTTTTTTTTTTTTTTTTTTTTTTTTTTTTTTTTTTTTTTTTTTTTTTTTTTTTTTTTTTTTTTTTTTTTTTTTTTTTTTTTTTTTTTTTTTTTTTTTTTTTTTTTTTTTTTTTTTTTTTTTTTTTTTTTTTTTTTTTTTTTTTTTTTTTTTTTTTTTTTTTTTTTTTTTTTTTTTTTTTTTTTTTTTTTTTTTTTTTTTTTTTTTTTTTTTTTTTTTTTTTTTTTTTTTTTTTTATTGTTTTTTTTTTTTTTTTTTTTTTAATAAAAAAATTTTTTTAAATGGTTAAAAAAATTTTAAAAAAAATTTAAAGATTATTTTGGTTTTTTTTTTTTAATTTTTGTGTTTTTTTTTTTCTTTTTTTTTTTTTTTTTTTTTTTTTTTGTGTTTTTCCATTTTTTAAATTTTTTCCTTTTCTTTACATATAGAAGTTTCATTTACTTTTGGACTAATTTTGTTTACTTTTACTAATTTTTCATTTACTTTTAATAAGAAATTAACTTAAACTTATCCAAAACGGTATTTTTACCATATAGATTGAAAAGTTAGTTGTCAATGATATATTTTTATTGTTATTAATGTGTTTTATTTCTTAAAATTTAAAAATATCAAGTATAAGAAGTTGCATATTTGGTTATTTACCTATCAGTCAATATGATTTACTTTAATGTCTTTTTGCTTTACTTTTAAGGGGCGAAATTGGTTCTCATTCTCATTGGAACATGGTTCTATACATATATATACTCCCTCCGTTTTTCAAAGATCTTCCCACTTTTGTTTTACGCAATCTTCAATAATGCACTACTTTGACCATTAGTATATTTTATTGTATAATAGTCAAAATTATGAAATATTAAAATTATAAAAATATACATTGTCGAGAATCCAACAAAATCTCCCATGATAATATTTTTCACATATATTAATTACCAGGTATTAGTTATTATTAGTATATCTTGTTAGTTTCCCTGGAGCTCAAATCGCAAACTAAAGAAATGCTTTTCACACGACCAAAAATGCTACTTGTTTTTTTTTTGACGGGAACCAAAAATGCTACTTGGATGCATAAAATTATCTAAACACTTAGAAACAGTGAGATAATCTGGCTACTATATCAGAATTTTGTGCTTAGACGACTAAAGCACTTGTCTTAGATTACATAATCACTAAGATAGCTAGTGTGGATGACATCTAATTAACTTAATTGGTAAAGTCTTGTGGGAGTGGTCTCCAAAACCTGAATTCGAATCCCGTCTAAATCATTGCGTTTAATCGCTTATTTACACACAAAAAAAGATAGCTAGTGTTGAATGTTTACTTTTTTTTTAAGACATTTGATTACCTTACCATAGATTTTCAATATCAACTAGTATGAGTTTAAATATCGTTCTTTAAGTTTGTGATGTCCAACCCCGAATTAAACTATAAACCTATCATTTATATATAATATTAGATTTAGATATACTTTTTACAATTTTTTACATCACAATTATAAATAACTTAAATTCCGAGCTTTTAGTTTGTTGATACTTGAACCTTCTACTATCTTGGTGTTACTTTTTGTCGATAAGTTGAAATCTTCTATCCTATATTTTGTACACCACTTGTGTGCCATTTTATCCTATTGATTGATTATAAAGTGTTCAAAATTCAATTATCAAGTGGTAGACCATAGTAATTATAACAACTAATAAAAATCAGTAATACATAAATGATACACAAAAAGTGCAACAAAAGATTTTAACACCTCGGTAATAGAGCCATAAGGGGATCTATCATGGAACACCCACTTTCACTCTTAGGATCCTTAAAATAGGGATGTTCATATGCACCTAATTTAAAATTAATAAGAAAAAAAAAAAATTAAAATGGCTCTCTCACAAACAAGAGTGGGGTATTTATAAAATCTTTAAGTACTAGAATCACCCTCTAAAGATATAGCATACTCCTGCTAATTTACTTCATGTTCATGCATTTGAAGGTTCGTCTGCCTCAACCATATACTGTATCTGTATGAGTAATATATTTTTGTTTTTTGTTTTAATCATAAATACAACTTTTTTGTTCGGGGAGATAAATTTGATATAACTTAATACCCATATAATTGAACAGCTTTAATTTGTAAATCCTTAGTACCTAGTCATTAGATCATGTTGTTTTCTTGCATTGTGCATGAAGTAACGGCTTTACAATTATTCATTGTTCGACAACATGTTCAGAAAGCTTCATGTGTCACTTTTTTCCAAACAAAATCTACTCGCATCTCTGCATATCTTTATTTTATCAGAATTCAGGAATGTCAAGTGTATAGTTGGATCACCTTAGAGGGAAAAATAAAAAAAAATAAAATATAGAAAAGCGAGTTGACCTAGATCAGAGTGCCATGAACCATCTGCCGCTCGAGCCAATTGGGCCCAGTCCGACTTAGCCAGCCCTAGCTCGGTTTTTGATGGTGATTTGGTGGATATTAACCAAGCCACAATTCAAATATATTTAGACCAAGGCTCATGAAAGCCCATTTAACTCGGTCTGTCCAGTTCATCCCATTCTTAAAAACTTTAAATTTTGAGTGCGTATGCATAATGACATAGAATCCAACAAGAATGCCATGGACTATACAAATAATGACATGAATCTCATCTTATTCTGTCATTTATTTCATGTCATAAAAGTTCTTTTTACAAAAGAAGCGGTAATTTGTGGGTTGTTACACCATAAATTATGGTGTAATAATTACACCCAAGAATTTGTTTTAATTTTTTTTAGAAAAACTTTAACCCTGCCCCGACCTAGCTAGTTTACCTTGTTGATTACTTGAATTGGGCCAGGGCTCCAATCCGTCCAACAACCCATTCTAATTCAGGTCGGTTCAAGGTTGACTTGGTTTGGCCTTGCCCACCCATTGACCATCTCTCCTCCCCTTTCACTTATGAAGCATATGAAAATCGAAGGGCCGAATTGTCACTCTTTTCAACATATGGTAATATTTAAAAACCTATTTATGTTGAGAATATTTAGGGTTTCGGACAATCTAGCACCATGTATATCTTCTTTAGCATGTGGTCTTTTGCTAATTTGGGCATAGACTGTTTATGCGAATAAAAATGGAAAATTGGGAGGGGATGAAAAAAAAAAAAACTAAAATTGTTAAAAAAGTTATAGAATTGCTAAGATAATGGAAAATGTAATCTAAGATTTTTTTTTTATTACTTATTTATCACCCAACTCATCCCAGATGTAAATAACTTAGGTCGGGCTCAGTCCGGATCTATCCTACCTAGTAGGCAGACGTGGGTTGAGCTTCTAACCCAGCAATGTCTTCGTCTTAGCCTACCTGTATTAACCCTGTTATATCCATGCCATATTTGTTAAAAGAGCAAATTATTTCATTTCTTTATCCACATAACCTAATTTAGTGCGACGACTCGTATTTGGTCTTCACAACCAAATGCACCTTTCAACCCGACTCAGCCCACCCAAAATCCACCTCAATCCACCTCAATCTATAATGAGTATATGGTGGATAATTATATATACACAAATTCTTGGGTGTAACTGTTACACTATAATTTATGGTGTAATTGTTACACCATATTTTATGGTATAACAATCCACAAAATACCGTTTTTTTTGTAAAAAGAACTCAAATGACATGAATTAAATGACAAAATGACTTGAGATTCATGTCATTATTTTTATAGTTTATGTGATTCTTGTTGAAGTCTATGTTATTATATATATATATATTACACAACGAGTTATGGTGTAACATATTATATTTATACCCAAGACGCACTCTTAAATATATTTGGTCAAGGACTAAGGATGGGAGCATCAGACTACTCCTAATAAATAAAACATTCTCAAGTCTCAATCCAGTCTCTGCCCCCACCCCCACCCCCACCCCTAGTTGGCAAATAAGTACAATTATTTATAATTCAAAGCTCACCTTGTTTGGCTATATAAAGAGAAGAAGTTAATCCAAAGTAGTGAGCATCCTTCATAAACAAGAGTATATTAGCTCAGAGAAACATCACAAAAAGAAAATAAAAAATAAAAATGGTGTCAAGAGTGGAAGAAGCCATTAAAGGAAGGAAGCAACTTCAACAAAGAGAAGTAACAATGGGTCAGCAAAAAAAGCAAATGATGCAAATAATGCAATGCAACAAAAGCAAAGTTAAGAAGTTCAAGAGAAGCACTTCCAATGTTGAAGAAGATGGTGCTTCTTCTGCTATTCTCTTCCTTGCTTGTATTGCTTGCGCTCCTACTTATATTTAAATTTTTTCTTTACCTTATAGATAACTATATATCATAATTCATAATATAGTACTAGAATGCTTTTAATTGAATTATGTAGGCATATATATTAATATATAGGCAAGTAATTTAGCACTTGTACCTGTGGATTATAGTTATGATTCTTTGTGAGCTTATTATTTTCATGATTTTATTAATAACCAAAACAATTCTTATTTTTAGTATTTATAAATTTTTCTAATTGTATTATTTAGTAGAGGAAATGGTAAATGAAAATGTGGGGGGTGATCATTATATATCTTCTCTTGATCTCTCTCACATTTTTGGAATTATAAAGTCACAAAAGCAGGTATTCTACACAAAATTCAATCCAAGCTTCTGCATTATGTAGCACCTCCCACACAATATGCAACTGTTAATCAATTTGTGGTGCCCACGATCACCTATGACCAATCAAAAAAATTAGAATGCTTTTTGTTTAATTAATTAGTTTTTAGGCCCGGGCTATACCCCGGGTAATTATAATTTTCATATATTAATGTTTTACTTTAAAATTCTAATACCAAACATCACTTGGATTAGTGGTTAAAACTTTAGTATATAAGCTTGAAGTCATGGGATCAAATCTTATACCATGCATTTTCTAATTTTGTATTGTATGTGGAGTACATAAATCAAACACTTTAAGAAAGAGCGCCACGTGGCACAGTTCCTTGTTTAGGAACCCCTTTTAATATATTAGTATAGATTCCACATTATTCTTCTATTTTTCTGAAGTTATAAAAGTAATTGCATTACCTCGTAATGTAACCACTCTACAAAAGAAAAATTTTGGAGCTAAATATTACATTATCACTCCTTCATAACTCCAAAAATTTGCTTATTATCCTAATTACGATACATCCTTTTTTTTACACAAATTCTTAGGTGTGACTGTTACACCATAATTTATGGTGTAACAACCCACAAACCACGTTTTTTTTAGAAAAAACTCAAATGACATGAAATAAATGACAATATGACATGAGATTCATGTCATTATTTGTATATTTTTTGTCATTCTTATTGAAGTCTATGTCATAACTCATAACGCATGTTATACAATAAGTAATGGTGTAACATATTACACGCAAGATACACTTTTTTTTTTATTAGCTCAAACTCTCCAAAAATCGACCCGTGCATTCTTCTATATTTCCTCACAAAAGGTTTTTATTTCTCAAGCTTTCCAAACCAGTTACTTTCTTTAAATATATTTAGTCACGATAGTGGTTCACAAAGAGCACACCTACACTTTCGATAATCAATAATCGTACCAAAATTTAACTACTCACCTATACTTTACCCATCTCCTAACAAATCAGTAGCTTTCCCATAACAGATAGCACTTCTTCAAAACAACAATTTTTTCTTTTAAGAAACCGTGAGTTCAACCTCCCACCATATACGCTTGACCTATTGATGAAACAAGCATCTATAGCATTCACGGATTCACTAAATACATCGACATTCGAACCTATGATAAGGAGTGATAAAACACTATCAGCTAGTGGTCACCCTTGCCATTATTAGAGATAATGTTGTAATTTATGACCGCCCTGTTTGTATTGTAAAGACACTTGTTATTTATAATCAATACCTGTTTATGTGCGTTAATATGCTGCAATTACAAGATATCGGGTTGACCACTAGCTAATACTCCCTCCGTCCCTTAATAGATTTTTCATTTCTCCAATGTATGTTTTGTATCGTTAATATCTTTAATTACATATTAGCAAAAATTATAAAATTTTGATTTTCCAAATGTTTACAATGAGACGAATCAAACAAGACCCTACATGAGTACATGACTATGTTTTATCTTATATATTATATCTTTTTTGAGGATTTTCTTTACCTATTAATAGTGGCCAAATTATAAATAGGAAATCTATTAAGACACGGAGAGAGTAGTGTTTTATCATCTATATATCATGCCTATATGATCTTTCTCCCTGTGACCTGTCTCTTTCTAGCTGTAAGTTCACATGCATAAGAGTAACCGCAATAAAAAAAATTAGTCATAAGGATTACATAGAATTATCGTCTACTCTATTTTAGAAACTAAATCTAGGCCTTAATGAAACAAGGGTGATTTTTGTAATTTGTAATGATTAAATATTACACTCTTTTATTTTGAATTTTTGATTAGCACCTATCATTAAAAAAATCTCTTTTTCTCTAATCTGTACTTTTTTTTTGTAATGTTGGAATCCACTTTCACCAATTTTTTTTTACTTGCATTCAAAGTTTTGCTAAAAGTTCTTGTTAATTATGACAACTAATTAAATTTCGACGGAGGGAAAAAGAGTGACATAAATAAACAAAAAAGTGAAACAAGGTTATATATGATGGTCAACATGATAGAAAGGCAACATGGTTGAGTTAAACTTTAAAGTGATTAAGTGAATGATTTAAGTTGTAACATTAGTCTTAATGGAGTGTCTCCTTTGGAGAAACAATAGATCCTAGCTAGAACTTTTATTTTTCTATGGTATTTTGCATGTCTATATTTTCACAACAATAGATCCCATTCCCATGGACATTTGTTAATCTAAATTAGATTCCATATTTAGCATTAGTACAATTAATAAGCTAGAATCTTTTCATAAGAAACTAATTAAAAAACATGTAATAAAATATATTATTTTATATAAAGATTTATGGAATAGAAAAAATATGAAAGTCCATTTAATTACTTTGTTCATTATATTGTACCCCCATTAAAATATTATAGATCTTCTAGGGATGCATGTATATGTAATAGCAATGAGTCATAATTTGATTTAAAATGCTAGCAATATGAAAACTATAGTACATAATATGTTTATCTATTTGTATCTCTTATACTAACCTCCGTTTGTAAATAAGACAATAACAATTGACTTTAACGTCTACCAACTCACAACTTTGACCATTAATATATTTAATTATGTATTTATAAAAACTTATAAAAAGTTGATATTATGAAAATATGCATTGAACCAAATCCAACAACATTTTGTATGATCATTTTTGTTTTTATATATTAGTAAAAAAAAATACGGTAAGAGTGAGGTGTGTAAATAGTGCAAAAATTAAAGTGTTGCACTTAAAAAGAAACAGATAAAGTATTTTGTAACATTATTGGGTCTTTTGAGGCTGATCTCCGCAGCAACAGCGCAACACTTTGGGCTGAGAAGTGACGATATTAGGTGGGCTGTTCATTCCTCATTGGGGGAAAAGCTGTCCAAAGATCTGCTATTCGATCCAGTTACATTTTTCTCAGAAGTACAATTGTACAAACGTGGTTTATAATTAAACTAGTTCTTGTCCCGGGCATTACGCTCCGGATATTTTACCAACGTGCATTTGAAATCTTAAAAAATAGAAATATTATATTGTCTTTAAATGATTCCCCCCCACAAAGACCAACATGAGTATTGTAGTGTTGTTGGTTAGTGCATTAGCATATCAAATGAGAGATCATGGTATCGAGTCTTGAAACACACATTTTTATTGTTTAATGTCTCATTTGATTATGTGGGGGAGGGGAGAGTACATGTGGCAGCATGACATTTGTTTGTCTTGGGTTTTAGATATATATAGATTCTCACTATGATTCCACTTGATTAACAAAAGGCGTGAAGATGATCAAATGGCGTATTAGACAGTATAATTTGTCGAGTCACTATTAATTAACATAAATCAACTAGAGTTAACGCCGTTTGGAAAAGGCATAAATTGAATTGAATGCATTATAGTGTAAATTTGTACTAAAAACCAAGTCATTATCTAAAATGTATCCTAAGCTATCCATTTTCTTCCTATTCATTACAATCCACGAAGGATTGGGGAATGGAAATTTATAAAGAAAACTTTTGTTATAAAGTTTATCGAATCACAATTTACACTAAATTTTATTACCATTACTACTACTTAAACGGGCCGTAATTGCTGAAGATTAATAGAAAGTCGATATATGAGTTATTAAAAACGTAAAAAAATTGAATAGTTATAAAAATAAGTCAGACAATCAGATAGAAGACTTGCTATTTTATTGATTTATTAGAAATAGTTTTCTTTTTAAGCAGCAGTACATATAATAATATAACGTAGAATTGAGTATCTAGTGACAATTACTGAGACAAGCTTGTTCAGTTTTGTAGCAAGGAACGTCAATAGTTTTCCAACAGCACCAACAATCGCCTCCAGCGCAAGTGCTCTTCTTGCAAACATCTAAACTTATTAATTTCCTGCTCATCCTTTCTACTCCATGTTCCACAATATTACTTGTTTCCTTGCTTTGCTCCATCATCTTCAATTTGCAATTGTTTTCGACATCGTAATTCTCACCTGCAAGTTTATAATATTATAATAAGTACATCAAAGAAATATCAATACAATTTTGTCGATGACAATTTTTTTGTACGTAAATTTTTGGGGTTTACCATGAAATGTAAATCAAAATAGCTAGACAACTTATCATTTTGTGACTTGGCCTTTGTTAGGTTAAAACATTACTTTACAATTATGTTAGGAAACAAAAGTTATTGCATTATTTCATTTAGAAGCATTACTTCTACATATAAGGTACTAATAATGTACGCTTCTTGAAGATTGACGTTGGTACAAATTTTCAGCTCGACTTTGAATATAGTATGTGCCATCTAAAAAGAACTAGGAGTATATTTCTATTATCTAACTTAGTATTACTAATAATAAAGATAAAAAATATATTTTGCAACTCTTTTTTTTTAGGGAAGACTTTTATATACATAAATCGACAAAAAACATAGCGAACATTAATTTGTTCAAAACATTATGGAAGTAAATTTGTTGAAATTTTAATAGAATTATATGAATCATAGAGAACATATTAAATGACTTGACTCTTACGAGAGAAAGCTAAGTGTAGAAAATACGCGTAATTCTATGTATTATAGAAAACATAGTAAATATTAATTAGTTTAGTCTAATAAAGTTTTCATATAGATCACTATATATACATGCATTACTCCCTATTGAAGAGTAAAAATAACAAAATTGAAAGAAAGAAATGTTATATGAGAAATCGCACTCACAGTTTGTCAAGGTTATTAGGAGAGAGACAAGGATGAGAAGAGACAAGATGTTACACCCAAAACGTGTCATTGCTATTTGCTATTTTGTTAATAGGTTTTTTTTTTCAAAGTTCAATGTGAATGAGAATGATGAATGGTTTTGATCTTGAATTTATAGCTGCAATTGGGTTTGTAAATTTGGAAAGTTAAGATTTTCTATGGAAGAAAAAGTTGTAATATTCAGTAAATCAAAAGTGTAATGTCAAGATACCAAAATGATTTGAATTTTGATAACCTTCCCTTAATAGTCCATTTAATTCTGATAAATTTTTTGGCGACCTTTACCAAAACTTTCTCACTAATCTTATTATACTACTTAGATATGTTAAGGCTCTACGTAAATTTTATTCCCATTTTTATAGGATAGAGATTTTTCCAAGGTATCAATATCATTCACTATTGCCTAGGAAAATATTAACATACAATTTTTTCCTTACAACTGTAATTGCCTTGAAAGATGATTTTTACCCTTTTTATATACACCATGTTATGGTAAGTATTGTGTTCGTTGGTGTACACGGTATTGAAATATTATTGCTTTTGAATACAAAAATCCAATATATGGTAATCCAATATATGGTCATCTATCATCCTAAGTATGAATAATGTTTTGCCAAAAAAATCCTATAATTCCATTTTATTTCTTTGCATATAATGACTTTCGGGTCAGTTGGGTCGTAAAGAGTGTGGCCAGTTTTAATTAACACAAAATTTTTGGGGTTGTTTGGATTGGAATTGTTAAAAAATGGTGTTGATTATATCACTAAAAACGACCAATATGTATATATGAGTACACTTTTCTGAAGACGTTATTCTTCCCGCCGTGCTATCAGGGTTTGAGAATACATCTTTGGAGTTGGTTCTTGAAAGATGTTTAGCACTAACGATTAAGGGACACTAAGTAATTTGAGAGATCAGTTTTAAAAACGTAATGGGAAATTAAAAAAATGGAATCTATTAAAAAATTAAGAAGGAACAATTACCAATTGTCATTACCATGTAATTTCTAAATAATCAACAACAAAAGTTACAAAGTTAGTCTTAATTTTATATTTTAACCCACTTAAGTCACTTGCACAAAAAAAAAAAATATACCCCCGACAAATTGAAAAATTCACCATATACCCTCAATGTTTCAGATATGCACCATATACCCCTGAGTTTTCGAAAACGTTCATCATATACCCTTTTCCTAACTGCCGTTAACTCACAGTTAGCTTTATTTACAATATTGCCACCATTAACCCTAAACCCTAACCCTAATCTAATTCTAACCCTAATCTAACTCTAACCTTAATCCTAATCTAACCCTAATCTAACCCTTAACCCACTCTCCCCTCCACCCCGGCCCACCCGCACCCCTTCCCCTCCACCGCAGCCGGCGCCCCCGCCCCTTCCCCTCCCCTACCGCACGGCCCCCCCCCCTACCGGCCAGTCCCAAATCAGGAAAAATGCGGCCCAAAGAAACCCGAGGCCCCCATTTTCGCACTCTCTCTCTCCCCTCTCGTTTTTCCCAAATCCCGACGCACCACCCTATCTTCGTTGGCCATCACAACTAAACGCACGTCGCACCACCAATCTTCGTTGGCCATCACCGCACCCGTGCCCGTGCTCGCTCAATGGTGGATTATTCGATCTTATTTCTCCGCGCATCAATGGTGGAAATCGTGTGCCGCTTGTTGTTGTTTTTGTTGCCGTCGACGGGGAAGGGGAGGGTGTTGGGGGAGGGAGAGTTTCGAGGGAGGAGAGAGACAAAGAAGCGGCAAGGGTGGGTGTTGGGGAGGGGGAAATCGACTTGGGGAAGGAGTGGGTGTTTAGGGGAGGGGGAAAATCGACGGGGAAGGAGTGGGAGTTGGGGGGGAGGGGAAATCGACGGGGAAGGGGAGGGGGAAATCGACGGTGAGGGAGTGGAGGAGGGGGAGGGGGGGGGGGCTGCGGCGGTGGAGTGGAGGGGAGGGATGCGGCGGTGAGGAGGGGTGGGGGGTCAATGGGTTAGAGGGGAGGGAGGTGGGTTAGGGTTAGATTAGGGTTTGGGATTAAAGATTAGGGTTAGATTAGGGTATTAGGATTTTAGGGTTTAGGGTTAATAGTGGCAATATTGTAAATAAAGGTAACGGTGAGTTAACGGCAGTTAGGAAAAGGGTATATGGTGAACGTTTTCGAAAACTCAGGGGTATATGGTGCATATCTGAAACATTGAGGGTATATGGTGAATTTTTCAATTTGTCAGGGATATATGGTGAAATAACCGAAAAAAAAATGATCAGAGACAAAGTAAGAGAGAGAAAGAGAGAGAAAAAAAAAGTGGAAAGCTCCAATTCCTTTGAAACTGAACCCTAAAACCCGATAAAATACAAAATCCTCAATATCTCTGTGGCTCTGTCAATCTCTATTCAATTCGGTTAATTTATGCTGCGGTATTCCTCTCTCCGTTTATTTAGGGGAATTATTAAGCTGTTCGCCAACTAATTGTTATCATATCTCTGAGTTCGGTTACTAAATTGAAGCTCATCCGTTGTAATGATGAATACCCTAATTTCGTAGGGGTAGAGTGTGTTTTCAATTAAAGCTACAAATTTGGTGTTACAAAATACTCTTTTACAGCATGGGTGTGGTTTTGTCAGTCCAATTAACCGTTTTTCTTTAGGGTTAATTGCTATTTTCCCCCTTTTGCTAGGGTTTCATATTGATTTGGGGCTTTTCAATGAGTGTATAGTAAGGGTTGCATTTAATGCTCTGCTGCGAGGTTTAGTGAGGAGTGAGAGTGTTCTGAGTGTTTTTGTTGAGTCTATCTGTCTTAGAGAGATTGTTGTCCTACATTATGCCAGTAATTGGCGTGCTAAGCAAAGGTTTTTCCAGAATTTGGTATTCCAGGAATGGCTCGCATTTAATGCGATGGTAAGTATCATCTCTCTCTTTTCTGAGTTAGTGTATTGGTGGTTGGCTCATGCAAACCCTAAGCCCTATTTAAAACCCTTATTGGTTTAATTGGTATGTATACTGTCATTCTATTTCTTATCTCATCATTTCCTCATTTCCTACTTTTTTTGCTTAATTCTCTTTGCGAAAGATTATTGTGTGTGTTTCATGGCTGAATTCTTTTCCTTTAAGGATGATGTTCTTTCTCCCACTTTGGGTGCTGGAAATTCCATGGATGCCAAGGTTTCACTTGGGTCTGCTAGTAAGACTTCTGGTCTTATTTTCGATGGTAATTTCTCTGATTCTCCAGTTGGTTGTGATGTTGATCCCCCTCTGTCTATTAATTTTGCTGAGCCTATAATTCTTGTTCTTGATGATCTTTCACAAGTTCAAAAAGATATTGATAAATTATCTAAGTTTTGTTTAGTGGGAAAAATGTTGGGGGCTCCTCTTGATATTCGTACCATTATTTCTAAAACTAAATCTGACTGGAAGTTTGTTAAAGGGGATATAGAATATCTTGAGATAGGAAACAATTGGATTTTAATTCGTTTTGCAAATCCAAATGACTTGTTTTTGGTTTGGTTTGAGAGACCTTGGCACGTCCAAGGTGATCTATTTGTCATTCAATCCTGGAAGCCAGATTATTTTGATCCTTACTTAGAAGAAATTAAATGGTTGATCTTTGGGTTCATATTCCCAGATTTCCAACTGAATTGCTAAATTTTGAGTCGGTGGCTACTTTGCTTGCTTCTAATAATGTTGGTTCTTTGATCAAGTTGGATTCTAGATAATTGTTAAGGAATAACATAAGGTTTGCGAGGGCCTGTGTTAGGCTATACATAACCGAACCCTTGATAGAGTATGCTGAGGTGAAGAGAACAGGTGGAAAAACTTGTGGCTATATTGTTTGGTATGAGGATTTTTCCTCTGGGTGCTCATTTTGTGGTAATGATGATCATTGGATTGATAAGTGTCCCTTTTTGACTGCTCCTTAGAGAGAAGTTAAAATGTGTTTGTTGAAGAACCCTAAACAGAAATCTCTTACTGAGATTCTCTCTAAGGCTACTTTTCAAGTACATGCTGACACTTAGGCCAAGCAAGCTAATCTTGTTCCAGCAAAATCTAAAGCCTTGGTGAGAAATTCAGGGTATAATCATGGTTTTGGTCAGTCTGGTAAGTCATTTGGTGCTGGTCCTAAAAATGTTACTGGTATAATTTTCAAAGATCTTGAAAAAAGAAATGTTGCTGGCAAGGGTGTCAAAATCGTAATTCTACTTTAAATCGGAAGGGTCTCTCATAATCGAATTGTAAAATCGAATCGTAAAATCGTAAGATTCTACGAATTTTGCAGAATAAGATTCTATGATAAAGTATGTAAATTGTTTACCTATTTTTCCAGTGGACAACACTAAAAATTCAATTGTAGCCATAATGATAATCATATGAGATGAGAAATGATGTCATCAACGGAATGGAAGAGGTATAGAAAATAAATATTTCTATAAGTCAAAGCAAATGAAATGATTCAATAAACATATTGCACCAATAAGAATCGAAGAAGATAGAGAAATATGTGCGTGCGTGCTAGATGTGAGGGTGAAAATGTGGCAGCTAAGGCTTGAAAAAAATGAGATCTTATAGGCCTGGTCCATTTATTTTAATATCCATCAATAGACTTCAATAGAAGGGGTAAATGCAGAATCGTTAAAATCGGTAATAAATCGCGATTTTACCGATTCTACCGATTTTGTACGATTCTATATATGATTTTCTTCAATTGCGATTCTATGAACGATTCAAATCGTTTAGCTCAAGTTAGATCGTAGAATCGTGCGATTTTACGATTTAAATTGCGATTTTGATAACCTTGGTTGCTGGTGGAGTTCATGCGGTTGCTGCTGGTCATGGTCAGGGGAGAGGTAAGGCCCTGGTGATGGCAGCCTCTCATGGTAGGTTGTTTGAAAGTGATACTGAGTCTGATGATGAGCTTATGGGGCCCCTTGCTAAACTTTGTCCCTCTTCAAAAGAATTTCAGCTGAGTATGTTGGCTCCTCATCCTGCTATGGGGGTGAAGGCAGGCGAGGAATTTGCTCCACCCTCTGCTTTTGGTATTATGGATTCAGTTCTTTCTTTATAGGTTGTTGATCCTGAGTTCTACAATGATAATCAATTTGCTCCCCTTTCTGGGTTTGAGCAGAATGATACTTCATTGTTTGAATCTGATGTGGAGAATGTAACTTTGATACTTAATGTTGATCCATCTTTGGATGGTTATCTGTCTCAGCCTAATAAATCTTTTCAGTCTATTACATCTGAAAGCTCAATTGTTAAAAATATAGAGGCTTTGGGTGTTGAGCATGATTCTACTCTGTCTAGCTTTACGAAGAGAAGAAATAAGAGTAATGGCGATGAGGACTCCAACTCTTCTGCTTTGAAGAAAACTCATGCCTAGTCATGTTTGGTTGCTATGTGCTTAATGTTTAAATGTCTTTGGGTTTTGGGAACATAAGGGGGTGTGGTAGAAAAAATGCTCTAGCTGAGGTTAAGAACTTTTGTCTTATAAATAATCTATATATATATTTATGCTATGTGAAACTAAAACTGCTGATCATCCTTCACCTGTGTGTTTGCGAAGCACAGGGTTTAAATTTTTTGAAGCAATACCCACCCAAGGCATGTCTGGTGGACTTTGGTTGTTATGGAAAGAAGATCCTGTAGTCTTTTACTTTAACTATTGTGTTTAAAGCAGCTCGTTTTGTAGCTTGTAATATTAATTATTTTGTGCCTAATCTGTCCTTCGCTGCTACACCGGCAAGGGCTCAAGATAAGAATGAGTTTTGGGTTGAACTTATCTCTTACGTTAAAAGTTTATCTCTTCCTTTTATTATTCTAGGAGATTTTATGAATTAAGTTCAAGCAATGATAAGTTAGGCGGTGCAAACTTTTATTTCTCTCGCCTTTCTTGTATGAATAATGTTATTAATAGTTTAAGTTGTGTTGAATTTTCTCATGTTGGTAATCAATTCACGTGGAGAAAGAAAAAAAATGGGGAGGGTAATATATTAGAAAGATTAGATAACAGTGTGGTTAGTACAAGTTGGCTTGAATTTTTTCCGTCTGCGTCTATTTATAACCATGTTTTTACTTCTTCGGATCATTGTCAAATTATGATTAATATTGATAATATAGCTCAACAAAAAGTTCCCCCATTTAGGTTTGAGAAAATGTGGTATTTGAGAAATGTACTTGTCAAAAAGACTTGGTGTTCAAAATTTAATGGTTCATTTATGTTTCAATTTGTGCAAAAATGTAAACTTTTGAAAGGTTAAGTTAAAGATTGGGATAAAGTTAGATTTGGGAATATTTTTCGGGAAGTTCAAGAAATTGATGAAAAACTTAGTGACGTTCAATCTAAATTAGTCTTAAATCCAAATGATAACTATCTCCAATCTTATCAGGAAAGGCTATTGTTAAAGCGGTCTAAATTGTTCTCGTACCAAACTACCAATTGGCCTTTTGGAATCAAAAGAGTAAAGAAAACTTTTGGGCTAAAAGGTGATGCTAATACTTCTTATATTCATGCGACTGCTAATTTTAAGAAAAATCGTAAGCAGATTAAAAGCTTTGTGTCTAGCTCGGGTGATAGTGTTTCTAATCCAATTCTTATCGCGAAAAAGAGATTACCAAATATTTTATTAAAAGATTCACTTCCAATTCAGAATGTTTTTTTTGATACTTCCTACTTATTTTGATTTAATTGCTCCTATTATCTCGGATCAAGATAATGAAAGTATGGTTCAAGAAATTTCTAGTGAGGAAATACGATTAGCTGTGTTTGATTTAACACCGGATAAAACTCCGGGCCCAGACGATGGGTATCCTCCTTTCTTTTTCCAAACATACTGGTCTCTTATTGGTGGGTTAGAGCTGTGAAAGCTTTCTTTCATTCCGGAATAATAATTTTAAATGAAATAGATCATACTTTTATTACGTTAATTCCTAAGATAGACAATCCTGAAACGACAAATCATTTTAGACCAATTAGTTTATGCTCTACTAGTTATAAAATCATTTCAAAGATTTTAACAAACCGCTTACAAACTTTTCTTGGTAAACTAATAAATCCTATGTAGGGTGCTTTTATTCCAGAACGATTAATTCAAGATAATATTCTGATAGCACATGAAGTTTTTCATTCATTTAAGAATAAAGGGGTAGAGAGGGATGTATATCAATTAAATTAGATATGGAAAAGGCTTACGATAGACTTGAATGCGGGACTATATTTTTGTCACTTTAGAAAAGTTAGGTTTTCATAGTAAATGGATTGGTTGGATAAAAGCTTGTATTACTCCAGTCTCTTTTTCTGTTCTTGTCAATGGTATTCCAGGGGAGAGATTCTTCCCTTCAAGAGGTATTCGTTAAGTAGATCCTCTTTCTCCATATCTTTTTATTTTGTGTGCTGAGTTGCTAGCCCGTCAGATTCACAATCAAAGTTGTTATAATACTAAATGTTTGGGTGTTAAATTGAGTAGATTTGGTGTTAAAGTCCCTTGTCTGACATTTGCAGATGATACAATGTTGTTTGCTAAAGCCAATACTGAAAGTTGTCAAATGATTAAAAATATTATAGATAAGTATTGTAGTATGTCAGGGCAGCTGGTTAATTTTCATAAATCTGTTTTTCAATGTACCAAGAACGTTGCTCCTCAAGATTGTATCCTTTTTTAGGATATATTTGGGATGGATAATGCTTTTTCTTTGGGAAATTATCTTGGTTGTCCGATTATTGATTCTAGAGTTTCCAAAAATACTTTTGGGGAGGTTGTGATAAGTCTATCAAACACTTGACTAGATGGAAAGCAAACTCTTTGTCGCAAGCAGGACATAGTGTTCTCATTCAGTCTAATTTAGCTTCTAAAGCAAGTTTTCAAATGCAAAGTTTTTCTCTCCCTGATACGATTTTGCAAGATTTAGATAAAGTTAATAGGAATTTTTTTTGGAACAAGGACCCAAATAGTGGAGTTGCTAATTTTGTTGGTTGGGATTCAATCTGTAAACCTAAGTATTTTGGTGGTTTAGGGATTCGGAAGGCTAAAATTACTAACATGGCTTTTCAAATGAAACTTCTTTGGCAAACTATTTGGGTGGATCTTGTTTCCAAGAAGTACTTGAAAAATGATTCTTTGTGGTCGTATAATTCGGGTGCGAATTTGTCCTGGCAATGGCGAAATCTTTTGAGGCTTCGTCCTATTTCTAAGAAACGATTGCGTTGGCAGTTTGGGGATGGTTCTATTATTTCCTTCTGCATGATAATTGGGTTTATCCAGTTCCTATAGCGTCTATTTTTTTGGCCCGCTGTGTTTTGATTCCTTGAGAGTTAATGAATGTCTTACTCAAGATAAAAGGTGGAATTTAGATTTTTTGTATGATATAGTCCCTTCTTCGATTGTTTTGGATATTTTGAGTGTGTTTATTCCTTCTAATTGTTGCAAAGATAAGTTGGTTTGAGGTCTTAATCTTGCTGGTATTTATACGGGTTAAATCTGGGGTTAAGCTTCTGCAGAATATGAATAAAACTGATTTGACTAAGGTTGGTTTTAATTGGATTTGGAGTTTACATATTCCTCCTAAAATTAAGTTCTTTTTGTGGAAAATTTGTATTGATGGGCTTCCTTCTAAGGCCCGTCTTGAAAAGTGACATATTTTTATGCCTTAGTAGTGTGTGCTTTGTGGTCTTCACTTAGAAGATTCTCATCATCTTCTTTTCGATTGTCCTTTTACTCATGATGTGGCTTTTGCTTTGTCGCAAGATGGAGGTTGGCCTCTAGTTCCTGAAACGGACAAACAGTATAAATTAAGGATATTTTTGGGTTTCTTAGAGATATGGTTAGTTCTAATGATATATGTCAGTTAGCTATTATTTGGTGGCATGTTTGGTTTTCTAGGAATAATGTTCTTTTTCAGAATGACGGTATTTCCAGTTTTAAAGCAGTTGCGCTGATTAAAAAAATTTCTTTGGATTGGAAGTTGTCTCAGGAAGGAGAGTGTAATTCTAGGTCGTTGAATAAAGTTAATACTCAATGTTGTACTAGTAAGAGGAGTATACCTCGTGAAGTTTGGTGGGTTAATCCTCCTCATAATTGTTTTAAATTGAACTTTGATGGGTCTAAGCTTCAAGATGGTCGGACAACTTGTGGTTTTATTGTTAGAGATCAGGAAGGAAAATTTTTGATTATGGGGGGCTATGTCCCCTCATAGAAATATTTCAATTTTAACTGTTGAAGATTGGGGTATGCGGGAAGGTGTGCGTGCTGTTGTAGCTCTTGGGATTAAGAATGTGTGTGTAGAAGGTGATAATATAGTAGTTATTAATTCTCTCCAAAACAGTTGGAAAATTCCTTGGGAAATTAATTCTTTGGTGAGTGATGCAGGTGAAGATTTACTTTTGTGTGGGGATGTCTCTTTTTCCCACTGTTACTGGGAAGCTAATCAGGATGTGGACTTCCTGGCTCAAAGAGGTCATTCGTGTCGTTCTCTTCATCGTTGGTTTGAACTTTCTGACCTCCCTTTCCTTTCTATCATCCGTAAGGATGTTTTAGGTTGGTCCTTTCTTAGGGACTAATCTAGGTTTTTCTCCTTATAAAAAAATAGTTAGCCCCATGTCACTAACCATATACAGGCGTCTGGTATTATAAACACCTTAACTCCTTATTCTTACAATATGGAACAATGGCATAATGTCATTTCATTATGTTGGAAATAACTCCAACAATCCCCCAAATTCGAGTTTTGGGTCACAACATTCAGTTTAAGATCTAGCTTTTAAAACATATATTTGAAAGAAATGATTGAGATTTCCTTGTGCATTAGATTATGTCATTTCCTTTGTATTTTCTCCGGTCTTATTTAATTACAATACTTTTCACGCTTACCAATGCACAATTTACACTGTTAGTATCATTAGTTATATTTTAGAAAAATTATAAAACTAAATTTAATAAAGTACACACTGAGACGAATCCAACAAGATCTCAACTGACTATATATATATATTTCCATGCATATGAAATACAAAAGTTAGTTATATGAGTGATTGTAGAGAGTGTCAAAACTGAAAGTGTTGCAATTAAATGGGAGTGGAGGAAGTATAAATTTGTAAGCTGTTAAACTTACGGTGGCAGTCTAGGGATGGAAATGGATGATGGATCATCCATCATCCGCTTAACCCGGTTTTATTAAGCGGGTGAAAACCCGAAATAAACGGATGAAAAGCGGGTGGCAGGTGATGGATGCGGGTGAGATTTTTTTCATCCGTCACCCGACCCATCACCCGCTTAATACCCACCCATCATCCATTTTGTCAATTACATATGTTTATTTACTTACTTTATTAAATTTTTTAGTTGAAAATTTTAAAAAATATGTATCTTATGGCATAATTTTTTGTAAAAATTGTTATATATCTACTCACCTGCTAACCACCCGACCCACCCGTTCACCCGGTGGTTGACGGATGGATGGATAAGCCACCTAAAATACAACCTATCCTAAAGTCCCCAACCCCTTATGAGAATCGAACCACAATATATGGGTGGAAAATGGAAGCGCTTACCATCGTTTCAGTTTTTATTCTCACAAGGAGTGTACCATATGTGATCAACTGAACGCTCGTCTTTCCATAGGAAAGAAAAGGGCCGCAGAAGTGAGCCTTCAATGTTATCCTGACGACGCACAACACAGAGGACATGATGAAGCTGATGACGTTTTCTACCTCATTAGCTCAACAAGCACAAAAAAAGCACGACAAAGTTGTCAGCTTAGTTAGATATTTGGTGGTATTATCTATGAAACAAACTTTGAAATTTATAGGAGTTATAACTTGTCTTGAAGACATGTAGACTCCGCAAATCTTCCTTACTCCTTAGTACTATATGCTAATGTCTTCCTTAGTAGTTTCATTTTGGTAATTTTTGACTACTTGTTGGGAAAGAAAGGGCCCAATTTTTCTTGAAGTCTAAAAAATAGAGACTAGCAAAATCTCAATGGGTAGATGGTGGACTCGTAATGGTAGACACGGACCAAAACGCAGCCAAAAAAACATAAAACGCGCGAAACCAATGAACATCAACTGTTCTCCAATGAACATTAAGTGGACCGTAAAACCAATAAACATCAACTGTTCTCCAATGAACATCGATCTCGTCAATTCTCCTTTGTTGGCCTTTATATTTATGTTTCTTAGTTTGTTTATTGCAGATATTTCTTTGTTCATTGTGTTTTCTTTGTCTGTTCATTAGGTTGAGTGGTTTGTTCACCAGATGTTTCCTCTTATGTTCATCTTTTTTTTCTTGATGTTCATTGCTGATTCAGATGTTCATTGCTGACTCATATGTTCATTGAGTCTCGTGTGTTGTTATTTTGTTCCACTTTCATCTTCATGTTGCTTAGTTTGTTCATTAAGGATGTTGTTTTGTTCATTGCGGAACGACGTCGTATCAAATGGTGCGCACCATTTGGATGGTAGACTCGTGTCTACCATCTAATTTGCGAGCAAAATCTATAATCCTAGAAATAGAAGCTACAGAGCTTAATACAGCAAAAACAGATAATTGCAATGAAATTGTGCAACTCGCTTTGGGATAAATCAGTTAGGGTGGTTCTTTTCAACTTGGAAAAAGAAAAGTTTCCCGGACTAATAAGTTCATAGTATAAGTCAAGGTGATGAGAGTAGTTTTTATACCACAATTTTTTTTACAGCGCGTACAAATTGCTACATACAAGTAAACAACCGCGATTTCAGGAAACCTATTTGTGACAGATAGTTTCAGAGATCTACTACACTCCTTCTGCAACAGCAAAATGATGATGGTCGTGAAAAGAGTAATCTCAGTATTAAAGTTGGATAATATCACAATAAGTTTGTATGACAGTAAGAATAACCAAAACTACAGCAGCAATTGTAGAAATCATAGACCACGGATTGTTGAAGTAATCTTGGCGAAGTGTTGCCCTCCACCGGTTCCAAGGAGTCCCACAATAGTGATTGAGGCGTCTACAGACATCAGCATAATAAAAGCTTCCACGTGAATACGTAGTTCCTTTGGAGATATTGCTGAAGAGTCTATAAACATCCTCACTACTACCAGGGGAGTTCAATATGATCCCATGATTAACCAAGACATCCACATCTTTCCTGTCATAGATGAGACTGTCCAAGAATAGAACATAATCAACCACGAAGGACTCCCGAGGGTAATGGCATTGCTCAAAGGCAACCAAGTTTCTGAGTTGAGATTCTGAGTGATTTTCCAGCATTAGCTCTGGTATGTAAAGGACTCCATTCTCAAATTTGATGTTCAGAAGCTTGTCAATTGTCATCTTTATCAGCCTTTAATGTCACACCAGACTCATAGAGCTCAGAAATGCCATCCGGGAATTCCCAAGCTTGATTCTCGTGGCAAATCTCTTTGTTCTCTGGTGGTAGGAAGTAAGTTCTTAGGAAATCAACCAAATGCAATATCTTTGTCTTCTTGAAATGCTTCGGGACCTTGCCGAGCCCTATCATACATTCACAAGTGAGCTTCAAGAAGCTAGGGGCCTTTTCATTGTCTTCAAAAGCAATGTTATACAGAATTTCAAGAATGAAAAAGGGGACTTGATTCTCCAGCAATTGCAGATCACGTAGAATAGCTTGGCTTAGAGCCGGCCTGTGAAATATACGGTCATTGGGATCAATAACAGTTCCATGCCATGTTAAGAAGAACTCAATAATAAAGCAGCCATCAAGGACTAGCATTTCTGTAAACTCTATGCTAGAGAGATTGATGGTTGCCAGGTAACAATCTCGGGCTTCTTTCTCCCATTTCATTAATGCACTTAGGTAGTCCTCCAAGTCCTTTTTACTATTGCGTTGAATGAATTTCTGAAGATATCTCAATTTCTGCTCCTCCATGGCTTGAAACTTTGTGTTGCCATGATTGAAGGGGCCAATGGAGATGAGCGAAGGAGTATAGGAATTTTCATTTATTTTCCGGAGGTTTCTGGGGATTTTATAGATACAGCATTTCGAGGACAGAGGGGTCAATGACTCACACTTCCTCTTGATGGCAGTCGCTAACTCATCAAGTATGTCCTCCATGGAAAGTCTGCTCCCTACAACAGGAAATTTCATTAGCTGAAGACTCAGACATACAAGTTGCTCAAGCTTGTCAAAGGATTTTATTCATGCAGAATGTCGCGACAAAGACAAAACCCACAAGTGGAGGTGCCCAGTGGGCACTCTGGGTTGGAAAGAAATAAATCACTCGAACACCTTAAATAAAATGTTCCAACATTTCCCTTTACTAGATTGCAAAGAGACAGATACTCCAGCTATTTCTAACTGTAATTCAGAGCCTTCATGGAAAACTCAGGCTCCATTCCTATCACCATAAATAAAATGTTCCAAGAAAATTCAATTCAGCTAAGTTCCAATAAGAGCTAACCAAGTTCAATTCGCAACTAAAAAAAGTTAAGAGAAATTCAGAATAGCTTCAACTTTCAACAAGTTCTAATAATTTAAGAAGATGAATTATAAGTGAATGACAAGTCAAAAGAACAACACCCTCAATGACATTAATAAGTTATTTGTTTGAGCAACACAAAATTCAATACTTTTTGTGCAGAACAAGAATATTGCTAGCTACTTCAAAATATTAAGAAAAAGGAACTTGAAGAAAAGAAAAAGTAGGAGGAAAAGGAAAACACAACTCCACTCTGGCTCTCCTTTCCTCCTTTCCTCTCAGGCAATCCCAGCCAAGCCCACCCTCGAACCCCCAAAACCCCACTTATCGCCTTGCTAGACCACCTGATCCAAACTCGATCCATTGACATCCGTACCTGATCCAAACTCGATCCAAAGCTAAATATATATACTTCCTCCGTTCTGAAATAAGTAAAACACTTCTCTCTTTTATGTATGTCATTATAGAGAAGAAATGAATCAAATTTATGTTAATCAAGCGTTGAAGTTACAAATTATCTTATAGGCATGATATGCATATGAAAAAAATGACTTACCCTCTTCTTTCATTAATATCTACTGATCATCATCTGACCGCAATTTACTGTTTTATGGAATACTAAGTAAAGCAATAAAGTTTTCAAGTAGAATCAACTTCAGTTAAAAAATAAAACACTCAAAAACTCATTGATGAAGGCAATCATAATTGATAGATCAGGTACAATATATTACAAAATTGCCAGAATTCAAAGTAGCGCTAGAATTGAACAATCATAATCAACAATATAAGTAAAGAAAAGGTGGGAGTACCTTGAAAGAGAAAAAGAAGATGGATGTTGCCAAGAGTTTGATGGGCAACTGCTCAAAACTCAAAAGTCAAAACGATCAATGGAGATGAGTAGTCAGCCCATTGACAATGAAGAGCAGAGAGAGAGAGAGAGAGAGAAACGCACTGATTCTGATTAGGAATCATTGGGAGGCAACTACACTCGCATATTACATCGTGCACACAGCACACCTACTTAATAGTGCGAAATGCGAATCCTACGCAAGGATTAGAACACACTTAAAAGTAGGAAAAATTGATTTTATCAGTCCCAACTTTGGGCGTCCTGACAAAAACGGTCCCAACTTTCGTTTTTTATTGTTCAGTTTCAACTTTTGGGGATACTTTACACACGTGGTCCAGGTTCACAGGTTACGTGCTACACCCCACTTAGGTTTATTTCTTCAGTTTACTTTTGGTTTTTAACTTAACTGCCCCTCTCTTCCCTCCTAAATACGAATTAATGGCTCTCCCCTTCCAAGGCTCTGTCTGAACAACTCTTCAACTCCACTGCAACTCCATAGCTGGAAATCTCTTCAAAAAATTTAAAACTCAAAACCTGTCCTAAATAATTGCGAGGGTTATCAAAAAATCTGGGTACTGGGAATTCTGAAGAATGTGAAGAAAGGTCGCGTTTTTAGGATTGATGCAATTCCAAGCAAAAGGTCCTTGCTTTGCAAAATTCGAAGGAGTGCAGGTTAGTTCCTTAGTTCTTTGTATAATTTAGGAACTTTAATTTATGTAATTCCTTCAATGCGTTTCCATTTTATTTCCAATTGTTGTTGATCATCAAATTGTTGTTGGTAGTTGTTGTTGTACTTTTTTTGTGATGACAATTGCTTGTTGGTTGTTGTGTATGAAATTGCTGTGGTTGAATTTTTTTTGTTTACTGTTTTGATAGGCATGGATGAATATGTGTGCTTAAGGTTCTGGCATGGAGGTGTATTTAGGAGACATAGACTGGGGTATTTGGAGTATGTAGGTGGAGAAGGGAGAACTTTTAAGGTTGACTCATATGAGTTGTGCTGGTGGTATCTTGTTGAATTAGTGAAAAAATGTGAGAAGTATGTAGGTATTGAACATATCTTCTACTGTCTACCAGGACATAGTTTGGATGTTGGTCTAAGGAGGGTGTATAATGACAAAGAAGTGCTGGAAATGGGTGCTATAGTGATCAAAGAGAAATGCATTGACTTATATGTGAAGCATGAGATTAACCAACCTGAAATTATTAATTTTTTGGAGGGCAGCCTTGAGGGAGTTCCACCTAATGAGCCCAACCTCAATGAGCCCATTGTGCCAGGCCCTTTGAATCACCCAAATGAGCCCAACAACTCTGATCAGCCCACTGTTACAGGCTCTTTGAATCAGCCAATGCAGCCCAACCCTGATCCCATCCTTAGTGAGTCAACTGTAATTGTTGAGCAGCCCTTAATTTCCACCACACTTGGTGAGAGTACAAAACAGAATGATGATGATGTACCAGTTGGTCCCCACCATAAATCCACATCATCAAAAGGGCCCCCTAAAAAGCTGACCCTACACAGAAAAGTCAGTAAACCTACAAAAAAGACCCCAAATATTCCACTTAGGTGCAGTCCTAGGAAGTTGAGCAAAAGATCATCCACATCAGCTAATGAACCTTCACTAGATGAGCCTGCAATCATCATTACACCTTCTGAATTCTTCAAACATACAGCAACAACTGCAGTTAATTCCCAAACCCTAAATTTTCCCCTGCACCCCCATCTTCTGCATCAACTTCATTTAGTGAACCCCTCACTACAGCTGCAGCTTCACTCACTCAAACCTCCAACCCTGCAGAAACCGATACAACAACTGTTCCCCCAACTAACCCACCCAAAGAAGCTAAAATTAACCCACCCAAAGAAGCTGAAACTAACCCAGCTCTTTCCTCACCAACTGATCCAAACAACCTACCACCTAAATACTATGATTGGTATGATAATAGGCCAGACAGTCCTATTCCTTGGAAAGATTTAGTTGGTCAGGATGAGTGTTATTCAAGTGAGTCTGATGGGTTATATGAGCCTGAGACAGAGGGTTCAGATGATGATTTAAGAGAATTAGATTTAGAAGAAGAAGTGTTTAGTGCAGATGAAGAACTGAGAGATGGTGAAGATGTATGGGAAACTGTGAATCAGCCTGATGAAGGTGATAGTTCAGATGATGAATTGAGGGAGGTAAGGGAGAGAGTGAAAGGATGCTGCAGTAAGTTGTATGAGCTTGCTCAACATCTTCAAAAAGAAGCGGCTCCAGGTAAGCTAGGAGCTTTAATTTCTACACCTAATGTACCCAATGTTGAGGATATTAATGAGCAAGGTTATGTAAGTGAATATGAAGATAGTGATGAAGCAGAGTTGACTCCAGGAGAAAGTGAGGATGATGATTTCACTGGGAGGAAAAGAAGGCAGAGGAGCGTTATTGTCAGTGAGCTAAATGACTTTACAAATTTTGAATGGAGGGTGGGTTATAGGTTCCCAAACAGAGAGGAGTTAAGGAAGGCAGTTGCAAAGTATGCTGTAATTCAAGGTAAAAACCTGACATTCACTTCTAGTAACAAGAAAAGAGGGCAGAGATTGGAAGTGAAATGTTTGACAAGTTGTCCATTTAGGCTATATGGGTCCTGGGATAGTAGAAGAGCCTGTTTTGTACTGAAGAATGTGAGTGGAACCCACACATGTACTAGGAACATGCAGAAGAATAGACAGTTGAAGTCTAGATGGATGGCATCCCAATTCCTAGAAAATTTCAAAAACAGACCCCATTGGCCAGCAAAGGAAATTCAGGAAACAGTTAGAAGAGCATTCAGGGTCTTGATTAAGAAAGACCTTGCTTATAAGGTGAAATATCATGCCCACCAGATGCTTCATGGCTCAATGAAAGAGTACTACAACAAACTTGGAAGTTATATAAGGACATTGAAAGATGGTAGTCCACACAGTGTCATCACTTTGGTGAATAATCCAATACAAAGAGGACCAGAGCCTGTTTTCCAAAGGATGTTTGTGTGTTTTGATGGAATAAAAAGAGGGTGGATAGAAGGATGTAGGAAGGTATTGTGTGTGGATGCTTGTTTCCTGAAGACCTTCCTTGGAAGGCAACTACTGGCAGCTATTGGAAGGGATGCAAATGATCAAATGTACCCAGTAGCTTGGGCTGTAGTTGAGGGGGAAAACAATGACAGTTGGCACTGGTTCATTACAGAGCTTTAAAGGTCTTTGGAACTTGGTGATGGAAGCCACTTAGCTATTATATCAGATGAGCATCAGGTATACTTTATCTTTTAACTTTGCACTATATTTAACACTTACTTTCTTTTAACTTTGCATTGTATTTAACACTTGTATTTATTGCATATTAATGATTTCCATGTTTGTTTAATGTTATGTGTGAGAAGTCAATTCTAGGTGCAGTAGCAAATATACTGCCTAGTGCTGAGCACATACATTGTGCTAGGCATATATTTGCTCACTAGCATAAAGACTTCAAAGGAGATGAGATGAAGATGATTTTTTAGAGGGCTGCAAAGGCATACAACCTCACAGATTATAATGAAGCATTGGAAGAAAGGGGGAAGCTGAACCCAGATGCAGTTGTGGGGTTCAGAAGTTATGATCCAAAGGTGTTCTGCAGAGCTTTTATGAAGACTGACACAACTGTAGATGTTATAGTTAACAACCATACTGAGACATTTAATGGATATATTATCCAAGCAAGGACAAAGCATCTCATTTACATGCTTGAAGACATAAGAAATGCCCTCATGCATAGATTGGTCCTTAAAAAACAAGACATGGAAAAGAGAACCTCACATATCTGCCCTAGAATTCAAGCCAAATTGGAGAAGGCTAAAGAAGCTGCTGCTCTTTGCAATCCAATCCCTTCTTCACCAACTGTTTTCCAAGTCAGTTATTACATGGATACACTGACAGTTGATTTAGAGGCTAGGAGCCGCACATGCGGGAAATGGAATCTAACCGGTATTCCATGCTTTGCCATGCAAGTGGCATGTATCTTCCTATGTAACTTCAATGCTGAGGAGTATGTCTCTGACTGGTATAAGAGAGACACATACCTTAAGGCATATACCAACTCCATACCTCCATGTGTAGGTGAAAGACACTGGACTAAGGTGGACTATCCATTGCTACCACCCCCAATAAAGATAGGACCAGGGAGGCCTAGAAAAAACAGAATCAAGGACCCACATGAGGACCCAAAGAAGCCTGGGAAGCTCACAAAGCATGGTGTTGAGATGCACTGTAGTGTTTGTAAAGGGAAGGGTCACAACAATAGAAGATGTCCTAATAAGGACAAGTCTTTGCATTCTTGGCGATAAAAGGCAAAGAGTAGATCGAAGCATCAACATCGGCCACTCTGTATCGGACATTGCATCCGGACATGCTTCAAATGTAAGTGCACAACCATCAAGAACTGGAAGAAATGGGAGAACAATTGCTTGGTGGTAGGGGCTCAAGAGGAACAGGGAGTTGGAAGAGGGTCCGGAGGTGCGGGGAAGGGCCTCTACTGGAAATGGAAGGGGCTCTCAGGGGAGGAGGAGATGGAAGGGGTAGAGGGAGCAGGGGGAGAGGTGGAAGTAATGGAGGCAGAGGAAATGTGAGTGGCTTTTTTTTTTGTTCTTTGTTCTTTGAGTGTGTAACAATTTTTGTGTTGATCACACCTGATTTTACATATTTTAGGTACCTGCTGGGGTTGGTGTCTTTGTTGGCAATGATGGGTCAACTTACTTTAATGTAAGTTAAACACTTTGTAATGAGAAGATGAAGCTTAGGTTGTTAAATTATTGCCATTAACTAACTGTTCTATCTTCTTTGGATGTATAGGGGAGGATGCAAACACAAGGCTCCCAATCAGCTTTGGGTTTAGGCAGCCAAGCTTCAACAAGCAACAACAACCATCCTTGAGTAACTGTTTTAGGGTCCTATTTTAGGGTGAACTAATTAGTTTAGGGTTGGCAATACATAGTTTAGGGTCATTGGATGTTTGTTTTTGGCAATACATATATTATATAGCTGTTTTAGAGTAATTTTGGAACATATATTTTGGTGGAAAAATGGAACTTGTTTCCATTAACAACACGCTGTTTTGTATGGGCTATAAACATTGCTCAGAATTGCTATAATGACATTCATGTTTTGGTAGTATTTGTTAGAGTGCAAATTATGTGCAAATTATGGAACTTATGAAATTAAGTTCAAATATATGTGCAAAATAACCCACTCATACCAATAGCATTGATGATGATAATTCAGATTACATAAAATTCGTACTAGGATTCATTCCATCACCACAGATACAACCAACCAAACAGATACTTCTAACCTTAAGTCATTACTAGCAAGCCTAATTTAGTACAACCAAATTGTAAGGATTACAAACATAACCCATGACAAGCCTAAAGCAATTACAACATAATTTTCCCCTTTGACAGTCTTCAAACTCTCAAAATGCATCTTCAACATTTCATCACTCATACTGTGCATTGCTTCCTCCATCTTCTCTTTCTTCAATTTCAGCTTCTGCAACTTTTCCTCCACATTTTTGAACTGCAATTCAAGGTCACCAACTATTGTGTATTGCTCCATTAACTTCATCTGCAAAAACTCACATCCAGGACACTGTCCCTCATTGTCCTCCTCCCATTTGAAGAACCCACAATCAGATGTACCCTAATTGCAATTTCACGAAAACAAATTAAAACCCCTAATTTTACTTAATTTAACCTTAAACAAAAGACAAAAAATTAAAAATTTTCCCAATTCAATTAACAAAGGACAAATATTTAACACTTAGAGGCCACTTCGAACAACTCAGAAATTTCTTCCCCGTGTTTGCTCCTTTCTTGCAGGTTCTCTGTCTTGCAGGGATGTTATGGTAGCATTTCAGTTGAACCTCTCTTCCACTCCCCCTTGAATTGCTTGAGCCTGATGAGTGTTGTGCTGCCATGGGAGGACAATTGCAAAATTCGAAGTTTTTAAGGGTTTTCGCAGAAGGTTGAAGAAGGAGAATGTGTTTTGGGGGGAAAATTCTGGGTTTTGTTAAGGGGGAAAAATTATGGGTTTTGTTAACTAACAGGGTCACGTGGAGGCACGTGACTACTGTTTACCTGCATTAGCAGGTTGGTAACCTGCTAGGACCACGTGTGTAAAGTATCCCCAAAAGTTGGGACTGAACAATAAAAAACGAAAGATGGGACTGTTTTTATCAGGGCGCCCAAAGTTGGGACTGAGAAAATCAAATTTTCCAAAGTATGTAAAGTAACTACAACTGCCTCCACCCTAATTTAGGGTGCGTTCTTTTTACCTGAATAACCCTGAACTGAACTGAACTTATCTGAGCTGAACTAAACATATTGGACCTGATTGGATCTGATTCAACTTATTGGACCTGATTGAACATGATTGTAACTTATTGGACCTGATTGAAACTTATTGACCTGATTGGAACTTATTGGAGCTGATTGAAACTTATTAGACCTTATTGGACCTGATTGGAACTTATTTGACCTAATTGGAACCTATTTGACCAAAAAATTAATGAGTAATAACAAAAATATTACCTCTAACATAAATATTATCCCTCAAAATTTATTATGACATAATAATTATTAAAATTTATCCTTCGAAAAAAATAGTAATTATTAATTATCTCTTTTGATTAACATTTTAACAAAAAAAAAAATATTTATATGCTTGCGTATACACAACTTTCACTACTAATATATCTAATAGTCTTGCTTTGATTTCATAAAGCACTAGTAGGAAATCAATTGATAATATCTATATCTTTCATTGTTATTAGTAACGAAAATATGTTATCTCTAGTTATTTAAAGACGAATTACAAAATATTATAATTATAATGATTATTATTGTTAACCTTATTTGACCATGATTATAATATTTTTTTAATAATAACATAATCAGCTAATAGTAATATGAATAATAAAATAATAGATAATAATGCAAATATAATACTATATAATCATAATGGTACTTTAATTAAAAAAATTTTATAATAACATAATCAGCTAATAGTAATATGAATAATAAAATAATAGACAATAATACAAATATAATACTATATAATTATAGTGGTACTTTAATTAAAATTTTAATTTTAATTTTAATTTATTGATCATTGACTATTTGGACCTTATTGGAACTTATTGGACCTGATTAGACCATATTGCACCTGATTGGAACTTATTGCACCTGATTGGAACTTATTGGACCTGATTGAAAATTATTGACCTGATTGAAACTTATCTGAACTGAACTGAACTGATTGGACCTGAAACTTAATTTTTGGTGAAGAGAACACACCCTTATAGGGTTTGTATTTTATTTTAGGTGTTCCTAAATATTATTGCTTTAAGTTTTGAAATGGTATTTTATTCTACGATGTGAGATGTCCTCATCAAACAAGTTTTATTCCTTTTTTCACTTCACTTTACAAAGAAAGTTGTAGCCACATAGTCCATAGCCCATATTTTATATTGATTCTTACTTTTTATATGGAAAGTTGTAGTCACATTTAATATTTATACTTTTCAATGCAAATATTTATCTTTCCAATGCAAGTACTACGAATAATTAAAGCAAATGATAGTTTTCATAATTCTTGTGCAAAATGAAAAACTAGTACTATAAATTGGGAGTTGGGACGGAGGGAGTACTTTTTTTTAAACATTAAATTATCTTAATTCACTCAACAAAAAGACAAACGTTGCATCTAAAAAAACAAAAGAAGGATATATATCCAATTTTACTAAAAAAAAGTGTATTTTAAATTAAAGGAACGTGTATTTTAATGAAAAGTAGTATCGAATCATCCTAGTTAATGATAAAATTCACCTCTAACTTACTTATAGGGGCAAGGGGGAACATATGTAATATAGGCGATTGCACAAGGTTATTCAAATATTTGGAGCCCCTTACAAAATATATTACTAGTAGTTATTGTACTACATGTTTTTATTGTTGGGTTGGACTACTTTATTTGCATTTTATTGCATACTCTTAATGTGTGCTTAATTTGTTATTTTATCAAAAATTTGCACCTTATATCTCTTAAGTTTTAACTTCTTTTTAACTTTTAAACTATTGATCAAGGGCCAATTTTATTTTCATTGCCCAGGATTTCTACACTCTTTATCAATCACTAGTTGTTGAGTGCTGCTGTTGGTGCATGGATTTGACATGAAAAAGACGATGTCCTAACCACTTAACAAAAGGGACCAAAAAGGATCGGTGCTAGAATAAAAAGGAGCACTTTGATCAGCAAACACTGCCCCCACATGCTATTCATTCAAGAGACAAAATTAGAATCCCTTGATAAAAAAATCTTGAGATCAGTATGGAACTCAAATGACCTTGACTCAGTTTTCAGTCCCTCGCATGGGAATTCCGGCGGGCTCCTCTCTATATGGAAAATTGATTTTTTCCAACTGGAACTGGCAAAGTGTGAAAGATACTGGATTTTGCTCAAAAGATGCATCCCCTCAATTAACCTCAATTGTCTCTTTATCAATATCTACAACCCTTGCGAGGTTGCAGCCAGGGCGCAAGTATGGCAAGAACTCCTGCAAATATGTGGTTCATATGACCTTCCATACCTATTCATTGGGGACTTTAACGAAGTCCTTGACCCATCCGAAAGAGGTAGCCAGCATATTTCATCTTGTGGCACTAATGATTTTTAGTCTTTTGTGCATAATCTCCAGCTTATTGAAGTCCCATCTTCAAACAGTAAGTTCTCATGGTATCGAGGACAATCCAAAAGTATGCTTGATCAGTTATTTATTCATCCTCAGTGGCTTACTGCATATCCAGCCTTGACTGTATCTCATCTCAAAAGATCATTATCAGACCACTATCCTACTCTAGTGCAATCAAAGTTGAAGAATTGGGGCCCTCGCCCATTTAGATTCCTGAACTGTTGGCTTAATCACCCTGGTTGTTTAAAGATCATTAAAGAATCTTGGTCTCAATCCCATAACTTGCCTATCCTGGATAAACTGAAGAAAGTGAAGCACAATCTTAAGTTATGGAATGCATCAGATTTCGGATTTATTGAAGAGAAAATTTTGCTTCTTGAAGAAAAGATCCATGATATTGACCTTATTGCAAATAATAGGCTGCTTGAATCTCAAGAACTCGAAGATAGGAAAAAGGCGCAAATGGAACTTTGGCAATGGTTAGAAAGGAAGGAGACATTTTGGGCCCAACACTCTCGATCTCAATGGCTTAAAGAGGGTGATAGAAACACCCGATACTTTCATGCGATGGCAACCATTAGAAGACGCCAAAACAAAGATCGAGTTGCTTGAAGTGGGGGATCGTATTATTGACGAACTCGAAAAAAATAAAATCCATTCCTTGTGGATTACTTTGGCAGTCTCTTTCAGGAAGAATTCTATCAAATACCTACTTTTGGGGGTTTGGATTTCAAACGACTGTCCCATGATCATGGTCAACTTCTCACGGATCCATTCACTCATGATGAAATAGATGCGGCATTGGCCTCGTGTAATAGCTCGAAATCTCCAGGCCCGGATGGATTTAATTTCAAATTCATTAAAAGCTCTTGGGAAGTGATTAAGGAGGAAGTATATGGCATAGTATTGCAGGAGTTTTGGAGTTCATCTCGTCTTTCGAAACACTGCCTTTGTTGCTCTTATTCCTATAACCTCCGCTCCAAAGGGGTTTAAGGACTTTAGACCGATTAGTATGGTCGGTTGCATTTATAAAATAATCTCCAAACTCCTAGCTCAGAGATTACAACAAGTCATGGGTTACCTTGTTGGTTCACATCAATCTTCCTTCATCAAAGGAAGACAAATATTGGACGAGGCGTTGATTGCGGGTGAAGTCATCAATTCTTGTAAAAAGAGCAATACCAAAGCCTCCATTCTCAAGCTAGACTACCACAAGGCGTTCGATAGCGTCTCTTGGGAATTTCTAGAGTGGACTCTTATGCAAATGAACTTCCCTATGCAATGGTGCAAATGGATCAAAACTTGTGTCATGACTGCTTCTATTAATATTCTCATCAACGACTCGCCAACCTCTCCAATCAAACTCCGCCGGGGCCTTAGGCAAGGGGATCCCTTATCCCCTTTCCTCTTCAATCTAATTGCGGAGTCTCTCAATCTTCTTATCAAAAAGGCGGTTTCATTGAATCATTGGGAGGGAGTGAATGTTTGTCAAGATGGCTTTAAGATAACCCACCTCCAATATGCGGATGACACAATTAATTTTTGTCCTCCAAAACTAGAATTCTTGGCAAACATCAAAAAAGTATTGATTCTTTTCCAATTGGCCTCCGGCCTCCAAGTGAACTTTCATAAAAGTTCTCTTATTGGAATAAACATGGATGATGATCCTATGAACTTATTAGCACGCCATCTTCTTTGCCGAGTTGGAACCTTTCCATTCACCTATCTTGGGCTCTCCATTGGAGGGAATGTTTCCCGTATCATCCTATGGGACCCCATTATAGCAAAGCTTGAGAAAAAATTAGCATCTTGGAAGGGTAACCTTTTTTCAATTGGTGGTAGAGTTACCCTCATTAAAGCATGTCTCTCTAGCTTGCCATTGTACTATATGTCTCTTTTTCCTATCCCTAAAGGGGTAGTGGAAAAAATCATTGCTTTGCAACGAAACTTCCTTTGGAGTGGTAATTTGAATAGGGTGGCCATGCCTCTTGTCGCTTGGAATGTGATTGAGCTTCCCAAACATCTTGGAGGCTTGAGTATTGGGAATTTGCTTCACAAAAATTCTGCTCTACTCTTCAAATGGTGGTGGCGATTTATAAATGAGCCATTTTCATTGTGGAGGCAAGTGGTTCAAGTGAAGTATGCGATCAAGTCTTGTTTCTAGTTCCGAGATCTTCCCTCCTCTTCTTATCGTGGCTCGTGGAAGAGGATTTTTGATTCCATTCGAAACTCCATCCCTACGAACCATTTGGCTACTCAGAATATTCGCAAAAAAGTTGGTGATGGCTCAAACACATTTTTTTTGGCACGATATTTGGGTGGGTGAATCCCATCTCAAAGAGGTATGTCCTCGCCTTTTCGCTTGTCTTTATTCCCTGATGCTACAATTGCTAGCTACTTGTGGGTTTTGGGATGGAAATGGGTGGCAATGGAGTTTATCTTGGAGTCGTGGTCTTAGACCACGTGACATAGTGGAAAAGATCACCTCTTCTCTTTGCTGGGGAGATTAGTATTGCTTCAAGTTGGTGTTGATCAAAGGATTTCGACTCCGTCCAAATCAGGGGATTATTCGGTCAAATCGTTTTGTATGGAGTTGTATAAGGAAGAGGGTGGAAGGAATTTTGATGCCATTAAAGGGCTTTGGAGAGGCCTTGTTCCTTTCCAGATAGAAATTTTTGTATGGTTTGTATTACTTGGCAGGTTAAACTCAAAAGCTAGACTCCTCCACATGGGAATCATTCAAAGTTCATAATCATTTTGTGTGCTTTGCAACTCCAATCAGTTGGAAGATGTAAACCACCTTTTTCTCTTGTGCCCAATTTGCTCGTAAACTGTGGCATTGGTGGTTAAGCATTTGGGGTATTATATGGGTGTTTCCATGTTCAATAAGGGAAGCCTATGATCAATGGCTTTCCCCCATTAAAGGCTCATTTTTTAAAAAGAGTTGGCAAGCTAGTTTCTTCATCATTTTGTGGTCTTTATGGAAAGAACGAAATGCACGCGTATTTGAAGGCTCCTCATGTTCATTGGTGCAATTGCAAGACCTTGTTCTTCTTAGAATAACTTGGTGAATAAAAGGGTGGAGTGACCCATTTCCATATAACTCGGATGACATTCTTAGAAACCCATCATGCCTTCTTTGGCATGCCTCTTCTCGGCCGTTCACGCCTTTACCTTCTCCTTCTAGTGAGGTTCAATGGCACCCTCCTCCATCGGGTTTTTTGAAGTGGAATGTCGAGGCCTCGGCTAGCTCCTCTTTGGTATGTCCATCCATTGGTGGTGTACTTCGGAATCATCTTGGCTCCTTCGTGTGCATGTTTTCAAGCTCCATCTCATTCATGGATATTAAGAACGTCGAAGTTCTTGCTATTCACCGTGCCTTGAAGATTTCTCTTAGCTCGGGCAGATTCAAAGGTTCGCCCTTAATCATAGAGTCGGATTCTTCCAACGCTGTCAAGTGGTGTAACATGGATGTAGGAGGGCCTTGGAACCTGAATTTCATCCTTAATTTCATTCGAGGTTCGGCTAAATCCAACCCAGGAGCTTCTATCGTCTAAAAAGGAAGAGGCTCGAACTTGGTGGCAGATTCTTTAGCTAAATAAGGTCTAAGTAGGAGGGATAAATTCATAACATGGTTATGATTTGTATTGTGCTTGTGGAAATTTTGGTTTTGAGCGGCTACTGCTGCATCAATGTACTTGATGTAATTGATACCCTCTCTAATTAATAAAATCTGCCAACTTATCAAAAAAAAAAAGTCACAAGAACGACACTTTGACGACCAGGTATTGATACCGAGATTGGAGCTAGTAGTTATATTGAAATCAATTCCGCCATTTACACTCTCCTTTATCATTCAATTATGTTCAAGGTCGATTCGATCACATTATCTTTGTCTTTGAGCTGTTGGAAGCAAGATTACCTTCTCTGTTGATTGACTTGTTTATTCCATTAATTGAACTGTCCCTACTTATTTCACTAACCTTACGACACAAAAGTGTTCCGATTTTCAAAAGACTGCTTTATATTTCTGGCATTTTGAAAGTCTAGATCTTTCGAGTTCTTCAAAATGTACAATTACTAATACAAAATGTACATTTACAATTAAACGACTAAATCACCAATTAAAAAGCTTAACACTATGGTAACCAGATTAATTGTACATTTCATCTTAGCAATTGAACATTCTTTATTATGTAAAGAGCATATATTGCAATGCTAAATTCTCTCTCTAGTTTTTATTAATTTATCAACTTCTTTGGGCACAAAGTTTTAGGAGAAATATGTATATAAGTCATAAGAGAAAGGAAAGTATTAATTTATTGCATATTAGTGGGTGCGTATTTGTCGTGTGCACCTAACCAAAGATAAATTTCTCATACTCTCTTTTACAATTAAATGTAGAAGGGAAGTAAGGTTCGTATCCACAGGGAAACAGGGACAAGTTTAATATTTAGCGTGAATTAGTACCTAGATGACTCTAAGGGTCGAGTAACCTAATAACAAGGGGGGTTTCAAAAGAGTTATAAACAAACTAAAATCAACTAGCAAATAAATAAAATGAGAAATCAGTATGGAAAGATCTTGAATCCGATTAACATCCACTTCAATTTCATTATCGATCATTGAACCTCAACTCTAATTATTTCCATGATTATCTATTGTCGAGAATTAATCTCGCATTCTCCTTATTCTTAGTTGAATAGCACGATCAGCGTGACTATAAAACCCTAACTAAAGGATAACCTAGTCCGATCAGCGTCTAAGTTCAATCCAATAGCAGCAATAAACATAGAGAACCAATAGACCTGCTAATGTCATACACGCGATAAACATTCAACAGTTGATTCAATTTCCCCAAGAAATAACCAAGACGATCAGCATCTAAGTTACTCCCTAGTTTGCTATAAATTGATAAAAGAATAAAACAATCCGATTCTATTCTTAAATCTAGCATTAGATTAATTACACAATCAAACTAGTAACGTTCCTAGCATAATCATGCAAAAATCATTGAACACAATCATAGAAATTAAACCATAATCAAAGAGACTAAATAGAGAGGAAAGATCTCACAATAATGCTTGAAGCTTCATATTAATCTCGTTCAAGAACAGTTCAAGCTACAATCGGCATAGCATAAGCCAATTCCATAATTGAAATCTCTAAAAACTAAACTAGAAAATAAAAACTAAATGAGAAGATAAGAAGAGAAGAAAGGAGTGTTGGAGATTTTCTCTCCTCAAGTGTGCTACCCCTAGGTCCAAAAATCAAGTTTAGTATTTATACTAAAGCTCAAAAATCAGCCGACAATTACACCGACCTAGGGGGTCGCGAGGTGCGAGATTTATCGCGAGTCACGAAGAGTACTCTGTCTTCCGCGCACAAAATGGACGGGCAAGGGTCGCGAGTCGCGACAGGCCTCGCGAGTCGCGAAGGCTGGGTGCTCGCGAGGTGCGAGGATTCTCGCGAGTCGCGAGCGGTTGGGCTTCGATGCTGCTGGGTGATGAGCGCTGCTTCAAGCGCGCGCTGGGCTGGCATGGGTCGCGAGGTACGAGCATGCTCGCGTGGTGCGACCAACCTTTGTCACGCTTCTGCCGCGAGCATGCGCGAGAGTCGGGCGACGATCTTTGCTTGGGCGATGAGGCTGTGGGCTTCGATGATGCCTGTGCTTGGGGCTACGCCGTTGTTGAGATGGTGCAATGTTATTGAGCTACACCTAGGAACACTTCCAAGTATAAAGCTCAAACCCATTTTACCACAAAATCTCGAAACACATGACACTAACACTAATTATCTCGTATAACTCCCAACTTCCGCTAAGGGCTAAGTATAATACAAATGTGGATAATTATGATCAAAACCTCTAGCGAAGTGCACCCAAAATAACGTACATACACCGTATAACATGAACGTATCAAATACCCCCACACTTGAACTTTACTCGACCTCGAGTAAACTAAAAAATGAGAAATACCAATTAAATCATCACCCAAATTATCAACACCAAACTACACTCTCCATCAACTACATCATCATCATCATATCTTAACAACCTCCGCTCAAAACCTAAACGTAAGGGACGATGATTCCCCCACACTTAGATTCGAGCTCACCTGAAAAATACAAAGACGCGACAACAATAATAACCAGCAACACCAACAATTTTCAAAATGTCAGCTCATGACACACTAAACTACCAGCTCTCCCAAACCTCCAAAAGATGATCTAAGACTACTACTACTACTAATAACTTAGAATAGCAAGCCATGGAACAAAGACAAAAAGGGATAAATTCCATGCTTATTCCCAAAAACAAACAATTAACCAAAAGAATGTGGAAGCCAAAATAAATCTTCACAAAATCAAGGATGAATTCACCAACCTTACCCGAAAACGCTTTCCACCTTATGACACCATCTTCGGCAAATGAGTTTTCAAAGTATATAATTCTCTCTTAATCTCTCATTTTGCCTAGGAGCCTTTTCGGGTTTTCATCCTAGCTTCTCACATTTTTTTCATCTCTCTTCTTTTTCCGGCTCACAAAACTCACCCGCTCAACTAGCCCTTTTTTGCATAGGCCGCCCTTCCGGGTTTTCGACCTATCCGAGCCCCCAATTTTGCCCGAGTCGCCCGCCCTTGCGGGTTTTCAACTCAGCGGGATTCACTTCATCATCATTTTTTTTAAATATTTTTTTATTTTTCATTTTTTTTTTCATTCATTTTTTTTTTCAAATTGAAAGTAATAAACACAACATAGATACATGAGAATGAGAACATAGATACATGAGAATATGAATACCCTCCCCCCTACTTAAACTACACATTGTCCTCAATGTGACGACAATTAGAAGAAAAAGTAAACTGAAAATGGGGGGAAAGAATCGAAAATCGGGTAAATCGAAGATCGAATGCTCAAAACTCATGACAAACAATCCGTCAAACTCAAATTTCTTAATAACACCAACGTAAATCTCATAACTCAACTCACAATCCTCTCCCTCGAATCACTCAAACAAATGACAAATTCAAATTTTTAAATTTTTGAGATTTGCACCTAGCTTAAGAGATCGAAAAGATTCATTAACAATCTCAACCCTCTAGTTGTACCAACTCCTAGCTATTGAACTCCTCCCAACGGGTTTTCTTTTGTGGATTTTGGTTCCAAGTGGATTAAGATTGGTTGTGGATCTTTTTAGTGGGTGGGTGGTGGGTGAAAGAAAATTTGTTGTGGTGGTGGAAATTTGATGAGAAATAAAGGAAAAGAAAGAAAATAAGAGGGGTCTCGGGTTGCCTCCCGAGAAGCGCTGTTGTTTAAAGTCGTTAGCTCGACTTAGTACCTTGAGCTCAATAATTGGGCTTGTGCTCCATGTGTGACAATGGTGGCTCCATGTCAACCTCCAATTCAAGTACCCGCAAAACAGATTCGAAGAACTCTTGCAATGCATCGTTAGTGGTACGGTTTCAAAACAAGGTGGTAAGTCGGGGAGGCTTTTTCCGCTCTTTCAACTCGGGCACCATAACTCCGCACGTTAGTAGGAGGCACACAATCCTCAACCAAGACATCATCAGCATTCATCAACTCATCAACTCATCAACCTGCTCAATATCAAGAACATCATGCAAAACAGAGTCAACAATGTTAATAGAGCAAAGTGAGTTATCATCCTTAAGTAGAAGCTTACGATCATTTATATCAAATGCCTCTACCTTTCCCTCAAACTCCATAGTCAAAGAACCAGCGCAAACATCAATTTTAGTGCAAGATGTTTTCAAGAAAGGTCGTCCCAAAAGGATTGGGGTGGCATGCTTATCAGGTTCCATCTCCAAAACATAAAAATCAGCAGGAAATTGCAATTTCCCAACCTTAACTAACACATCCTCTAATTTACCCCTAGGATAAACATTGGATCTATCAGCTAATTGAATCACCACACCTGTAATACTCCGTATTTTTCGTAAGTTATTAATTATAATTTTTAAAAGGATTTTAATTATTAAAGAGGTTTATTATTAATTATAAAGGTTTTAAATAGGCTTTTATGATATATTATGGGGTTTTCAAATAAATTCTAGCCCAAATTCTATATTGGGCCTAAGTTTACAAATTATAATCCAAGTGGTTAGTTTAGTAGTTGAAGTATTTCTTAAAAGAAAATCATAAAAAAAAAAAAAGAGAGAAAAAAAGAGGTTTATAAAAAGAAAAAGAAAAGAAAAAGAAAAACAAAAGTTTGTTAGCCATAATCTCACGCGGCTAAGTTGTTAGCATGTGATAAACTTTGGTTATTTGTTTCCTCTTTGCTTATCTTTTAGTTATTTTATCTTAGATAATTATGTATTATGGGATAATTTATATCGTTTCTTAATCTTAGTTGGATAATCGTAAATATTAGCTATATCTTAGCTAGATTAGTTTATCTTTTTTCTTAAATTCATCTTTTAGTTTCCTAGTCCAATTCCTCCTATTCTACCTATCCGACTAGTATAAATAGGAGTCTCCACCCATCATATTCTTCACACCAAATTTGAGAAATACATCTCTTTTCTCAAGTTTAATCTCTCTCTCCTTCTTAGCCTACCCTTTCTCTTCTTCCCTAGTAGTTATTAATTTTCAAGGTGCGTGTATATGTAGATCTTTAATAATTATTTTGCAACCTTAGTATCATGTTTTTAGGAAAATATTTTGGATTGAAGTCCATGTTTTTATAAGTTTTATTATGAACTACATGTGTTTTGTATGAACATGTTTGAATGTTTATTAATTTTATTATGCACTTGAATTATGTCTTTAGTTCAATATTATTATAAACTTTGATCTTTGAATTTGTAATCATATAATTTACAAGGAGTTTGATATTTAAATGCATGTTTAAATATTTAAAAAGGAGTGTTTTTGAATTATTATTATTTTTCAAAAGTTACCTCTTAAGCAAGTTATTTTATTTATGCCTTTATATGGCTAAATTTATAAGTAGTACTATTCTTTTTAAAGGAGGATTATTTCAGAAGGATTTTTATTAGATATATGATCTTTTATGATCACAATTATAAAGAGGCAACGACTTGTTATTTATTATCAAGAATGGTAGCTATTATTATTTACCCAGGCAACGGCTTGTTATTTATTAGCAAGAACGGTAGCCATTATATTATTTACCCATGTACTTTTTGTATAAGTCATGTGGACAAGGTAGTAACCCCTCGTAATAGACTCAGTAAGGAATACTAAACTTGGGGGGTGTGCACACTTTAGGAAAGGTACCTAGGCAAGGAAAAAGGATTTTTATTAAAGTTATATACTTTATATTATATAAGTATTAGAAGTATCCAAAGAAGGTTTATGAAAGTTAAAGGTTTTGAATGTTTTATTAAATAAAGTGTTTAATAAAAGTGTTTAATTTTCCGCATATACATGTACTCAGTATTTTTACTGACACGCGTTTTGTTTGTTTTGTTTTATGGCTTTGTCTATGAAAGTTAAAGGTTTTGAATGTTTTATTAAATAAAGTGTTTAATAAAAGTGTTTAATTTTCCGCATATACATGTACTCAGTATTTTTACTGACACGCATTTTGTTTGTTTTGTTTTATGGCTTTATCCCTGTGATGACCCTATTTTGGCGAGCAGAATTTACAGGTTGATATGATGCATATTTCATATGGGGGAGCTAGTGAGGAATCATAACTAGTCAAGGAGTTGTTATTTTAGTTTCTTTATTTTTATTATTGTCGTCATAGTTGTACAATAAAGTTTATATATATTAATAAAGAGGAGTTATTTAAGTTATTTCCGCTGCATTAGTTTCAAGTTCAGTTAGTAGTTAGTATTAAAGCCTTTAACGTTATCACGTGGCGGTAATACTCTCAAGTTTCTCAATGTGTTTTATATTAAAATATATTCTTCAAAAAGAGAGAAATTTGGGGGTGTTACAACACCAGTTTCATGTAAATTGCCAAGTTTCAAAGACTTATACAATGAATATGGAATCACAATAATTGACGCACCTAAGTCTAACATGGCTTTAGGAAACATGGTGTCACCTATAGTACATGGGATGGTAAACATGCCTGGGTCATTGCACTTTTGAGGTAATTTCTTTTGAAAGATGGCAGAGACATGCTCGCTAGCCTTCACTTTTTGCACTCCCTTTTGTTTTTGCTTTCTTTTCGAAGTACACAATTCTTTAAGGAACTTAGCATACATAGGTACTTGATTTAAAGCATCAAAAAGGGGAATGTTTACCTCACATTTACGAAAGATTTCGTAAATGTCTTTGTTGCGCTCTGCATTGCGGGTTTCTCTCAATGCCTCGGGAAATGGTGGCTCTGGTTCATATGGTGGAGGAGTTGATTTTTGGACTTTCTCCTCTTGTTGAGGTGGCAATGATTTACAATCTGTTGTCGGTTCATGCTCGATCACCTCTTCCACTATCTCGTTGTCTCGAACCACCAACCTCTCTTTGCTTGCAATTTCCGCTCCACTCCTCAATGTGATAGCACTCACGTTCATTTTAGGGTTGAGTTCTGTTTGGGATGGCAACCTCACCGAATCCCTAGCCTCTAACTTGGTTACAGCTCCTGCAATTTGGCTTACTTGGCTCTCCAAGTTCTTGATGCTCGATCGAGTTTCCTCTTGGAACTGCACCATGTTACCCTGCATGTTAGTCACATTTTTAGTTAAAGCATTTAACATTTCTTCAGTGGACATGCTAGAGCTCGAGTCTCGGCCTTGGGGCCTAGGATAAGGGTGTGGTTGTGGCTTTGTTATAGTCTTTGTTGTTGATGTTGATTGCCAAATGCGAAGTTAGAATGATCTCTCCACCCTTGCTCGGAAGCATAGGAGTATGGATCATGTCTCGTAATGTTTGTTGGCCTTGAAAACCTACAGCTTTGACCTCTTCCCTAAATTCTTCTTGCATTTGAGGGCAAACATCAGTATGATGATCTAATGAACAAATTCTACAAGCTTTTACCTGTTGAACTCTATTGTTCTTTACCATGAACTCACGCATCATCGATGTAAGAGCTTGTACTTGATCCTCGGCCTTTGAAGAGCTAGAACCTGGACTTTCAACATTTGCTCTACGATGATTCGATCTTCTACTGAACTGTCTCGAGCCTTCAGCTAGTTCTTCAATGAGTTCTCTAGCTGCAGTTGGGGTTTTGTTTATGAAAGAACCTCCACTAGCAGCATTCACCATTCGCACATCTTTGTCAGAAGAACCATTGTAAAAGTACAAAATGAGGTCTTCATCAGAATAGCCATGATATGGACAATTAGCACAAAGTCTCTTGAACCTCTCCCAATATTCGTAGAAAGACTCATCGTGTTTCTGCTCAATATTGCTGATTTCCTTCTTTAATGTTGATGACTTAGAAGCTGGAAAGAACTTCTCAAGAAATCGCTTCTTCATTTCAACCCAAGTGGAAATGCAACTAGGAGGAAGATAATATAACCAATCTTTAGCTCCATCCTTCAAAGCAAAAGGAAAAGCCCTCAACTTGATTTGCTCATCCTTTGCTCCACTTGGTTTCATGCTAGTACAAACCACGTGCAACTCCGAAAGAAATTTGTTTGCATCTTCTCCATTGAGCCCATGGAACGAAGGAAGCAAGTGTATCAACCCCGACTTCAATTCAAAAGTAGTGCCTTCATCAAGAGCTGGAAATGAGATGCACAATGGTTGTTGATCAAGGTTAGGAGCCGTGAGCTCCCTCAAGGTACGAGTTTCAATTCTCGGAGGCATCTCTTCCTCCACTTCAACGTTAAAAGATGATTCTTGAAAATTTTCTCTCAAAATGTTTCTCTACCTGAAAAGAGTGAATTCTAATTCGGGATCGTAATGCAAAGATTCTTTGTTAGTAGTACGAGTGTTAACCATAAACAAAGAGCACAAGCAATACAATCCAAAAACACACGCTATATACAAACAAGTAACACCGTCTCCCCGGCAACGGCGCTAAAATTTGGTGGGTGCGTATTTGTCGTGTGCACCTAACCAAAGATAAATTTCTCCTACTCTCTTTTACAATTAAATGTAGAAGGGAAGTAAGGTTCGTATCCACAGGGAAACAGGGACAAGTTTAATATTTAGCGTGAATTAGTACCTAGATGACTCTAAGGGTCGAGTAACCTAATAACAAGGGGGGTTTCAAAAGAGTTATAAACAAACTAAAATCAACTAGCAAATAAATAAAATGAGAAATCAATATGGAAAGATCTTGAATCCGATTAACATCCACTTCAATTTCATTATCGATCATTGAACCTCAACTCTAATTATTTCCATGATTATCTATTGTCGAGAATTAATCTCGCATTCTCCTTATTCTTAGTTGAATAGCACGATCAGCGTGACTATAAAACCCTAACTAAAGGATAACCTAGTCCGATCAGCGTCTAAGTTCAATCCAATAGCAGCAATAAACATAGAGAACCAATAGACCTGCTAATGTCATACACGCGATAAACATTCAACAGTTGATTCAATTTCCCCAAGAAATAACCAAGACGATCAGCATCTAAGTTACTCCCTAGTTTGCTACAAATTGATAAAAGAATAAAACAATCCGATTCTATTATTAAATCTAGCATTAGATTAATTACACAATCAAACTAGTAACGTTCCTAGCATAATCATGCAAAAATCATAGAACACAATCATAGAAATTAAACCATAATCAAAGAAACTAAATAGAGAGGAAAGATCTCACAATAATGCTTGAAGCTTCATATTAATCTCGTTCAAGAACAGTTCAAGCTACAATCGGCATAGCATAAGCCAATTCCATAATTGAAATCTCTAAAAACTAAACTAGAAAATAAAAACTAAAAGAGAAGATAAGAAGAGAAGAAAGGAGTGTTGGAGATTCTCTCTCCTCAAGTGTGCTACCCCTAGGTCCAAAAATTAAGTTTAGTATTTATACTAAAGCTCAAAAATCAGCCGACAATTACACCGACCTAGGGGGTCGCGAGGTGCGAGATTTATCGCGAGTCGCGAAGAGTACTCTGTCTTCCGCGCACAAAATGGACGGGCAAGGGTCGCGACAGGCCTCGCGAGTCGCGAAGGCTGGGTGCTCGCGAGGTGCGAGGATTCTCGCGAGTCGCGAGCGGTTGGGCTTCGATGCTGCTGGGCGATGAGCGCTGCTTCAAGCGCGCGCTGGGCTGGCATGGGTCGCGAGGTACGAGCATGCTCGCGTGGTGCGACCAACCTTTGTCCTGCTTGCTGCGAGCATGCGCGAGAGCTGGGCGACGATGCTGCTGGGCGATGAGCTACTGGGCTTCGATGATGCTGTGTGCTTGGGCTGCTTCGTTGTTGAGATGGTGCAATGTTATTGATCTACACCTAGGAACACTTCCAAGTATAAAGCTCAAACCCATTTTACCACAAAATCTCGAAACACATGACACTAACACTAATTATCTCGTATAACTCCCAACTTCCGCTAAGGGCTAAGTATAATACAAATGTGGACAATTATGATCAAAACCTCTAGCGAAGTGCACCCAAAATAACGTACATACACCGTATAACATGAGCGTATCACATATTGTATTGAAGTTTTTTTTGACAGACATATTGTATTGAAGTTAATGTTGTGGGCGAAGAGAAGTAGAGTGAGAAAAACTTTTATTGTAAAGATTATAGTATAAAATTGGCAAGTACATTTCAAAAATTGATAAAAAAGAAATGGCTAAACTAATACTACTATATGACAACTCAAAAATGAAATGGGTAAACTAATAAAAATTGGAGGGAGTATTATAGTACTCGTTTTATTTGTTGGCTTGTGTAGTTGTAAATTATGTTAGTTGGTGGACATGGTTTTCGAGGTAAACGAACATGTTTAGTTCTGTTTACCATAGTACTTCATCCGTTCTTTTTCTATTGCAACAATGAGATTTTTACACTATTCACTCACCACCCTTTCACTATCTCTTGTGATTTTTACGTAAGGAAAAATATAGTCATGTGGGATCTTGTTAGATTCGTCTCGATTTATACTTTCAAAATATCAAATTTGTATAATTATTACTAAAAAGTAATTAAAGATATTAATAGTTGAAGTTTTGCATTGGCAAGCGTGAAAACTCTATTGTTGCAATAGAAAAAGAACTGAGGTAGTATTAATTTACCTTTGTTAGATGAGTTCAATTGTAAATTTCATATTAGTAATTGAGCGTTTTGATCAACTTTTTTTTTACGGGACTTTTTGATTAACTTGAAAGAGCACTGGTGTTGTATTGTTCATTTCATGAATTTGAATGGGTTACAATTCGAAAATGTAGGAAAATGAGAACATTAAGCAATTTTTCAAAAATAAAAGCATTTATAAGGTTGACTGTTGAGAGATGAGTTGAGTAGGTTAGATTGAAATTCCATCATTCAGAAATATTACTATTATTTTGATTTAATTTACTGTCCTTTTGGCAAGTTTATATTGAACAGACGTCTTACTATTAACATGGAAGAGAGAGAAAAGTTTAGAGAGAGAGAGAAAACCCCTCAAAAAATCCCCCCTCCCTCACCGTCCTCACGACACCAACACAGCCGCCACATCAGCTCACCGCCAGGGTCCCGGAGGCTGCAGAGGTACTTGAGTCCCAGCCAAACACTTTTCAGTCCCATCCTAGCCTAGGTTCAGCCCAAATCCCGTTGGGGGAAAGTGAAAGGGAGAAAGGTTCTAGCTTTAAATACTGGAATGGAGAAGTCATAAATGAAGCACCATTTTTAAAAGCTCTGGTTGCTGACACTGGAGTTAATGCAGGGTCATTAATAACCCAGACCATACCTATAAAAAGACTCCCTTGTCCATTTGCGACTTCCCCTCACTCAAATATTCAGGAAAATGAGGTGTTCGTCCCTAATTCTAAGGAAGAATATGAGGAACTCTCTAAACCATGGGAATTTGCTATAATTTGCAAAGTTCTGGGTAGAACTTTTTCTCAAGATTTCCTTCAAAAAGAATTTAAGAAGATATGGAAGTGGGAAGGAATAATGGAAGTCATATCTTTAGGGAGGGGATTTTTCACGGTCAAATGTGGTACAGCAAAACAGAAATCTTTTATACTTGCAGAGGGGCCATGGTTTGTCTTCAACCATTTGGTCGCCGTCCAACAATGGAAGTCGAGATTTCAACCTTCCAATGCCAACATCAACCACTACCCGGTTTGGATCCATTTACCCGAGTTACCTTTGGAGTTCCATTGCAAAAATATATTAGAAAAAATAGGGAACAATTTGGGGCAAACTGTTAAATTTGACTCACACTCAATTCAAGGAGAGAGAAGAAAGTTTGCTGCAATATGCGTTCTTATGGACGATCGAAAACCACCGCCTGTAAAAGCTAGGATAGGAGGAGTTACTCAGCAATTGTTGTATGTGGAAGGCCCATGGTGGTGTAGTAGGTGCTGCCATGTGGGGCATTCTAACCAAAACTGCTCAATTAATGCCGATAAAAATGAGAAGAAAACCTCGAACACCGAGCCCATCCACCAGAAAAATCAGACCGGAGAATATGGGTGGCTTCCGGCGAAGACGCGGAAGACTGGAGGAAGCAAGGGTAAAATAGATGGCACTTTAGAGGAGAGAAGTGGCAAACCTCAGGGGGAGAAAAACCAAACCCGGTGGACTCCCAAAAAGGTTGACAAAAGTCAACCTGGACAAGTGGCGGCACATGTCCCAAGTGAGGGAGACTTTTCCTTAATAAATGAAGCTTCTATACGTGTTGTGGGAATGCTAGAAACAGAGAATTCCTTTTCAGTCCTAAAAGATCTTAAGGGAGCTGACACTATATTTTTTCCTTCCCAAGACTCCTACTCACCCAAGGAGAGAGTGAAACGTGCCATGTCTAACTCTGCAACGCCCCCCCTAACACATCAAATCACCCATACAACCCCAGCACTCAACCCACAAGCTCTCCTTCAAAAACACCTGAAATCCCAAAAACTCTAACTCCACTCAAAAATAAATAACTCACGAGAGAGGAAAACTCCAACTCTGAAAATGATGCCCGAGAGCCGAGATGTTTCTCCCTCCTCATCCCCACCACAACTATCCCCACCGTCACCTCCACCTCAACCGCGGGTACAGCTAGTACGGGATTACAACTCCCTGCGTTTTGCACAATCGGTGAGGCCGACAACACCAGAACTGAACCCGAGGTTTGTGGACTTCCTAATACCCGACAACTTGAGCTCTCCAACGGAGTATTACACGGATGTAACGCTGCAGGAAGTGAAAGCTCTCATTTTGAACCCCAAACTCGAGCCGGAAAAATATCAACATCTTCTCATGTATCCAAACTCGGAACTCATGGCACCCCATCTCCCTCAATTTCAAATGATGACACACTTACCGGAAATAATGAAAATCTTCATGGAGTGGTTTTTGGAAAAGGAAGTGAAAGACGAGATGGAGGAAAGAAACTTGATGATGAACATGGGCCCATGGTTGGACCCATCACCATTGTTTCCGATGGTAAGAACGATTGTGTTGCTGAAAACAATGACTGTGAGGCTGCAAATGATGAGCAACACCGACGGTGTACTAGTAGCAAAATTGCAGCAACCGATGAAACAAGTGAGGGTTACGTCATCTTGGGAAGAGGGAAGCGGGAAAGGAAACCCGCGCGAGGCCGAACTGAATTTATGGCCTCACTGGCGAATGTGGACGTGCTCCAAAACCGGCAACGAAGTCGATCCTTGGGCACCCGGAAACGAGGAGGTGCTAAGGGAGATCATGGGGATGTCCAACTTGTTTAAAGGGATGAACATACTCTTTTGGAACGTGAGGAGCTTGGGGCGGCCCTTTTTTATCACAAACTTTAAAATGTTGATGCAACAACATTTGCCTTCACTTGTGGTGCTTGTGGAAACTTGGGTAACCCGGGCTAGGACTGCGGAGCTTGTTACAAGCTTAGAGTGGGACTCATGGTACCTTGTGGAACCTGTGGGATTCACTGGGTGCATCCTTCTCTTATGGAATTCTAACATCATTGAATTCCAACCTTTGGGAGAAGGAGCTCAAGGTGTGCATGGTGTGATTGAGGTACGTATCCGTAAGCTATCTTTTATTTTGTCAGCTATTTATGCTAGTCCAAAGTTTCATTATCGTAAATTGCTTTGGGAAGAGTTGAAAGAAATGGCTAATAATGTACATGTGCCATAGTTGGCATTAGGTGACTTGAATGATGTGGTAACTCAAAATGAGAAATTAGGAGGCAAAAAAATATCTCTTGTGCGTTCGAATTTATATGCTAGCACTATGGATGATTGCAATCTGATTGACATTGATTTTAATGGCCCAAAATTCACATGGACGAATAAAAGAAAAAGCAATCCTATTTATGAGAGACTGGACCAGGGATGGGCTAACGTAGAGTGGCTAACCTCTTTTCCGGATTTCAAGCTAACTCATCTTCCTAGGATAACCTCAGACCACTGCCCTATTCTTTTGAGCCTTGAGAACAAAGTTCAAAATATAGGGGATAAGCCCTTTAGATTCGAGCCCATGTGGACCTTAGACCATAGATTTCTTAATGTTGTCGAGCAAGCTTGGCCTCAAAGGGGAGAATTGTTGGGGGTTAAAATTAATTGTGTGCGTGATACCCTTATTGAATGGAATAAGAATACTTTTGGTAATATTTATGCGCTCAAAAAGAAAATCCTAGCTAGGTTCCAAGGAACTCAAACCTACCTCCAAATCAATCCAACATTTGTGTTTCATCAAAATCTTGAAAACACTCTCCAAAATGATCTCTTATCCTTGCTTAATCAGGAGGAATTGTTGTGGCGTTCTAAGAGTAGAATGGATAGAATCACGGAGGGCGAGAGAAATACTAGCTATTTCCATAGGAGTGTGACGATTAGGAGATCGTCTAACCGAGTTATAAGCCTTAGAGACGAAGTGGGAGGGGAAATCCAGGGTCAGGAAAGTATTAGAAATCACATCCAAGCTTTCTATCGCAATCTCTACACCACAGACCATATATCTAGCTCCTACCCTAGTCCTTTGGGGTGTGATGAGTCGACGATGGTTAACGCAGGTTTTACACCCACCACCCAGGAAATTAGGACATCCTTGTTTTGTATGAAGCCTTTAAAAGCCCCGGGCCATGACGGGTTCCATCCTATTTTCATTCAAAAAGCGTGGGGGACAATTGGTAAGGACCTTTGCTCTACTATTCACGAATGGTATCATAAGGGGGAGAACCCTGAGAATCTGTGTCAAGCCCTGATATGCCTAATTCCTAAGCAAAACTCGCCGGAAACCATCAAACAATATCACCCTATTAGCTTGTGTAACTCTATGTATAAACTTGTCACAAAGATTCTTATCACTCGAATGAAACCTCTTATTCCCGACTGGATCTCTCCAAATCAAAATAGCTTCATTGAAGGGAGGGGGGCTGACATTAACTTGGTTGTTGCTTCGGAGGTGCTTCACTCAATGAACAAAAAGAAAGGAAAATGGGGTTGGTTTGCATTAAAAATTTACCTAGAAAAAGCCTACGATAGAGTGCAATGGGATTTTGTTCGTCAATGCCTGGTAGATTGTAACCTTGACCCCCATTCTGTTAAGCTAATCATGAATTGTGTGTCCCAAGCATCTTCAACTGTGCTTGTAAATGGTAGGAAGACAGACCCGTTTCATCACTCTAGGGGCCTTCGCCAGGGAGATCCTATGTCACCATATCTGTTTAACATCTGACTTGAGACCCTCTCTTAAGCAATCCATGTAGCGTGTGAGAGGAAGGTATGGACTCCCTTCGGGGTAGGGAAGAAAAAAGTTCCTATCTCGCACCTACTATTTGCTGATGACCTTCTTTTGTTTGGGAGGGTTGATGAAAATACATTTTTCTCCGTCCGAGATACGCTTAAAATTTTTTGCGCTGTGTCGGGTCAAAAAATTAATGAACTGAAAAGCAAACTGATCTTCTCCCCCTAATACTTCGAATGATTGTAAAGAGCTCTTTCAATCAACCATCCATGTGAGTGAAAACGAAAACTTAGGGACGTATCTAGGCCTTCCCCTCTCCCACAAGAGATCTTCTAGATCCCAATTACAATTTGTGATTGAAAAGGTGAGAAATAAATTGGCTAAGTGATAGGTTGTCGTACACCTGTCAAAAATAATTCCTGCAAAACCTTCTAACAATGTAGTAGGGTAAGTAGGGTCGAATCCACAGAGAGATGGTCGTTTTAATCTAGCTTCTAAAGTACAGAGAAACTAAACAAGATCAGTAAAATTGAATTAAAGTTCTAAACTAATCAATCTACGAAAATCAAACTAAAAAGGATCTAGGGCAATGGTTTACCATGTTTATAACTATAATATATAAAAATATCATCAATGGTTCAATTAATCAGATATCTAGAGCACATGTTAATCCTACGGTCGGGCCTTAACGCTCTCAAATCAACATATGCTAGTACGGTCGCTCAACATAATCAGATTTGCTAATTGTAGGTAAGCCTCTAAAGAGTACTATCTCTCGATCTATGACTCGATATTAGCAATATTTAATCAGACAATTGATCAGATTGCAAGATTAATAATATAAACACTAATCAATTAGAAATATCAAGACTAATCAAACCATGAATAAATATCAATCAATAATCATATCTTATAAACATGGATTCCCAAACCCTAGAAAATAAGACTACTCAATCATGAAACAAAGAATAAAAACTAAAACTATAAAAGAAAACATAATTAAAGAAATCAATGAAAGAAACTAATAGAATTCATGAATTAATGAAGAATAAGAAAAACTAGGGTTTACAACTAAAGCTAGAGAGAAAGAGAAGAAGACTAAACCTAAAAACGCAGAAAAATAAGATCCCCTCATCGAAATTACTAAACCCCTATTTATAGTTTTTACAAAACCGGCTAAAAAAGGCAAAAATTATCCTTCCGGAAAAACAGCCCGGTCGGGCGACGTTGTTCTGAAACTACGACAAAAAGGAAATTCCGCCCGGTCAACCGGGCAGAGCCGCCCGGTCGGGCGCGCAAGCACTTTTGGAGCCAATTTCGCCCGATTGACCGGGCAAACATGCCTTGGAGTCTGAAGAAAATTTTGTCTCGCCCGGTTGGGCAAAACCGCCCGGTCGACCGGGCGGGAAAACAACGATTTTTGCGTCAACTTACGAAGCCTGTATCTCTTAAACCAGAAGTCCATTTGGGGCGTGTGACCTATCGTTGGAAAGCCCTTCAAGTCTAGTTTCCAACCCAACTGGAATTTCTTGATTCTAAGAATCACGTCAAAAGTTATGATCATAAGAGTATATATGACTCCTTTTTCATATTTCTTCTAATGATTTTCCACTTCGTTTTGGCTCAAACTCGTACTATGACATATCCATATGATCCTTATGCATCGTAGCTTCTTTCCAAGTGCTCCTAATCCTCAAGCTCAGCTAAATATACTCCAAATACGTTCTCATTATCTGAAATTCATCAAAAACAAGAAAACATACCGAATAGGAGTAGAATAACATAACTTAAGAATATGATGCAATGATGAACCTAAATATGAATCTAAATGCTCTAAAATGCAACCTAAATGCACCTTAACACTATATATAAATATGACTTATCAAAATCCCCCAAGCTAAACCATTGCTTGTCCCCAAGCAATAAGACATAAACATTGGAAAAGAAAGACGACCTACAATATAGGACTACAACAGGGCTAAACACTCAACTGAAAACACAAGAGATATAATCACTACACAAACCAAGCATTGAAACAATCTCGAACAAAGCCGCATAGCATGTCATGTATTGCAATCGACTCTCCAATCATACCACATACCATCTCTCCCAAACTGGATTTAACCAAACCTGACAGACCTCACTATAGTCATGTGTGCTCAAATCTCTCATGTGTTTAAAGGATAAATGATGACACTCAACCTAAAACAAGTCGACTCAGATGAAACATATACTCTTTAACTTTGACTTTTTGACTCACTTAATACTCAATAATACAATACACAATGATCAAGAGGACTTTTAAGGGTTGCAATGGGGCTGAGGTTAAAGGTATGGAATAATTTGGGAATTGTGGTGGAAAAACCAAGAAGGGGGAGCATTATATAACTGAAAACATGACCAAGAAAGGTACAACAACTCCGTGCAACAACCAACAATCTCCAAATATAATCAACAACCTTTTTCACTCAAGAAATTCAATCATAACCCTTTTTATTTCACTTTATTCATAACTTTTTTTTTTTTTTACTTCTTTTTCATTTCATTTTTCACTTTTTTTTTTGTGTTTCTTTTTTTTGAACTTTCATTTCAATTTCCAAGCTCACTAAACATATTTTTCCATCCATCTAAACCACAACTAGAGCACCTCAATTCAATACAAACCAAACCGAAACTAATACTCGCTCCCCCAAGCTAGGCTTAGGACTAATATTAAATGAGGCCAATGGCTTGTAATGTAGGTAGCAATCAAACATAGTCAGAAAGGCTCAGCGGGGCTAGAGGAAGGATAATATAAAAACAAGAATAACTCTGGAGCTAAGATCATTAAATATAATGCCTCAATCATATCAAAATGTATGCACTATCAAATATCAAAGAGTACCAAGTCAAAATCAAGATCAATGCGACAACTAAGGAACTAATCACACATGAAAGAACATAACTGACACAGATACGTCAGTTTATAGGCACAAAAGCTCACTTAGTTTAAGGTGTCTGCACAATAAAGTTAAATCAAGCCATTGAGAGATCAATCAATCTTACCACAAACAATCAATTGCGAAACAATCGTGCTATGAAGAATCATGAACAAGATGAATTATGCTTAGGAATTGTAGTAAAATATCAGCAAGGTTCTCAATAAGTGCTAGCAATAGTCCCATAGATGCAACTAAAATGACATGAAATCTAATATGAGATGAAATATGCCAATGCAACTACGAAAGCAATACAATATTTTTGGTTACACGTAAACTCCCACTCCTAGTGAGCGGTACAAACCGTGCAACATCCTACGAAAGCAATGAAAAAAACTACTCTAAATGCAACTAACATGCGCTAAGTAATGATGACAAACATCCTCCCCCAAGCTGAATGACACATTGTCCTCAATGTGAACAAAGAGGAATTAAATGAGGGAGAGGTACAACTTACAAAAGGGGTGGGTAATCAAAGGGAGTGTCAAAAAGTATCGACACCTCCACCACAATCGATAGCTGTAATAAGGCAGTGAACTTAGCCAAAAAAATTGGCTATGTTTGTACCTAGCAAAAGACTTCATCACACATTAGCAAAGTTAGTCAAACCAAAAAAAAAAAAAAAAAGTCGGGTTGCCTCCCGATAAGCGCAAATTTAAGGTCTTGCATGACCGTTTAAGATTAGTAGACCACTCATAATAGTTCAATGCTCTAAGAAGCTTATCATATGTTCTTGCAAACATCTCAGAACATATTATATAAGAATGGAAAGGAAAAATGAAAAAAATTAGTTCTAAAAATCTATGAAAACTACAAAAAGAAAAATCAAAGGAAAAATTATATTTACAAGAAGAAGAAAAAGAAAAATCGTTAGTCTTTTTACATGACTCAAAAGAAGGAAAAGAAACTAACTGTACATTATTTACATTATCATAAGAGTCATTCAAGAAGGGAGGAAGAAGGAACGGTGGAGGATATAATATAGGGGAAGAAGGAATAAGATCAAGTTTTTTAGAGAAGGGAACATGAGACTCAAAAACAGTATCAGATGGAACCGACAAAGACTCATGCATCATATCACTCTCAACTTTAGACTCATATGCAGATGAAAAGTTTATCGAAAAAGTGTCAGACACTTCACTTTCAACTATGGATTCGTCAACATAGAGACACTCACTACCGACCTCACCAATTACACCCTTACCCTCTAACAAATTATCATGAGTCAAAACAATGCCTTTCTCCTCTGAAGTATAATTCTCAACACCAAAATCATCATCATCAAGTATAACCTGTTGGTTAGTAGATTGTTGCGCAACAAATAATTCAATAGATTTCGCCATGTTTTGGTAATCATGAGCTAATTCATTTAAATCTTCATGCTGTTTAACAATATACTCTTTCATCATGTTAAATAGTTCCTGACGCTCTAATATTTCGGGTTGAAAAAAATTATTCACTTCAGGTTGATAACATTGAGTATAATCAGGCACATAAGACTCATTAGGGTAATGGGAATATTCATAGGAATTCATGCACAGATTTTGTGAATTTTGACAATCATATGATGCATCACAAACATAATCATTCGCATTATAATACCCAGAATAATTATATTGCCCTTGATAATTAGAAAAAACATCCCCCTCTGAACTATAATTATTCCACTCCATGACAACACACTAAAACAGACAAGGAGAACAAAAAAAAAAATTATTCACAAAAAGAAAGAAAAAAAGAAAATAATATATATACAGTTTAATTTCACCAATAATAAAAACCAAATAAAACAATATCGTCTCCCCGGCAACGGCGCCAAAATTTGATAGGTTGTCGTACACCTGTCAAAAATAATTCCTGCAAAACCTTCTAATAATGTAGTAGGGCAAGTAGGGTCGAATCCACATAGAGATGGTCGTTTTAATCTAGCTTCTAAAGTACAGAGAAACTAAACAAGATCAGTAAAATTGAATTAAAGTTCTAAACTAATCAATCTACGAAAATCAAACTAAAAAGGATCTAGGGCAATGGTTTACCATGTTTATAACTATAATATATAAAAATATCATCAATGGTTCAATTAATCAGATATCTAGAGCACATGTTAATCCTACGGTCGGGTCTTAACGCTCTCAAATCAACATATGCTAGTACGGTCGCTCAACATAATCAGATTTGCTAATTGTAGGTAAGCCTCTAAAGAGTACTATCTCTCGATCTATGACTCGATATTAGCAATATTTAATCAGACAATTGATCAGATTGCAAGATTAATAATATAAACACTAATCAATTAGAAATACCAAGACTAATCAAACCATGAATAAATATCAATCAATAATCATATCTTATAAACATGGATTCCCAAACCCTAGAAAATAAGACTACTCAATCATGAAACAAAGAATAAAAACTAAAACTATACAAGAAAACATAATTAAAGAAATCAATGAAAGAAACTAATAGAATTCATGAATTAATGAAGAATAAGAAAAACTAGGGTTTACAACTAAAGCTAGAGAGAAAGAGAAGAAGACTAAACCTAAAAACGCAGAAAAATAAGATCCCCTCATCGAAATTACTAAAGCCCTATTTATAGTTTTTACAAAACCGGCTAAAAAAGGCAAAAATTATCCTTCCGAAAAAACCGCCCGGTCGGGCGACGTTGTTCTGAAACTACGACAAAAAGAAAATTCCGCCCGGTCAACCGGGCAGAGCCGCCCGGTCGGGCACGCAAGCACTTTTGGAGCCACTTTCGCCCGATTGACCGGGCAAACATGCCTTGGAGTCTGAAGAAAATTTTGTCTCGCCCGGTCGGGCAAAACCGCCCGGTCGACCGGGCGGGAAAACAACGATTTTTGCATCAACTTGCGAAGCCTGTATCTCTTAAACCAGAAGTCCATTTGGGGCGTGTGACCTATCGTTGGAAAGCCCTTCAAGTCTAGTTTCCAACCCAACTGGAATTTATTGATTCTAAGAAGCACGTCAAAAGTTATGATCATAAGAGTATACATGACTCCTTTTTCATATTTCTTCTAATGATTTTCCGCTTCGTTTTGGCTCAAACTCGTACTATGACATATCCATATGATCCTTATACATCGTAGCTTCTTTCCAAGTGCTCCTAATCCTCAAGCTCAGCTAAATATACTCCAAATACGTTCTCATTATCTGAAATTCATCAAAAATAAGAAAACATACCGAATAGGAGTAGAATAACATAACTTAAGAATATGATGCAATGATGAACCTAAATATGAATCTAAATGCTCTAAAATGCAACCTAAATGCACCTTAACACTATATATAAATATGACTTATCACTAAGTGGAAGACAAAATACCTTTCTAAAGCAGGGAGGTTGTGCTTGATTAATTCTACCCTTTCTACTATTTGCGGCGTACTATATGCAAGCCACTTATCTCCCTTCTGCCACGCTTAAAGAGTTGGATTCCGTGTGTAATAATTTTCTATGGGGGGGGGATACAATTGATAAGAGGAAGATCCACCTGGTAGGAAAAGACCAAACTTTTAAACCCAAAAATAGAGGGGGATTGGGCATTCGCGACCAGGAAAAAAACTAACAGAGTGTACATGGCAAAATGAGGATGGAAAGTCTCTCAGGCTCCTCTGGAATCTTGCTTAAAAAATGCATTAATTCCAAGTATGTGCAGGGCAAGAAAGTGACCAAATTCTCCCAAGGATCTAATACTTGGAAAAACATAGGTAAAGGTTGGCATCTCCTCCAGGAGAATTGTTGCTGGAGTTTAGGTGATGGGCGAACAATCCACCTGTGATGGGAAAACATTGGGGTGGGGGCTGTAATTAGAAACAGTGGTAGAGAATGGGTAATGGGATTCACTCAAAAGACTTATGCGTCTGCTTCATTCATGGCTGAATTAAAGGCAATTGAGCTAGGTCTACAAATTGCAAAAACATACAACATCCATAAGGCTATAATTTATTCGGATTGTCTTCAAGTTCGGATTGTCTTCAAGTTATGTGAAAATGATGGTTTTCCTGACAGCTATGTGAGTGTTCTTTGTGAATGCAGAAAACTATGGAGGGATCTCCTGAGCGTGAGAATTAAGCATTGCAAAAGGCAACACAACAAAATTGCGGATGGCATGGCTAAAAACTGTCGTATTAGCGTAGATGATGCAAATGTAACTAGGATTTTCCCCGAACCCCCTAGTTATTGTAAGGATTTGTATCTCGCGGAGTGTAAGGATGTTTAATTGACTTTGGTTACTTGTGTTCACCAAAAAAAAAAAAATGTCCTTTTAATTAGGTATGTTCGTTCGCGCGGTGGTCTTATGCAAAGCAATAAAATGGAATTATTGGAAATTTTTGGCAAAAAAAATACCTTTAATTAGCATAGTTAGTTTAATTAGGAGGATATATATATATGGCAAAAGTTCATCTCTGTTATATAAGGGAAGAGGGGAGGAAGATGGTGGCCCCCTCTAAAAATACTAAATTACCCTTTATGATCTAATGAAATGAAAAAAAATATATAAAAGAAAACAATTTAAGAACATTTTCTCATTTCAACTTGACATTATAAACAAGTTAAAAATGGTATATGCATCAAATACTTCAATCAAAAAATTAAATGGACAAAATATCTTGACTTTTTTTTTATAAGAGAAGATAGTATACATGACGTCCACCTGAAAAGTCTGAAACACTCACTACCTTTGATACTCTTTAATTCAGTCAAACCAACTCATTATGTTTATTCTTTTTGTTCAAAATTCATTCACAAAAAATTAATATTAAAAAGGAAAATTCTCTCTGGTAGCCCATAACTATTTATTTTTCTCTTTGGTAGCTTTTCTTATGGATTAATGTCCCTGGTAGCCCTAAATTAATTAAAATATTAGTAAAATAGGATTATTTAATGAAAAACGTTTAGTTAGTGTTAAAAAAGTTAGTTAATGAGTTAACCTAACCCTAAACTCTAAACTAACCCTCTCCCCCCACCCCTTCCCCCACCCTCCCAGCCCCCCCCCCCACCCCCCCCCCTCCCAGCAGCCCCCTCCCCAGCGGGCCCCCTCCCCCCCCCCACCCCGCCCGCGAGGTTTCTCCGGAGTGCAAACAATCGACGAGTGATATCGAAACAATCGGGTAATGGTGAGAGAATTTGCGGCACAACAAATCGAAGAGCGTCCAAGCCACGACGAAAATCGATTGGGGTGGGGGGGAGGGTGCGAAAATCGACGGGGGTGGGGGGGGGTGCGAAATCGCGGGGGTGGGGGGTGCGAAATCGGCGGGGGTGGGGGGGTGCGAAATCGGTGGGGGTGGGGGAACGACGCGGGTCTTTGGGGTGGGGGGGGGGAGGGCGGGGCTGCGTGGGGCTTGGGGAGGGGGGGCCGCCGGGCGGTGGTGGGAGGGGGCTGCGGAGGAGGGGGGCCGTGGGAGGGTGGGGGGAAGGGGTGGTGGGAGGGGGGGCTCTGGGGAGGGTGAGGGAAGGGGTGGGGGAGAGTTTAGGGTTAGGTTAACTCACTAACTAACTTTTTTAACACTAACTAACTTTTTTAACACTAACTAAACGTTTTTCATTAAATAATCTTATTTTACTAACATTTTAATTAATTTAGGGCTACCAGGGACATTAACCCATAAGAAAAGCTACCAAAGAGAAAAATAAATAGTTAAGGGCTACCAGAGAGAATTTCCCTATTAAAAATCACTCACAACCTTAGTTGTTATTTACATTAGCGAATTAATATCTCTAAATCCATCTAACTATTAATCTTTCACATATTAAGTGTAATCATAACTATAGTACGGATGGATTATATATTAGAATAATAAGTTTTGAAATTAACGCACGCATCGCGTGCATATAAGACTAGTTTAATAAATTACATGGTAATGACAATTGGTAATTTTTGCTTCTTAATTAATTTTTAATAGACTCCATTTTTGTAGTTTCCCACTAAGTTTTACAAAGTAATATCTCAAATTACTTAGGCCCCGTTCGTTTGGACTGAACTGGGCTGAACTGAACTGAACTGAAACGAACTAAATTGAACTGATCTAACTGAACTGAACTAAACTGAATGAAAACTGTGAGAGGAACTAACTGAACTGAAATTAACTGAACTGAACTGAAAATAAGTCCAAAAGAACAGAGCCTTAGTTTCCCATAATAGTTAGTGCTAAACATCTTTTAGAATCCAACCCCAAAGATGTATTTTCAATCCCTGATAGTACGGTGGGAAGAATAACGCCTTTAGGAAATTGTACTCGTTTGTGCCTATCGGTCGTTTTTAGTAATATAATCAACACCATCTTCTAACAGTTCCAATCCAAACAACTCCTTAATTAAAACTGACGCACCCTTTATTACCCCCCGACCCAAAAGTCATTATATGCAAAGCAATAAAATGGAATTATAGGAATTTTTGGCAAAACATGATTATTCATACTTAGAATGATAGATGACTATGGTTATTATGAAGTAGTATGTTGTCTATATTTCGGCATATATGTTGCACTAGAAAATAAATTAAAACGGGAATTTTAATTTCCTTTAACCCATTGGGTTAACCATAAGAGTACTCTAGATCGTGAATCAGTGCTCATCGACCCAATCTAAAACTTACATAATTCGAAAATAACCCCAACTTGAAACTATTTGACCCCAGTTTGATTCGACAAACTTGTTTGACAATTCTAATGCTAGCACTTCAAATCAAAATTTTAAGTCTGAAAATAGGATTATTGACTCTTTTTTCCCGCTCCATTATGGGAAAATGTGAATTACCATTGGATATTTGTATTTAGGGTTTTGCTATACATAGCCCTTAGGGCTATGCATAAGAAATAACAAATTCTCATCATTAATTACCTTTTTTCATATTTCAATGGAATCTAGTATAATTATTGATTTAAGTCTAATTCATTTAATATGGTGTTGTTACTAAGAAGTGTTGTCACCAACTAGCATTTACTACCGTAAATAAAAGCTACTTTTTTAAACAACAAAAAGAAATTGCACAAAGAAATTACTAAGAAGTGTTGTCACCAACTAGCATTTACTACCCTTAATTGTTTTATCCACATTACTGGAAAAAAAGAACAACAAAATTCCAAGTTTACTTCTTGCAAATCATCTGTTAAAATGATTGTACTTTGATGCAAAAATTAATATACTTTGTAAGTTATCTAGTAAAGAAGGGGTAAATACAATCTGACAATTTGATATGTCAAGAAATTACCTAAAACGTCAAAGTAAACATAGGATTTAATCCTAGATCAGATATTATAGTGTAAAAAACATCATGTATGCTTTGAACATCTAATAATGCCATTAAAATATAAAGTGGGACAAAAGCCTTTGTATAAAATTAGGTACTGGTACTTCTACAACAATAAGTCACTTCATTACTCGTTTTCCATACATGTGAGCAAAATCATAGTGGCAGAATTGTGTGTATATCACATTATTATTTATAAGCAATTATGTAAAAGAAGATGATATATTTTAAGTAAGAAGTGTATACGTAGTTTTAATTTGAAAGGGAATTGAAACATGAACCATGGCTGGAAACCATAGAACAAGTGTGGTGTTCTATTACTCCTTGTCGTTCCTGGTACTTTTTTGGAAAGATGAATGGGGAAGATCTTTACTATTTCTTTTTTCTTGGGAAAATGCATACTCATGGTAATTACTGGTATAGGTGCCAAAAGGTATTAATTGCAATACTTGGTATATTTATTTATCTACTAGATTCTTTTTGTCATAGGAAATATAAGAGAATATAAGCTATAATTAATGCTTATATATAGCCCTAAGGGCTACATATAGCATTTGCCTTGTATTTATAGCAATAATTTTTTCAATACCGTGTACACCAACACAATACTTACCATTAGGGGTGATAATGAGCTCAGCCTGTTCGTGAACAGTTCGGGCTCGGCTCGGGCAAAGCTCGGCTTGTGGTAGCTCGGCTCGGATTCGGGCTCAGCTCGAGACCTTAACGAGTTGAGCCGAACTAGGCCAAGCTCGGCTCGAAAAACTCGTGAACATGCTCGATTATTTATTTTATATAAAAAAATTATTATAATTTAAAGCACTTTAGAAAAATATTATAGACTAAAACACTTAAAAAGGTTATTATACAATACGTATCCTTTTATACAAATTTTTACATTAAACAATTCATGTCTTTCTTTTTGTATCATTTGAGATCTAGTTTGTCGATTTTTTATGTATATTTGTAAGTAATTCATTTGGTTAGCATGTAAAAAATGAAAGAAAATATGTTTATTCATGTTATTTTTTTAATTTAGTCTATTATTCTACAAGATTTGTCAATAATTTTTTTAAATTTTTTATTTGGTTTGATGTTGTGTTGGTTTATTTTTAATGTGTCTCAAATCGAGCTCGAGCTTGACCCGAGCCGAGACGAGCCGAGCTAAGACGAGCTACCGAGCCGAGCTCGAGCCTTTAGTGAAGCTCACGAGCTCGAGCCGAGCTTCATTTATCGAGTTCGTCGGGCTCACGAGCCGAGTCGAGCCGAGCTAAACGATAAACGAGCCGAGCCGAGCCGAGTCCAGTATAGTTCGGGGTCGGCTCGTGCGATAAGCACCCCTACTTACCATAACATGGTGTATATAAAAAGGGTAAAAATCATCATGCAATTAAGGCAATTACAGTTTTAAGGAAAAGATTAGGATCTTTTTACTTTAACCACCTTATAAAATCACGTTTTTCAAAATAACCACATTATATGTTCATTTCTTTACATAACCACCTTATATGACCTAAATCCTTTTAAATACCTACCAATTGACATATTCTGTCAAGGAAATCATCCTCAAAAAGGGTTTAAGAACAATTCCACAACCTTCACCTTTATTCACTAGAATGTATATAAGGTTTAAACCCTTCTTTAAGACCAATTTCTTAGACGAAATATGTCAATTGGTATGTATTTAAAGAGATTTAGGTCATATAAGGTGGTTATTTAAAAAAATGAACTTATAAGGTACGTAGTTATCTTGAAAATCGTGATTTTAAAAGGTAGTAAAAATCAAAAAATCCAAAAGATTATACTTCCTCCGTTTTTTTTTACTTGCAACACTTTCTAAAAACAGAAATTTTCTATTACTTGCAACACTTTTTTTTCTTTCTTCTTTTAGTAACTTTTGAGGTGTGAAATGACTAAACCACCCTTACTAATGATGTTAATAAAAACTTAAACCAACCTAATTAATCCCATTATAACTTAACCTAAACAACATTACATTAATGATTCCCACCAAAAATGTAACACCTCCCCAACTACCTGATTCAATTCATCTGTGTTGAATTAAACCCCCAACCCCTCAACTGACTTCATTTCATCTTCTCACTCTTCATCTTCCTCTGATCGTATCTCACATAAACCCTAGATCTAGAATTTTCCTCTTCCTCTCTCTATTTTCTCCCCCGAATTTTCTTCTTCTTCTTCTTCTCTCTACTGCCCTCATCTACTCCTCTCTGTCAAAAAACCCTAAATTCTACCCATTATAAAGCCCCTGTAAAATTGAGTCCCACATCTTTTTGATTCAACAATGCATGTCCCAGATCTTTCTCCTTTGACTGACGCTTTTTTTGAAACTGATGATCCTGCGGAGTCCGACTTTATTCGCCATATGATAGAGTCCTTCGAGCACCAATCGCCATGGCTTAAGCGATTTTTGCGAAGTGGCGAAGCTGCGACGGTTCTGAAACCCTACGCGTTAAACGCTTTGCTGAAAGTGGTTAATGATTGTGATAATTTTGAGGAAACGGATCGGCGAATGATTTGTCAAGCTTTGCAATTTCATGAGCAACAACCACCACCTGGAAGTGAAGAGGTGGATGTGGATTCTGATGTTAAGGAAATGGAACTTTATTCTCCTGAAACTTCTGTTGTAGATCTGGTGACTGAATCAGGGGATGGTGTAACTGTGTTTGAAAAGGAGGGGGATGTTGAGGTGCTTCAAGAGGTTAAGGCTGTGGTTCCGGCTCCGATGATGAAGGCTGGGAAGAAAAGGGTTGTTGCTTCTGATTCTAAGGTTCCTGGCCTTGGAACAAGACGAGTTATTGTTTGTGCCCTGAGGTGTCATGAACCACAGGCTGATAGGAAGAAGAAAGGGAAGGAAAAAGTTGGCACAAAAAAGGGGAAGGAGAAAGTTGTAGAGAGGGTGGCTCCGCCGAGAACACGCTCTAGATGTGTGACTATTGGGAAGGAAAAGGAGCATGACATCTTTGTTGAGGATGACTCCAATAAGTTCAGGGTTGTTCAAAGTTGTGGAGGAATCGATGAGGGGATGGATTCAGGACCAGACATTCCCTTGAGTCCCTGTGTGTCTGAGGAGTGGGATCCTGAACGCCATGCTTTCCTCCTTATTCGCAAAGGGAACCCTCCCACTCGCTGAGGTTTTGTATCTTTAACTTTGCCTTATGTTAGTGTATGTTATGATGACTGTGTACATTTCAATTATGGCCATGTTTTGTTTGGTTTGGATTATATGATGTTCACTATATGCTGGTGTCAATAATGGCCCTGTGGTTTTGGAATATGACATGTTCATTACATGTTGTGGGTTTGGATTAAGATGAACTTTCTTTGTGAGTTATGCCCCCGTTTTTAAATGCTTTATCTTTGGGATGTTGATATTATAGGCTTTAGTTTGGATTATTCTGATCCTTCGTGTGAGCCATGCCCCTATTTTGCTGTTTTTAATGATGGGATGTGGAGAATGTAGCCCGTGGTTTGGTTTATTCTGATCTTTGGTGTCACTGTGTCCCTGTTTTTGTTGCTTTTTTTGATGGGCTGTTGAGAGTGTAGCCTCTGGTTTGGTTTATTCTGATCTTTGGTTAAATTATTGTCCCTGTTTTTGTTGCTTTTTTGATGGGATGTTGAGAGTGTAGCCTTGTGGTTTGGTTTATTCCGATCTTTGGTGTGAGTTATGCCCCTGTTTTGTGGTTTTTTTTCATGGGATGTTGAGAATATAGCCTGTGTTTTGGATTATTCTGATCTTTGGTGTTAGGTATGCCCCTGTCTCATTGTTTTTTTTGAAGGGATATTGAGATTGAGTCCCATATTTCTTTGTTATTTATCATGGGATGTTGTGGGTTTGGATTATATGTTGTGGGTTTGGATTATGATTATCTTTGGTGTGCCTAAATGTCCCTGTTTTGGTGGGTTTGTGATGACTATATTGTCAATTGAGTCCCATGTCCCTTTAGTATACAGAGGGTAGGCTAATGATGTTAACCACAATTTGGATTTTGATGAGCTGTGAATATGATCCTCCCCTCCACTGTGACTTAGGAGTCCCCTTAAAATTTTCAATGGAAAACATCCAAATGATGAAGGGACTCACAACTCAATCAAAAATGAAACAATTGCTCCATAATTTACAAGTATGTTGAGGTGTCAATGTTTCTATATTTTTTGTATTAGTTACACTTAAATCCCTGATGGATGTAATGAAAAAGGCTAATGAGTATGGTTAAAGGATGACTAAGCATGTTAGCATTCATAGAGTCCCCTTAATGATATGTGCCACAAACATCCAAATGATGAAGGGACTCCTAACTCATTGAAACTAAAATCATTTGCTCCATACTTTACACGTATGTTGAGGTGTGAAAAATTCTGTATTTCTTTACGAGTTACACCTATATCCCTGATGGATGTAATGAAGTCAAATGATGAACTTTGATTATGCATGTTTGCCTCTGTTGCCCTTTTTATCTAATATGCCACATAGCTTAATTTGATCAATGTAAAGTTGGCCATTCACTATTTCATCAACATAAAAAGGGACATTGACTATTGCATTAACATGAACTTGTACATTCACCTCTTCAATTACAAAAAACATGCAATCTACTTCTATTACAAAACATAGTCTTACCCAAAAGTATATGCCATGTACAAAAAACTATACCTGACTGTATATTATACCCAAAATGTACTGCTGTCCATATTAACTTCTTGACCCAAAAACTATACCAACTGTATATACACCAAAAGCATACTTTCTTAGTTCACCACCTATGTACGCCATATTAAATACTGTCTTCATGAAGGTACTCAAAAGCTTCACCCACAGTTATGAAATTGTCATTTAAATATTGCACAGCTTCATCAATCAGTTCTTGATTGACTGTAACATTCTTAGGTAAAAGGCCTTGTCTTTCAAGTTTTCTTTTTCCATGATGAGGATTCTTGAAGTTATTCCCTCCTTTCACTTTCAGCACTTCCACCATGACATATTGAAGTTGCAACCATGTGTACTTTAAGACCTCGATCAGGATCAAAAAAATCATATGCATCTTGCACCTTTAAAATGAGATCATCTAGGTTTTTAGGGAATGATTGGTATTGTAATGCTTGAATGGCTCTAAAAAAACCCAAATCTAAAACATTAAAATTAGGACTTTGAGCTGGTTGGCATATTAGTTTAATGTTGAAACCATTTTGGGTAGCAGCTGCAACAAATGCAGGATCATCTGGTTGTTGATGAGGTCTTGCATTATCTTGTTGGATGTATATTTCCTTTGAAACCCCTTCTGGCCAAGTCCTCATAATACATGGGATGACTTCATTAAGTAGCATGATTCTGATGACTTCTTTGGTTATGCTTTCAATGGCCTTTGTTTCTATTGTGCCTGCTGGTCTCTTTGAAGTGTTGTATTTGGCTGCAACTCTCTTCACAAAAGGGAAGATCCCAAATTTTTCATCATGGATCATTTTCCCTTCACTGTCATAAATTGGCCTTGAAGTGACTGCTATGAACATTGCTTTTATCTTGTACCTCTTTGACTGGCAACACCTATATGGATCATCCTCTTTAGGTAGGAGGTGGAACCTCCTCATGTCTGGATTTAAGTAGAACCACTTTTCATCCATGTGTATGACATTGTCCATTGGCACAAAAGTAGGTGGTTGTTCACTTGTTCTTTGGCAAAATTTGTTGTAAGACCCATTTCGCCGCTCAATCTTGTGATTTGCTGTAAGTGTTGGGTGGTTGCTACTTGTGTGACTTCTGAGTTTCCCTTTTTTTAGCAACCTGTACACAGTGGATGGAGGCACTTTAAGTGCTCCTGCAAAAGCCCTTATAGTTGTCCTTAGATGCAGAGGGACTGACTGAAGCCACTCCTTTGTATACTCAATTGCTTTCCTTCCACATTTTCCAATTTTTTTTGATCTTACATCAATAACTGTACCCATTGACCTCTGTTGATTAACATCTTTCCATATTCTGTGAACTATTGATCTGTTAATACCAAATCTGATTGCCATTTTTTGTTTGTTCCCCAAGGTAACTTTCCATTATGTTCTAATGTTAGAAGTTCATCTACTAATTGCCTTTTTCTGTCTAAACTCAATTCTCTTTTATCGGTTAAATTACCTTGTGTTGTTGGTTGCTCATGTTCTTCATGTTGGTCCTCCTGAGTTTGCTGTGAATCAATGTTGTTGTTGTTGTCAACTGCTGCTGCATGACTGCCATCTTCATCCTCACTGTCACTGTCTGAAGAACTTTGACAGTTGAGTCCCATTTCGTACAGCATCAAGTCATCCTCCAACCCCTCAATTTCAAGCATCTGTTGAATGGAGTTGAATCCGACATCAAATTCTTCATGTTCACCAACCGAAGGCATTCCCAAGAGCCGCTGTGTCTTTGTTCATTTTGTTCTTCTTTGGTTGAGTTGAATGCTACCTTAAGGATTAATTTTTTGACAACAAAACAGTAGATTGCTAATTACATGTGTTGTGTGTGCAGTGCGTAGATTAATCTGACCTTTTGTAATTAACTAATGAACTTCATCTTCATGGTTTTTTTTGTGGTGGTGTATTTAATGACCTTTCTCTCTCCTAAGGAGCTGTTTATATAGAGGAGAGGAAAGGGATGTAAAAAAACAGAATTATGAATGTGAAATTGGGGGAAAATTTAAATTTTGGTGATAAAGTCAAAGCAGTGGAAATTACCCAAAATTTGGTGGGAAATGAACTCCACGTGGGTGGGGGAAAAAATTTGTTAGTGGTGGTCCCTTTTTTCTCTCTCATACTTTGCACATAAATCACCACATGTAATGGTCCCCACTTTAGCTAATTACATACCCTTCTACCCACCTAATACCCTTAATGAATTTTTGCATTGGGAACCACAAAAAAAAAGTGTTGCAAGTAAAAAAAAACGGAGGAAGTATGTTAATATTTTCCTTGGCAATAGACCAATAGTGAATGATACCTTGCAAAAATCTCTATCCTATAAAAATGAGAATGAAATTTCCGTGGAGACTTTTTTTTTTTTGAAAGTAAAATTAATTTATTAATAAAGGAGTAATACGACATCTACAATAGAAATCAGGAATAACAAATACATAACAATTGTGAGCAAATAAAATTCAGAATTTGCAAAATCACGATCGTTGTGTAGTAGATCTAACAATTCTGCATACCCTCTTCCACATCGATGTTTGATACAACCTTCAACGAGGGAGTCTTCTGATATGCTGTAGTTTTGAAATAGAATTAAATCTGATACCATTGATTGTAATTGTAGATCTGAAATCTGCTTCGACATCTACATCGTTGTGTAGAGACTTAGGGCATGTTCTCTTCGGCATAAAACAACTGAACTGAATTGAACTGAACTGAACTGAATTAAATTATAACTAATTAATAGTAATGATAATAATTTAGGAACTGAACTGAACTGAACTGAACTGAATTGAATTGAACTGAACTGAACTGAATTGAACTGAACTGAACTGAACTGAACTGAACTGAAAATAAGATGGGGAGAACAGGCCCTTAACATATCGAAGTAGTATAATAAGATTATTGAGAAAGTTTTGGTAAAGGTCGCCAAAAAATTTATCAGAATTAAATGGACTTATTGATTAAGGGAAGGGTATCAAAATTCAAATCATTTTGGTATCTTGATAATACACTTTTGATTTAACTGAATATTACAATTTTTTCTTCCATACAAAATCTTAACTTTCCAAATTTACAAACCCAATTGCAGCTATAAATTCAATATCAAAACCATTCATCATTCACATTGAACTTTGAAAAAGAAAAAAAACCTATTAACAAAATATCAAATAGCAAATAGCAATGACACGTTTTGGGTGTAGCATCTTGTCTCTTCTCATCCTTGTCTCTCTCCTAATAACCTTGACAAACTGTGAGTGCAATTTCTCATATAACATTTCTTTCTTTCAATTTTGTTATTATTAATTTTCAATAGGGAGCCATCCATGTATATATAGTGATCTATATGAAAACTTTAATAGACTAAACTAATTAGTATATATTTACTATGTTTGCTATAATACATAGAGTTATGTGTATATTGTACACTTTCGAGTGCATTCATCATACACCCGGGTGTACCATGTGCATGGTACACCGTACACCCAAGGCTAACATGGTACACCCAAGGCTATTTTTTGCTCATTTGGAGCTCTACCTATTATGTGATTATGCTCATTTGGAGGATTAAAATGAGCAATGAGCAAAAAAAAATTGCCTTGGGTGTACCGTGCTCATGGTACACCCGGGTGTATGATAAAAATTCCCGTACACTTTCTCTCGTAAGAGTCAAGTCATTTAATATGTTCTCTATAATTCACATATATAATTCTATAAAACGAAATAAGGCTTTCAACAAATTTACTTCCATAATGTTTTAAACAAATTGATGTTCGCTATGTTTTTGACGATTGATGTATATAAAAGTGACTTCCCTAAATAAATAAATAAAAAAAGCTGTAAAATATTTTTTTAATATTATTAGTAATATTAAGTTAGATAATAGAAATATACTCTTAGTTCTTTTTAGATGACACATATTATATTCAAAGTCGAACTGAAATTTGTACCAACGTCAATCTTCAAGAAGCGTGTATGAGTAATTAGTACCTTATAGGAAAAATTGACACTATATATTAAAGTCGAACTTGTTAATTTAGTACCAACTTTTTTTCCGAGTGGACTTTTCCTTTTTTTTTTTTTTGTTGGGGGGGAAGTTTTTTTTTTTTCTCTGTGTTAATGAAGTCACGTGATCATTAAATGAGCACGTGACTTTAAAAACACCCCCACCCCTATATTTTCAAACTCAATTATCCCCGTTCTTTCATTTCTCCACCGAAAAAACTTTTCAATTGTAATATCGTGGCATTGGCATTCCTTTTCATGGTCAACAATGGTAACTTTTTGTTCTTTTATTTAAAGTGATCTAAACACAATTTAGTTTCATGGACTTAGACACTTGGCATTAAAATTCGGATCTTTTCGAAATTCATTCTCTAATTCGACTAAAAATTGCATTAATGGAGTAACACCCAAAACAAACAATATGCCAGGGTATAAATCCCACCATGATCTCCGGGATTCCAAAATGCGAATAGCTAACGAAAACAGATTTAAACCAAAGTGGATATTTTTTTTTTTGTGGGGGGAGGGATTTTTTATTTTTTTTTGTTTAAGTTTTTTTTTTTTGGGGGGGGTTCCCCTTTCCCCCCTTCGCCGTTCAATAATGCAATAGCCATTCTATTGTCGTTCCTATAAGCTTTTACCATTTTTTTTATTTTTTTATTTTAATAAATTAACACTAATTGTTAATTATAATTAGAAACAATTGCTAAAATTTACGGGGCATAATAATTTTTCCTTAAGATTAAAGGCAACAATTGAGGAGGAAGAAAGTGGTTGAGAGAGAGAGACTTCGAAATATACGCATAAACACCAACTACTAACAACAAGGAGCGGGGTGGTAAAGGTGGTAAGCAACACAACGCGAAATCCGCACGAGGCTTGAAAATCGAGAAAAAAAAGATTCATACCAATTTTTGCTAGGGTGGTGCGACATCGGTTCGAAAACGATGAAGGAGGTGACTGTGCGGGAAGGAAGGAGAGAGAGGGGGGTGGGAAAAAAAAAGGGGAGAGGACTCCCCTTCAACCTCGAACTCGGGCGATTGTTAATGGGGTTTAAGCGGTTCGAGAGTAGGGAGGGAAGAAGACAAAGGGTTCTTTATTTATTTATTTAACAAAATAAAACGATACACTTCATTAAAAGTGGGACCCCTTAGCATAAATGACTGTCATTAGTAAACTAGGCCCACGCAAAAATGAGTCAGCACGCATTATTAAACTTGATCATAAGCTCCATAGCGTTAATTTTTCCGTACCTTATATGTAAAAGTAATGCTTCTAATTACTTAGAAATAGCTAGAAGCCGAAAACAGAAATAATGCAATAATTTTTGTTTCCTAAAATAGTTACAAAGTTTAGTTTATACCTAAAATAGGGGGAAGTCACAACAATGATAACCTCTCTATTTTTGGTTTAATTACAATTCATGGTAATCCCCATAAATTTACGTACAAAAAAATATCATTGACAAAATTGTACTGAAATTTCTTTGATATACTTATAATGTTATACACTTTATATTGCAGGTTGTTGGAACATTTATAGGGTAATGGGTTTTATAAGCTCATATGGTTCTATATTAGAAGAGGAGGAGGTCTAGTATGCTAAGATTAGAATGCACAAATTCACGTGGAGTAATCAATCAAAACAGAAGGTTGGTCGCGACTCGCGACATCCGTCGCGGGTCGCGACCAGGGGGCCGTCGCGGGTCGCGACACCTGTCGCGGGTCGCGACCAGTGCATTTTCGCGACTCGCGATCTGTATCGCAGGTCGCGACACCTGTCGCAGGTCGCGACCAGTGCATTTTCGCGACTCGCGATCTGTATCGCGGGTCGCGACGTGTATTCTGTTTTGGGCGTGAAATTTTGCGTGGACGGTTTATAACCGTTGTATTGCATACGTTTTTTGTTTAATGATGATTAAGTATTCTTAATTAGGGGATTAAAGGGAGATCAATGCTGTAACAACTCTAATCAAGAGGGAATATGTTATATGACCCTTGTCATTTCATATGAGATGGAAGGTGAAAATCAGTTTTTGAGATTCTAAGAGACTTGCTTTGCTTGAGATAAAACTTGCTACTTTCTCTCTAGTGTTCTTCACAAACTACAAACTCAAAGTTCTTGTTGATTCACATAGAAGATCATCTTGTGAATTGTTTCTCTCCATTGTATCTCATTAGTTATTTCGTGTTAACCCGGTGATCCTAGAGGGGCGAAATTAAACTAATAGGAAAGCGTAGTTTCCGTGCCTTGGAGTGGTGTATCCGGTTCCCTTGTTTGATCTCACATCTAACAATCTATTAGTTTAAATTTCTTCTTTTTGGATATGGCTCAATCACTCAAGGACATGACTATGAACTTCCAAAAGTTGGACAAGTTTGAGGGGGTGGGTTATCGAAGATGGCAAAAGAAGATGCACTTCTTGTTGACAACTTTGAATGTGGTGTATGTTCTTTCAACACCCATGCCACCATTCCCGAAAGATGGAGAGGAAGAGTCCGTGGAGACTACAAGGACAAGAACAAAGTGGGAGAATGATGACTACATTTGCCGGGGTCACATCCTCAACTCTCTTACCGACCCTTTGTTCGACCTTTACCAAAATGTGGAGAGTGCAAAGGATCTTTGGGATGCTCTTGAGGCCAAGTATATTTCGGAAGATGCTTCAAGTAAGAAATTTTAATTCATTTAAAATGACTAATGATCGGCCTATTATAGAGCAATTTCATGAAGTTCATCATATTTTGAACCAAATTTGATCACATGGTATGGTGATGGATGAGGCTATTGTCGTAGCCTCAATCATTGATAAATTACCACATTCTTGGAAAGAAACTAAGCATTCCTTGAAACATGAGAAGGAAGATATGTCCATGGAGCAATTAGGAACTCATCTTCGTATTGAAGAGGGTATCCGGGCTCAAGATGGGGTTAAGGATACTACTCATAGTATTCCTAAGTCTACCGTGAATATGGTAGAGGTTGGTGGGTCTAGTGGGACCAAGAAATCCAACAATAACAACTCTAAAACCAACTTTGCAAACAAGAAGAGGAAGACCCTCACTTGTTGGGTATGCAATGGACCTCATCTCAAGAGGGATTGTCCTTCTAAGAAGAAGAAGACAAAGAATGGACAACCTAGTGTTGTTCAAAACCAAGGTAAAGTTGCACATGAAAATGTAATTGAAGAAATGAATTTTGTGGCTATGATTTCTGAAATTATGTTTGTGCAGGTTGATGATTATTGGTGGATAGATTCGGGGGCCTCTAGACATGTGTGCAATAATAAGCACTTCTTCAAGTCTTTGGAAGAATTGGATGATGGTCCAATCTTGTATATGGGGAATGATTCTACGGTAAAGGCTAAGGGTATAGGCCAAGTAGAATTGTTGTTAACCTCGGGAAAGACTTTAACTCTCCGGGATGTTGTTTATGTACCGGAAGTTAGGAAGAATCTTGTGTCGGGGGGTCTTTTGAATAAATTTGGTTTTAAAGTTGTATTTGAATCGGATAAGTTTATTGTTTCCAAGGGTGGTATTTTTGTTGGACAAGGATTTTATTGTAATGGGATGTTTAAATTTAGTATTAATAATGCAATTGATACTAGTTTATTTACATGCTTGATGTTTCTTCTCTATGGCACAATCGTTTATGTCATGTAAACTATCGTAGATTATATGACATGTCTAAGCTAGGTTTAATACCTTCTTTCGATTTAAAGTTAGAGAAGTGTAAGACATGCATGCTAAATAAGATTACAAAGAATCCTTATCCTAGTGTGACTAGACAAACGGTATTGCTTGAATTGGTGCATAGTGACTTGTGTGACTTTCATAGTTCACCTTCTTTAGGAAATAAAAAATATATTGTGACTTTTATTGATGATTATTTAAGGTTTTGTTACATATATTTATTATTTACTAAAGATGAAGCACTAGAAAAGTTTAAGATTTTTAAGACCGAAGTGGAACTTCAACTTAATGGAAAAGTTAAAAGACTTCGGACGGATAGGGGTGGTGAATACTATAATCCTAGCTATTTTAGTTCCATTGGTGTAATTCATGAAACAACCGCCCCATACTCACCTCAAAGTAATGGTATAGCGGAAAGGAAAAATAGGGTTCTAAAAGAAATGGTTAACACCATGCTTTCTAATTCGGGTCTTAATGACGGTTTTTGGAGTGATGCAATTTTAACTGCATGTTATATATTAAATCGAGTTCCTAATAAGAGGAATAAGACTACCCCTTATGAACTTTGGTGTAACAAAAAGCCTAATCTCAATTACCTTAAGGTATGGGGTTGTAGGGCAATTGTCAAATTGACGGAACCTAAAAGGAAAACTTTAGGTGAAAAAGGAATTGATTGCATTTTTATAGGCTATGCGGTACATAGCAAAGCCTATAGGTTTTATGTCATTGAGCCAAATGATTTTGTCTCTATCCATTCTGTGATAGAGTCAAGGGATGCAATATTTGATGAGACTAGATTCTCATCGATTCCAAGACCAAAGGACATGGTACCTAGTACTAGTTCCAATGTTGCGGATGACATTAACAATGATCATGATACTACAACACCGGAAATTAGGAAAAGTAAAAGAATTAGAAAAGAGAAATCTTTTGGACCGGATTTTCAACTATATTTAGTTGAAGGGTCAAGGGAGTCTATTGTGACTCAAATTTCATATTGTTACAATATGGAGGAGGATCCTAGGACCTTTGATGAGGCTATGAAGTCTCATGATTCTGCTTTCTGGAAAGAGGCAGTGAATGATGAAATGGATTCAATAATGGGAAATCATACTTGGATTTTAGCTAATTTACCTCCCGGATGCAAACCTTTATGCTGTAAGTGGATTTTATTTCGTAAGGAAAAGGAAGATCGATGGAACCATACTAAAACATAAGGCCCGGTTAGTGGTCCATGGTTTTAGGCAAAGATATGGTATCGATTATTTTGACACTTATGCTCCGGTTGCTAGAATAGCTACCATTAGACTTTTGATAGCATTGGCTGCGATTCATGGTCTAGTAATTCACCAAATGGATGTCAAAACTGCCTTCCTTAATGGTGAATTGGAGGAGGAAGTGTACATGAATCAACCTAAAGGTTTTGTGTCAAAGGTCAAGAGACTAAGGTTTGCAAATTAGTTCAATCTTTGTATGGTCTTAAACAAGCACCTAAGCAATGGCATCAAAAATTTGATGAGGTTATTTTGTCTAGTGGGTTCAAAATAAATCAGTCCGATAAGTGTGTGTATAGTAAATTTGATAATAACGGTAATGGAGTTATAATTTGCTTATATGTTGATGATATGCTTATTTTTGGGACTGATTTGGAACACGTGGAAAAGACCAAAGTCTTTCTCTCTTCTAGCTTCTCCATGAAAGATTTGGGTGAAGCGGATGTTATTCTAGGTATTAGAATAATGAGAGGTAAAGGGTCAATTTCTTTTTCACAATCTCATTACATTGAGAAAGTGATTAAGAGGTTTAATGAATCGAACTCGACTCATTTTGCTACTCCGATGGATCCTAGTGTTCACTTGGTTCCGAGTAGTGGTACTCCTATTTCACAATTGGAGTATGCAAGCTTAATTGGAAGCTTGATGTATGCTATGACTAGCACTCGGCCGGATATAGCTTTTGCTATTGGCAAACTCAGTAGGTATACTAGTAATCCTAGTATGTTGCATTGGCAAGCATTGAGAAAAGTGTTAAGGTATTTGAATAAAACCTTGGATTATGTCATAACTTACAAAGGAGAACCTTCTATTCTTGAAGGTTACTCGGATGCTAGTTGGATTTCCAACAAGGAAGATTATTCATCCACAAGTGGATGTGTGTTTCTTCTTGGAGGAGGTGCTATTTCATGGGCATCCAAGAAGCAAACATGTATAACGGATTCCACTATGGCATCGGAATTCATTGCATTGGCATCTTGTTGCCAAGAAGCGGAATGGCTAAGGAATGTGTTGAGTGAGGTTGACTTGTGGGTCAAACCTATGTCACCTCTTGCTATTCATTGTGATAGTGCATCAACCATAGCTAAAGCTTATAGTGAAGTCTACAATGGCAAGTCAAGGCACATTGGAGTTAGACATAGCTATGTGCGTGAAATGATAAGGAATAGTTGTATAACTATTAATTTTGTTCGGTCTTGTTTGAACTTGGCGGATACGTTTACTAAACCGTTGTCAAGGGAACTAGTGAACAAAATGAACAAAGGGATGGGTCTTAAGCCTATTGATCAACCTTTAGCTAAGGAAAACTCAATTTGATGTCTAATACAACGTTAGATCTCAAATTCAATGAGGATAGTACTTTTCTTAAAGGTTGGAAGCACTTGTGTTATTTACATCCCGAGGTTAGTGCTTGTTACTACAATGATAAGAGGTTGAATTAAGTTTCTTAATAAGTCTTTGATAAGTGCTCAATTGTAGGAGCATGTGCGTAAAGATTTACCTATATAAGCTAGAGGTTTGGTCGCTTCACCAAGTCTAAGGCTTGACTTGGAACGCTTATGAAAGGATATGGACACCAAGGCTTTATAGGTGTCGGAGGTTAAAAACTAAGTTTATGTTTATGTGTATTAGTATCTTCAATGATTTGTGGTGGTTATATGTTTCAAAGCTTTGTCTATCATTATGATCGAAATTGTTGTAATGTTACTTTTACTAAGTGGAGATTCAATCGTAAGATATTTCCATGATGCATGAGCATGTTTTGTTTGTGATTTATAGCAAGTTGAAAAACTTTTCAACATTACCCTATAAATGGAAGGAGGATTGTTGGAACATTTATAGGGTAATGGGTTTTATAAGCTCATATGGTTCTATACTAGAAGAGGAGGAGGTCTAGTATGCTAAGATTAGAATGCACAAATTCACGTGGAGTAATCAAGCAAAACAGAAGGTTGGTCGCGAGTCGCGACATCCGTCGCGGGTCGCGACAAGGGGGCCGTCGCGGGTCGCGACCAGTGCATTTTCGCGACTCGCGATCTGTATTGCGGGTCGCGACATGTATTCTGTTTTGGGCGTAAAATTTTGTGTGGACGGTTTATAACCGTTGTATTGCATACGTTTTTCGTTTAATGATGATTAAGTATTCTTAATCAGGGGATTAAAGGGAGATCAATGCTATAACAGCTCTAATCAAGAGGGAATATGTTATATGACCCTTGTCATTTCATATGAGATGGAAGGTGAAAACCAGTTTTTGAGATTCTAAGAGACTTGCTTTGCTTGAGAGAAAACTTGCTACTTTCTCTCTAGTGTTCTTCACAAACTACAAACTCAAAGTTCTTGTTGATTCACATAGAAGATCATCTTGTGAATTGTTTCTCTCCATTGTATCTCATTAGTTATTTCGTGTTAACCCGGTGATCCTAGAGGGGCGAAATTAAACTAATAGGAAAGCGTAGTTTCCGTGCCTTGGAGTGGTGTATCCGGTTCCCTTGTTTGATCTCACATCTAACACAGGTGAGAATTATGATGGCGAAAACAATGGCAGATTGAAGATGATGGAGCAAAGCAAGGAAAAGAGTAATATTGTGGAACATGGAGTGGAAAGGATGAGCAGGAAATTAATAAGTTTAGATGTTTGCAAGAAGAGCACTTGCGCTGGAGGTGATTGCTGGTGCTGTTGGAAAACTATAGACATTCCTTGCTACAAAACTGAACAAAGTTGTCTCAGTAATTGTCATTAGATAATTACTATGTTATGTACTCTTGCCTTAAAAAAACTACTAATAATTAATAAACTAGTTATTAGGCCCGGTTTATGCCCCGGGTAAGGAAAAATTTCATTTATTATTTATACTTTAAGATGATATCACTAAATATCACTTGGTCTAGTGGTTAAGACTTTAGTATATAAACTTGAGGTCACGTGATCAAACCCTATATTGTGCACTTTCTAATTTTTTTTATTGTATGTATGTGGATTGCGTATATTTGCATGTAGTAAAACGCCCTCAGGGAGAGCGCCACGTGGCACCGTTCCTTGTTTAGGAACGCCTTTTAATATATTAGTATAGATAAATAAAATAGTGAGACTTTTATTGATTGTCTGTCTTATTTTTATAGCTTTTTCCAAAAAAAATTATGTTTTTAATAACTTATATATTGACTCTTTTTATAATCTTTGGCAACTCTAATTAATTTTTTGTTAACTTATAGTGATTCGACAAGTCATACCATCTCATACACTGTTTGATTATTTCATACTTTCTTTTTTATCAAGTGTAATCATATTGAGAAATTTAAGGTTGACCTAGTTGGTTCGAGACTCTCTTTCCGACTTGTCACAATGGTTCGATTCTTGCTCATTCCAAAGTGAGATCCCCAACCCTCCCCCTCTCAATTTTAGCAAGGGTCATTCATCTTACCTTAAAAAAAATTATAAACCATGTTTGTATATTGTATTTTTGAGAAAAATGTAACCGGATCAAATAGCATATTTTCGTACAGCCTTACCATGAATGAGGAATGAACGATTCACCTAATTTTTGTCACTTCAGCCCAAAGTGTTTTTCGAGCCCAAATTGTTGCTGCGATCAGCTCGAAAAAATTTCCCAGTCCCTATCTACTAGACGATGTTACGAAACTATAAGAGAATATACAGTAGATAAACATATTATATGGTGATATTTTCATATAACTAGCATCTTAAATCAAATTATTACTCATTTCTATTACATGTACATGCTGTAAATGTGGTGAAGAAGATTATATTTATCATTAATCAGAGGTAAGTATTTATAATACATGTAGTTAGGAAGTTACGTAAGAGATAGCTATGCAAAGCTATACAAAAGATAAATAAGATTACAACTAACAAATAGTAACAGCCTAGAGATAGAAATAAGAGAGGAATATCCTTAGTGAGGAATATCCTATACAACAACTTATAGAGAACAGATAGAGTTGAGTGAGTCAACGTCTATCATTAACATCCCCCCGCAAGACGGACGGCCGGGAAGTGAGTCCGATCTTGGACAATAACATAACAAGCCGTGGACGAGCAAGTGGCTTTGTAAGAACATCGGCAAGTTGATCATCATTAACAACCCGAGTAACACGTAGTGACCCTGCTTGGACTTTTTCTCGAATGAAATAATAATCGAGTGCTAAGTGCTTCATGCGAGAGTGGAAAACCGGATTAGCTGAAAGACTAGTAGCACCAATGTTGTCGCAATAAATCGTGGGCGGGGCAGCAGGTGAGAGACCTAGCTCATGGAGAACATTACTTAACCATGCTAGTTCAGCGGCAGTCTGCGCAACAGACCTATACTCAGCTTCAGTGGAACTGCGAGACACGGAGCGTTGCTTTTTGGAGCTCCAAGAAATTATATTGCGACCAAGATAGACAATGTAAGCACCAGTGCTGATGAAATCATCCTTGTCACCTGCCCAATCAACATCAGAAAAGGCGTGCAAATTGTGTGGTGAGTCATGAAATAAATTGAGACCATAGTGAAGAGTGCCAAGGAGGTAGCGAAGTAGGCGTTTGAGAGCCTTCCAGTGAGCACTTGTGGGCCGATGCATGAACTGCGATAACCTATTGACAGTGAAGGCGACATCGGGACGAGTTAACCCAAGATACTGAAGGCTACCAACAAGGGCTCGATAATCCGTGGGATGGTCAAGAGTGGTGCCGGAGCCAAGAGTGAGAGAGGTGTGAGCTTCCATAGGGGTGTTGACTGGTTTGGCATCTAACATATTCGCGCGAGCCAAGAGATCTGTAATGTACTTGCGCTGGCTTAGAAAGAGGCCAGTAGTGGTGGGTTGAACCTCAACACCTAGGAAATAGGACAAGTTGCCTAAGTCCTTTAAAGAGAACCTGTGACCAAGTTGAGCAATGAAAGCCGATACAGATGTAGAACAAGGACCAGTGATGATAATATCATCCACGTAGACCAAAACATAAATCGGGTTAGGACCTTTGAGGAAAAAGAGGGATGTGTCGGACACAGAATTAGTGAATCCCGTGCGCTGAAGATATGTACGAAGCTCATTATACCAAGCACGCAGGGCTTGCTTGAGTCCATAAATAGCCTTGCGAAGATGACACACATGAGTTGGGCGAGCAGGGTCGGTAAACCCCGGCGGTTGCGCCATAAAAACATCTTCAGTGAGTGTGCCTTGTAAAAAGGCGTCGTTGATATCTAGTTGGCGCAAGGACCATCGGTTCGTGACAGCAAGGCTAAGAAGTAGTCGAACCGTGGCAGGTTTAATAACAGGTGAGAACGTTTCAGTATAGTCGAGGCCGGGTCGTTGATGGAAACCTTTGGCCACAAGTCGGGCTTTGTGTTTGTCAAGAGAGCCATCGGGATTGTATTTGGTGCGAAACACCCACTTACAACCCACAATATTTTGGTTGGGAGAGGGGGGTACGAGATCCTAAGTCCCGTTTTTTTGGAGAGCTTGATATTGGGTTGTCATGGCGTTTTTCCAAACTGGGTCAGCAAGAGCCTGTTTTGCGGTTGTGGGTTCGGGGGAGGTGAGTTGGGCACTTAGGTTCAATTTATGAATAGGTTTGCGGATATTATTGGAGGCACGAGTATTGTAAGTGTGAGAGGGGAGGGGGTAGGGCTGGGGAGGGGAAGAGATGGATGCGGAAGCAGTAGGTGTAGTGGGAGAGGGGGTAGGCGAGGGAGAGGGGGAAGGTGTGGGCGAGGGAGGAGAGGAGGGGATAGGCGAGGTAGGAGGTGAGGGAGGAGGGGAGGGGGTGGTGGTGTGGGAGAGGGAGCAGTAGGCTGGGGGTGGAGGGCAATGGGAGGGGTAGGCGAGGGGAGGAGAGTGCATTCGAAGGTACACCACTCATCAATGATGGCTTGGGAGATGGGTGGGGGAGAGGCGAGCTGAGTGGAGGCAAATGGATAGGTGTGGTCGACAAACCGAACATGCCTAGAGGAGTATAGGCGGTTGGAGGAGGGATCAAGGCAGAGATAGGCATGTTGGGTTGGGGAGTAGCCAACGAAAACGCAGGCCACAGAACGGGGGGCAAGTTTATGTGGAGTGTAGGGGCGTAACCATGGGTAGCAGAGGCACCCGAAATTGTGAAGAATAGTGTAGTTGGGATTGTTGCCGAATAGTTTCAAGTAAGGAGAGTGATTAGACAAGGTGGGGGTAGGAAGGCGATTAATAAGGTAGGCAGCAGTTTGGAAGGCGTAAGGCCATAAAGTGAGAGGCATGGAGGCATGAGTAAGAAGAGAAAGACTAGTTTCGACGATGTGGCGGTGCCTACGCTCCGCAAACCCGTTATGTTCAGGAGTGTGAGGTGGTGAAGTGAAGTGAGAGACACCATGAGATGCCAAAAAAGGATCGAGTTTTTGAAACTCACCTCCATTATCGGAGTAGAGAGTGAGTATGGGACGGCTGAATTGTTTTTCAACCAAGGCTTTGAATTTTAAGAAAACATCAGCGGTGTCGGACTTCTTTTTAAGGGGGTAAAGCCACATGTAATGAGTGAAATGGTCAACGAAAACAACATAGTATTTGTAAGCATCAGTAGAGTAGAGAGGAGAGGACCATACATCACTATAAAGGACTTCAAGAGGACAATTTGTAGTAAGAGAAGATGCACCAAAAGGAAGTTTGTGGCTTTTATTAATATAGCATGAATTACAATCTAAAATAGAACAACTAGGAAGATCTAGAATTGACATCAATTTATTGAGAGTAGTAATGGAAGGGTGGCCGAAGCGATGATGCCAATCAACATGTTGAGTAGTGAGGGAACACACGAGAGGAGCAGTGGTGGTGGTGGTGGGCCATTGGTAGACGCCATCCGTAGTTGGACCGGTGAGGAGAATGGACTTAGTTGCTTGATCCTTGACACAAAAAGAAGAGGGTGAGAACTCAACAAAGACATTGTTATCAAGACAAAGTTGAGAAATAGAAATTATATTTTTGTGCATAGTAGGAACATAGAAAACATTAGAAAGCGAGAGATGTTTAGTAGGAGTAGAGAGGAGAGTAGAACCAGTATGAGTGATAGGAAGGCCAGATCCATCACCAATAACTATTTCATCAGTTCCATCGTAGGGGTAGTGAAGAGAGAGATTAGCAAGGTCGGTGGTGACATGATGGGAGGCGCCACTATCAAGGAGCCATGTAGGGGAGGGAGTGGAGGAAGAAACAAGGGCGGCATTGGCTTGGGGAGGGGGGTTGGATTGGCGTGGGGTACGGGGGGGTGGGCGGATGGTAGGGTGGAGATCTTTGAAGGTGGGGCAGTAAGTTAAGATGTGTCCTTGGACGTTGCACCATTGGCAACGTCCCTTAAAAGGATTGCGGGGATTTTGATTCGAAGGAGAGGGGTATGGTTGGCGAGGGGTTGGACGTGAGTGGGTGGGGTTGGCAGTAGCAGGGAAGGAAGGGATGGGGGTGGGAGTGAGTGGGTGGGGTTGGCAGTAGCAGGGAAGGAAGGGATGGGGGTGGGAGTGAGCATGGGGTTGTCATTGTCAAAGCGAAGCAGCTTCTCGTGTAACTCGTCGAAGGAAATTGGGGTATCTCGTGCGTGCAAGCCATCAATGAGGGGTTTATAGGTGGAGTCAAGGCCAGCGAGGACATGATCAGTAATGTCCTCGGGATCAAGTGCGGCGCCAAGTAAAGCAAGTTCGTCAATAATGCGACGATGTTTGTGAATGTACTCGTCAACAGTAGACGAGCCTTTAGAGAGATTTTTGAGTTGGGCTTTAAGCTGTTTGATGTGACCACGAGAGGGCTTAGCATAGGTTTGGGAAAGGATGTCCCATGCTTCTTTGGAGGTAGTAGCACGAGATACAAGGAAAGGATGTCCCATGCTTCTTTGGAGGTAGTAGCACGAGATACAAGGGGGCCAAGTGTGGGAGATAGGGTGCCGACAAGTGCGCCGAACAACAATTTATCTTGTCGAACCCACGTAATATGGGCAGGATTGAGGATGGAATCACCTTCAACATTAGTAATTTTAAGAGGGGGAGGCATGGAGGAGCCATCAATAAATTGATGGAGATCATAGCCAATTAGGAGGGCTTTAAGTTGTGCCTTCCAGATGATGTAGTTGGAGGAGGTAAGTTTTTGAACAGAGTGGGCATTCATGACAGTGAGGGGCTTGGAGGGTTCGACGGAGTTAGTGAGAGCATGGGTGTCATGCGCCATAGTTGAGAAAAAAAATCAGAGGGGTAGATCGATGTGCTGTGATACCATGTAAATGTGGTGAAGAAGATTATATTTATCATTAATCAGAGGTAAGTATTTATAATACATGTAGTTAGGAAGTTACGTAAGAGATAGCTATGCAAAGCTATACAAAAGATAAATAAGATTACAACTAACAAATAGTAACAGCCTAGAGATAGAAATAAGAGAGGAATATCCTTAGTGAGGAATATCCTATACAACAACTTATAGAGAACAGATAGAGTTGAGTGAGTCAACGTCTATCATTAACACATGCATCCACGGAAGATCTATAAGATTTTATATGGGGGTACAATAAAATGAAAAAAAGTAAAGACTTTTATATTAACCTAATTTATAGACAATAGGCATTAGAGTATATGTTTAGGAAAAAAGTTTAAAATGCTCAAAATTGAGGAAAAAGCTACTTGACAAACCCCCCCAACAAATGAGGCTCATCATCTATCATTGGCGAACAAGTAGGAGGCAACTCATTGTCCAATATCTACAGGATAAGTGCTCAAATGGAGAATTTTCTTGGGGTGAGATACCTGAATCAGCAAAATGATTCATGTAGTACTACTAATTCGGAAAACTGTTTATGAATATTGGAAGAAGGTTGAAGCAGACGGGATTGAAATTGATCTTTCCACCATGAATATTTGAGTTGTTCAAGAGAAGCAGCGCTCGTGCGAATGGCTCGAAGTTTCAACAAGAATGTCAAAGCAAAGACATTCAAGGTAGGTGACTGGGTCCTTAGAGAAGTATTCCAGAACACTAAAGAACTTAATGCAGGTAAACTAGCACCAGCCTGGGAAGGACCATACCGCATACAGAAAGTGGTAGGCAACGGCGCCTACAGCTGTGCACAAGGGAAGGTAAGCAAGTTACGAATTGAACCACCAATTGAAGCAATGTTGGCATTTGCATCCGAAACTTTATCATTTCTAACGTTATGTTGACAACAAAAGGGGGATCAGAGTAAGTAATTAAATAAATTGAAACACATTTCTTTTTATTATCATTTTGTCCTCAACATATTTTCAGTATGTTGGGAACAAAATGATAATAAAAAGAAATGTGTTTCAATTTATTTAATTACTTACCTGTGACGGCGTCCCTTTTGTTGTCAACATAACGTTAGAAATGATAAAGTTTCAGATGGACGGCGTTCCAACTTCGTGGAACTTGCTTACCTTCCCTTGTGCACAGCCTGTAGGCGTCGTTGCCTACCACTTTCTGTATGCGGTATGGTCCTTCCCAGGCTGGTGCTAGTTTACCTGCATTAAGTTCTTTAGTGTTCTGGAATACTTCTCTAAGGACCCAGTTACCTACCTTGAATGTCTTTGCTTTGACATTCTTGTTGAAACTTCGAGCCACTATCTGTTGTTGCGACGCCATTCGCAGGAGCGCTGCTTCAAATGTGGTAGGACCCAACAACTCAAATAAAATAAATGTTGAAGACTCATGGTTATTTCCATCAATTAAAGAACAAATAAAAAGGTTGGACGTGACAAAAATAACAGGCACATAAAAAAGGTGAAATAAGCCAATACTTCCATTTATTTTTTCTTACCTCAAGCCTATCATCAGATATTATGATTCCACCTCAGATCTCAGATATTATAATTTTTCTTCTTTAGGGAATCGAATGGGAGGTCACCAAATCAATAGTAATAGCTTCCACATTCTAGCCATAAGGTTAGGGTTCAAATCTCATTACCCTGACAACCATGTAGTTATAAAGACATGGACCAGATGGCGAAATTTTGAGCTTATAAATATGTAGTGAGTGTATACATTACTCCTTTTTAATCTACACAAGTAGTACACGGTTTATATACCAGTAAGAATTGGTACATATTGTTACAAACCTTGATTTCTGGACACGTATTTGTGACAGATAGTTTCAGAAATCAACTACATTTCTTCTGCAACAACAAAACAGCTCAGAAAACTGAATTGTTCAGTACTGGAGTTGAACAATATCGCAATAGGTCTGAATGATAGTGAGAACAAGCAAAACTACAGCAACAATTGTAGAAATCATGGACCATGGATTACTGAAGTAATCTTGGCGAAGTATTGCCTTCCACCGATTCCAAGGAGTTCCGCAAAACTGATTAAGGCGTCTGCAGACATCAGCATAATAAAAGCTTCCACGTGAATATGTGGTTCCTTTGGAGATATTGCTGAAGAGTCTATAAACATCCTCACTACTACCGGGAGAGTTCAATATAATACCGTGACTGACCAAGACATCCACATCTTTCCTGTCGTAGATGAGACTGTCCAAGAATAGAACATAATCAACTACGAAGGATTCTCGAGGGTAATGACATTGCTCAAAGGCGACCAAGTTTCTGAGTTGAGATTCGGTGTGATTTTCCAGCATTAGCTCCGGTATATAGAGGACTCCATTTTCAAACTTGATGTTGAGAAACTTGTCATCTTTATCAACCTTCAATGTCACACCAGACTCATAGAGCTCAGAAATCCCATCTGGGAATTCCCAATCTTGATCCTCGTAACATATCTCTTTCTTGTCCGGTGGTAAGTAGTAAGTTCTTAAGAAATCAACCAAATGCAATACCTTTGTCTTCTTAAAATGCTGCGGGACCTTGCCAAGTCCAATCATACATTCACAAGTGAGCTTCAGGAAGCTAGAGGCCTTTTCATTGTCTTCAAAGGCAATGTTGTACAAAATTTCAAGAATAAAAAACGGGACTTGATTCTCCAGCAATTTAAGATCCCGTAAAATTGCTTGGCTCAAAGCGGGTCTGTAAAATATACGGTCATTGGGATCAACAGCAGTCCCAACCCATGTTAAGAAAAATTCGATAATGAAGCAGCCATCAAGCACTAGCATTTCTGTAAACTCTATGCTTGAGAGATGGATAGTTGCCAAATAACAATCCCGGGCTTCCTTCTCCCATTTCATGGATGAACTTAGGTAGTCCTCCAAGTCTCTGTTACTATTGCGTTGAATGAATTTCTGTAGATATCTCAATTTCTGCTCCTCCATGGCTTGAAACTTTGGGTTGCCACGATGGAAGGGACCAATGGAGATGAGTGAAGGAGTGAAGGAATTTTCATTTATTTTCCGGAGGTTTCTCGGTATTCTATAGATACAGCATTTTGAGGACAGAGGGGTCAATGATTCACACTTCCTCTTGATGGTAGTCGCTAACTCATCAATTGGGTCCTCCATTGAGATTAAAGTCACTACGACAGAAAACAATTTCATTAGTCAGACGTACAAGTTGCTAGAGCTTGTAAAGTTCTCCTTCAAGCAGAATCTCAGAACAAAGACATTAGACAACCCACAAGAATTATAAGTTCACCTTGATTGGACCACAGGTCATCCAAGTCAGACACAACTTTGAGAGTGGATTCAGAGCCTTTACTTACTCTATTTCTAATTGTAATTCATAGCCTTCCAGATGCCAAACTTAGGCTCTATTCTTTTTACCTTAAAAAAATTAAGTTTCAAGAAAGCTCCAATAAGAGCTAACCACAATCAATTCACTTCAAAATAAGTTCAATAAGTTTCAGCAAGTACAAATAAGTTCATACAAGTTCCAATAAGTTAAAACATTGAGCGTCAAGTGAAAGAACATACCCTGAAGGCCTTAATGATACGAACTATCACCTATTATGCAAAAATTATACAAACTAAGTTACTTGTTTGAGCAACAAAAACTTCAATATTTATTGCACAGAAATTTTAAATTTGAAAATAGTAGATACAAACCCCACCCTCCTCTCCCCTTCCTTCTTCACTCTCTCCGGCAACCCCACCCCTCCCCCTGGCCAGTCAACCTAGCAACTACCAGTGCCCTCTTCTTCTGAAAAGTGAAAACTCCATTTGTCGCTTTGCCAGAACACCAAGCAACCAGCAGTTTCCTCTCCCTCCCTCACCCTCTACCAAACCAGAACATCTTCACTCTGCCGTCCTCCTGCCAGCACAAGACCAAGCATTGCTGATCTAAAGAAAGGAGGAACTGAGGAAGTTTCTCTAGTTTTGTTCTATCAATGTTTTGACAATTGCGGCCGTTGATCAGGCTTAAGCAGAGTAACATACTTCCACATAACGTGAATACTTGACTTAACTAAAGGCAAAATAGTAACTAGCAAGATAAAGGGTAACATACTTTTGATTGTGCATCTTTAACTCTAGTTGATTAAGAATCATCAACATGATATATGAAGCTAAGACGACCTTGGACAAAATTCAAAAGCAATCAAAGGACTACAACTTTGTGAAAAGAACTCACAAAACCAAATCAAACCAAATCTTGTGGCAACCTCTTGTGGCAACCTCTTGTGGCAGACCAAATCAAAGCAAATTTCAGGGTGACCTCTTGTAATAGACCATATTGAACCAGCTGGAACTCTTAACACACAAGATACCATTAGCTTAAGTGCTATACCATTAACACACAAGATAATCTTATACAAGTTGTTGGCTACTCTGAGAATTAGGAAATAAGCAATGACCCATGGGGTAAATAAAAAAAGGAAAATGTATGATTAGTTCCAATAAGATGAAAGCTATGCATGACTTATGGGAGCACTCTTACTTCCTCAACTTCAAGTCTTTGAGACTTTAACAAGAAATTTAAGGGGGCACATTTGGCAAGACAAGCTCAGGAAAGTTAGCAAGGCAGTCTCCTACACTATACTCAACCAAACCCAATCAAACATAATCCAGAAGTAGCAGAGAAGTGTAAGTTATACGACATTTATCAAACCAAAGAGCAGTTCAGTAAAATTCTTTTTTAAAAGATATTCACTCCACTTCCTTCCTCTTCCTTCCCCTTACTCTCCAATCATCTTAAGAAAATGTGCCAGTTCGAGAGATACAACTGTCAGCTGCGACTGCAACTACTTGCTAGAGTTTCAAAAAAGGACCATAATGAGGTAAAAAAAAGCGCTGATTTTCTACCAAGAGATGAGATGAAGTGAAAGGACGCAAGCCCTTTACAAATTTTAATATTTCTTTTTCAAGGTTTCCAAGTTCCAACATGAAACAATACTACAGAAAAATCGAGAAACGGAACGATTTCACTGATTGAAGCACATTATCTGAAATGGTGCTCTCCTAGGATGTAACCTACTATTGGGTATGATAAAAGAATCCTCAAAAGGACCTTAATTAGATAAATATCTCTACTATTACCAGAAAAAAATTGCAAACTAACAAATCTGAAATTTACTAAATGCCAAAAAGGATAAAAAAGCCAGATAAAGTCATATTTGATCTAGTGGGAGAAAATCTCCCCGCCCCATGTTACTCGAACTCTTCATTTTCACCTCGAGTACCCATGTCGAATCCTCGACACTCAAACATGGGTGGGACACTCTATTTTGGTCCAAAATCATGAAAAAAGTTTCACAAAATAAGCGAGTTAAATACTTGGACACGTACCAGACACGAGTACCCCGAATCGGAGTAACATAGTCCGCGCCTATCTGTGGGATGCGGGACTTTGCATCTAACACCCTATATTCACAATTTTACTCATTATCAAGTAGCAATTTCAGAATTCACTGAATACCAAATTTAATTTTCTGAGTGAATCAATTAGGTTTTCAGAAAACAAATTACGAAATTACAATTGAATTATAAAGCTGCTAGGTCCTAATTATGAAGATTAAAAAGACTAGATTGAAAAAAGGCGATTTTAGAATACAAAATAAATCTAGAAAGCAGCAATCATAATAATAAGTAAGAAAAATTAAGAAAGATTAGAGTACCTGGAAAAAGAAGCTTAAGATGATCAATGGAGTCTGGAGATGGTCAGTCAACCCATAGTCAACAGAGAGAGAGAGACCGGGAAAGCGGGAGTCATTGGGAGGCAACTATACTACAGTGAACAAACTTCTTTTTTAAGCTTAGTGGTTGTGTGAACTGGATTCTCGGATTCTGTCTAGATCCCAAATACTAAGGAAATTTTGCAATATTGCTATTCTTTTTGGAAAAACTGACAAGGGCGGTCCCAACTATGGCCCTCCTCCTATAAAACATCCAACTTTTGATAATTCCACAGCAGTTCCAATTTTGGGGGGTGCTTTACAAAAACGGTTCAAGTAGACTGGTTACCTGTTTAAGCGGTAAATTTTTTTGTTTCTTTTAGTGGCTTTAGAGGGGTTTCAGGGGTAGGGGAGGGGTTTTCTTGGACAAGGGAGGAGGTGGCGGGGAAAGGGAGGGTGTTTCAAAGGCGGGGGAGGGGTTTCTGGTGGCCGCATGGGGCACAGTGGCTGCGTGGTGGTGGTGCAGCAGCGGACCTGGGGCAGGGGAAGAGAGAGAGTTGTGCGGGGAGAGGTGGAAGAAGGGATACGAGAGAGGGAGAAGGCAAGGGATGGTGTTGCAGTGGCCGCCGAAAGGGTGGCTACGCTCCATCGAGCCGGCGACAGGGAGACATAAAGTAGGTGTGTGGTGGTGGTGCAGTAGCGTATGGGAGGGGAAGAGAGAGAGTTCTGTGGGGAGAGGGAGAATAAGGGACGCGAGAGAAGGCAATGGGTGATGCTGCAGTGGCCGACGAGATGGTGGTCGGGCTCCAACGAGCCGGGGGCAGGGAGGGACATAGTGGTTGCGGGTGGTGGTGGTCTAGTAGACCTTGGAAGGGGAAGAGAGAGAGAGAGTTGCGTGGGGAGAGGGGGAAGGAGGCAACGGGTCGGTGTTGCAGTGACCGGCCGGGGTCCGATGAGCCGGTAACAGTGAGTCAAAGAGTGGCGCTTTAGGGGAGGGGTGGCGGGGCACGAGTGGAGGTTTCGAGGACGGGGGAGGTGTGGGAGTGCAGGGAAGAGGGTGGCAGGGATGGTAAGGGTGGTAGCTTAGGAGGTTTACCTGTTGTAGCAGGTTAGGTGACCTGCTAGGACCATTTTTGCAAAACACCCCCCAAAGTTGGGATTGCTGTGGAATAATTGAAAGTTGAGATCTTTTATGGAAGGGGAGCTATAGTTGGGACCGCCCTTGTTAATTTTTCCTTTCTTTTTTCTTGCTTAGACATTTTAATGTATGTAGTATATACTTCCTCCTATCTGAAATGAGTGGATTTGTGGAACAATTCTCTCATAAAGTTCCCACATAAAAGAGATAGATGTTTCACTTGTTTTAGAATGGAGAGAGTTATATTTTCTAATATAAAAATTTATGAATTTGTTTATATTGTTTCTTCTTTAGTACTATTTAGATACTAAAGTATATGAATGTGGAAACTTTGAGTGCGTTTTTGGCATCTGTATTTTATACTCCCCCTGTTCTTAATTGATTATCCTTTTAGATCTAAGCATGCATATTAATAGTAGATAATTCTTACTTTCTAGTATTTTTATGGCAATATATAGAGTTTTACGACTCCATAGCGCACTACTTTAATCATTATCAAAGTAAAAATTAAAAGGTGGTGTTTTGAAAGGGTATATTAAGACAAATTTAACATAATTTTACACGACTATGTTTATCCTTGTGTATATATATCATGATAGATGTGAATAGTGTAAAAACTCAGATGTTGCGATTAATATGGAATAGAGAAAGTTGTATTATAATATACTATGTATTTTGTTGGGTAGGTTGAGTGAAATTAAGAACAGAAAATTAGCAGAGGGTCTCACATCATATAATATGAAGAGATTAGAGAGTGAAAAAGTTATAGTTAATTAGTGGGAAGAGCAACATAACATGGGCTCATCTCTTAAAAGAAAATTAACGGAAAATTTGTCAATAACAACCTTTTATAAGTAGTAATTTGTGAGAAATAAACTTTTTTTAAAAATTTTGTCAAGAGAAACCTTAAACATAAAAAATTTTGTCAGAAAAACCTGATGACGTCAGACCAATATTTTCCGGTATTGACTCAATTAAAAATTTGCTAGAAAAACCTTATATAATAGTTTTTTTTGTCAGAAACAACCTTTTATAATTTTTTTTGCAAGTTAAAACCTTATACTAAAATTTTTTTGCGAGATATAACCTTACCTTATTTTGCGGTGTTGACTAAGCCATTTTCGACGTGGACCTACGCTTGTATTGAGATGGGCAATACTTGAATTGGGTTGAATTAAGATAGACAATACTTGAATTGCAAAACCAAGAATTTTTTTGACGATTTGGATAAGAGAAGCTAAAAAAAAGGGATATCACAAATAGTAAAGAGAGAACGAAGCAGGTTAGTATGTATGGTGACTGTAAAAAGTGGCGAAATTTAAAAAAAGAGGTCAAGTGCTATTCTCATCGGTCAACGTCGGGAAACTAGGTAAGGTTTATCTCACAAAAAAAATTTAGTTTAAGGTTTTAATTTGCAAACAAATTTATAAAAGGTTGCATCTGACAAAAAAGACATTGTAAAAGGTTGCTTCTAGCAAATTTTTCGGATCATTAACTGGATCAATGCCGGAAAATATAGGTCAACACTGGAATAACGTCATCAGCTTTTTTCTAACAAAGTTTTTAAGGTTTAAGGTCAACGCTGGAATGACGTCATCAACTTTGCTTATATAAGGTTGTTTCTGACAAATTTTTCAAATTAATGTGGAATGAATAGTTGGGTAAAGTAATTCTTTATTTAAGATAATAAGATAATTATATATGCATTGACCAAAATAGTATACATGATTTAAGGGCAAATGAAGTACTAATAATCGAGATCTATGAAAGGGTAAATAAGGGGTGAAAAACATGTTTCCCACTAACATTAATGTATCTGATGATCTTAAATAGAAATGGGTAAAAATAAATAGAGAGGATCCTAATCTATGAGGTGACGAGAATTTCTGGATGCCTACATCACACTTGCACGATTAGTATGGAACTAGTTGTTGACTCGAGCGATGCCCCGAGGTTAATCTATATTTTGCTTTACATTTTAGTTATTCAATATGGTCAATGTCGTTCTTTTTTTTTTGCTTTTTTCTTTAAAGAATGTAATCGATTAATGAGAGTTTATTGTTTAGGGGTGTTCATAACCGGTTTCCTAGTTATTCGAGTACCCAAATATGCGGGTACCAGAATATGTGGGTACCCACATTTGCGGGTAGCTAAGAAAAGCAACCCATGACTCGACCCTGAACAATCGGGTGCTCGCAAAAGTGTCATAGTTTTTTTTTTATGAAAAATAAATCATTAGAAGAGCTACACAAGAAGCTACCACTATGAGTGTCAAATGCCGATCCATGTTGATTACAGTATTTTGGGGTACTACCATGAGTGTCAGCTGTCAATTGCATGCCAACTCTAATCCTCATTTCTCAAATGGATCTACTACCAATCAACCATAACGTAAATATTCTCACTTGCAGATTGCATCACAACTAATTTTCCCATTAACATGTTGATTCATCAGATCCTTTTTTTTAAATGTTGAATTGTTGATACATCTAATCCAACTTCTCCTATAAAATGTTGATTCTTCTTATTATTTATCTTTTCTTTCCCCTCTGCAAGTCACAAGCACAACAATGTGGTACCGGTAGCTAATAAGCTAACTTAATACATTTTCACAGCTGTTTATTGTAAGAAGAGATTAATGTAACTGTGAAACAAGAAAGAGAAAAACAATATATAACGATGTGTTTATCCGAGATACACATTTAACTTAAAAGCAAACTCATTAACCGACACGATTTTTGCATGACCCATAAAAATAAAATTTCATATTCATTACCTTTTTCGGGTAGACAGATCAACATGATGGGTCAAATATATCGGATCTCCTGAACATCCCTGGTGTAGTTACAATTTGGTTCTTAAATTAGAAGCAATGTAGTTTATAGCTATATAATTATGAAATATTAGACTATAAACTTTCCAGATATGTCAAACATATACTTTTTTTTTAAATTCAAATATTATATTGTCTATAAATAATTATTTTCCCCCACAAAGACAAATATGATATTGTAGATTAGTTGGTTAATGCATTTGCATTTCAAATGGGTGGTCATGTGTTTAGCCTTAAGCACTATATTTTTATAATTTAATTTGTGTCATTTGATTAAGGAGGGGAGTACATGTGACAGCATGACAAATCATATTTAATTTGCATCATTTGTTTGGGAAGGGAGGGAGTACACCTAAATGAGGAAGGGAAGATTAGCAGTTGTACTTCTTACTTCTATGAGAATGTTGGGTTTGATTAGTCACTCTAGTGTGTATTTGATGGTTGGTCTGGATCTTTTGATGGGTATAGAGCAAGCAAAGGAAGGAGGGACTATTAGCGGTAGTAGTGTGCACTTTTGCTCCAACAATGTTGGCGGGCCTCATAAGCTACAAGGTATTATGGGCCGTAACTTTTTTGAGATAATTGGATGTAATGGTGGGTTTCCTCAATAATTGTGGGATATATTGTGGGATGTAAGTTATCATATCTTTAAATGCTTTTCTTAGATGTATGTTATACTATTTTTTCTCCCCATAAAAACCAAAAAGAGATTGTAGATTAGTTGGTTAGTATGTTTGTATTTCAAATGAGAGGTTGCGTGTTCGAGTCTTCACACATACATTTTTGTTAATTACTTTGTATTATCTATTTCGGAGGGGAGGTACATGTAGCAGCATGGCATTTATTTAATTTGGGTTTTAGATGTATATATATAGATTAGTTCAACCGTAATTGTAAATTATTATTATATTAAAAGACATGTCATAGACTTGTAGTAGTTGGGTTCTATCGTTCAAGTACGGTATCGCGGAACTTTATTATTATAAATTTGGACAATAACTTCGGCGATAATCGCATCGGTTCGGGTATGTACAGTTTGACAATTTGTGCTCAAGTATCACTGTATCACCAACATCATATTCTTTGATCTTATTTAGCATGTGTGCTTCCCATATGACATCTTATCCTAGAACAACCTACCATGTTATTACTGCCAATTGCACTTGTAAATTGTAATAATATTTGATCCCTCAATCTTATAGTGGTAAGATACAAACTTTTCCGATAAATCAAGTAATCCTTGATAACTTTATTACTAGTTCCTCAATCTTTACAAGTTTGAGAAATATTGTTTAAAAAAAATCAATTGGTCCTTAATTGTTATTTGCATTGTTTAGAGTGAAGAATATTGAAAAAATAGGAAACAACCATTCTACGAGTGTCTTCTCCAAAGCAAAATAAAAATTTAAATTAGAGAGCAAGATAATACATAAAGCCGACAAAATTGACCCGTACCCGCCAAGACCCATTTTCACCCAAGAGTAATCACTCAAGATCGAACTAAAACACGAAATAACTCGACCCGAAGTGAAAACAAACATACCCGAACCCAAAGATAACCCAACCCAAAAAAGCGACCCAACAATTATGACCCGAAAATAATAATGCAATATTTTTCACGAACATTAATTTATGTTTGGTTTGACATATTTTTTGAATAATTTTCATTAACATTTCTTTATCACAAAATATGACTTGTCTTTCTTGTCTTATGTTTAATTTTTTATCAGCAATGAATTTTAAAAAATAGCTTGAATCAAATATAATCACAAATCTCTCTAACTCATGAACTAGATTTATCAGTCAACATGAAGTGAGATAACTAAACTAAAGAAAACATTAAAACTTAATCAAAATCACAACCATAAGCTATTTGGATCAAAAGAACTAACAAAAGTAACTAATAATCGAATACTCCAAGACAATGTAATTAATATAAGCACTAGAAATATAAACGTAAAACAAAAGTAAAACAAGTCTTGATCATGAATCTTCACTAAAACCTATGAGAAAAGAGGCAAATTAGAATCCAGAGCCACTAATTTCGCCGAAGTCCAATCCACATCACATCCAACAAACTCACTCTCTTCATCCCCTACACAAAACACAATCAAAATCAGTATAAATGAGAATATTTGGGGTTAGAATTCTAGAAATGAAAAAAAAAAAGAAAAAAGGGATCACCTTCGAAGCCCACACGTGCTTGTGCTTATGGAAAAATGACTATTAGGAATTAGGATTGATATTTAAACTAAAAATAAATAGAGAACTTGGAAATAGAACTTACATCGAGATAATCGAATGGGCGCTTCTTATTTGTAGTTGATGTCATAGGTATTTGTGTTGCACTTGAAATATTACTCTCTCGGGTATACTCTTCAAAAAATAACCCCAACTTGAGTCGAACATCATTTATCTTTGTCACAACATGTTGTTCATCAGCAAACAACTTTTTATAACAAAACTTGAGAGCTTGTAACAAACAACGTAGATCAAGAAACATTGCAAAAGCAAATAATGTCCCATAATCATCCTCAATCGAGTTAAAAATAGGAAACAACAATTCTACGAGTGTCTTCTCCAAAAAAATTAAAAATTTAGCTAAGAGAACAAGATGATACATTGATACAAAGACCAAAATTATCGGAAATTAATTACTCATCATATTTTAAATAGCATGGCTGATGGCTGAGAATGATAAAAAATGAGGAACAATAATTGTCGTACTATTTCATGGAAATGATAGTACAATAGGTTTGGATAACAGTAATAATGAGTACCACAACAGCAGCAATGACTGAAATAATGGTCCATGGACTACTAAAATAATCATGTTTTAAGGTCGCCCTCCATTGATAATTTGTGAAGAATCACAAATTTTGTTCAGAGAAATGAAAATGAAATTCAAAGAAAATAAACTTCAGAGAAATCTTATTTCTGTGAAATGTTTTTGTTAGTTACAAAATGATGAAGAGAGAGCTATTTATACAAGAGGGTAACAAGCTACAACTAATTGCCTAACAACTTGTTGTAACAAACTGCAGAAAAAATAACTAACTAACTAATGATGTAATAAATAAATTAAACTGAGCTGGAATCAGCTTTGGATGCTGATACTCCAATACCCCCCTCCCTCAAGTTGGGAGGTGGGTGAGTTGTTGAATCAACCAATCCCAACTTGGATAGTAAGAGTCTGAAATGAGGAGAAGAGAGGCTCTTGGTAAAAACATCTGCAAGGTGAGACTGAGTTGGAAGGTAGGAGAGTTGGAGAAGTCCTTCTAACACTTTATCCCTTGTAAAGTGGCATGAAACACATGATTTTTAGCTATGTGCAAAGCACTTTGGTTGTCACAAAATAAGGTAATAGGCTTGAGATTAGTGACCCCTAGTTCCTCCAATAACCTGACAACCCAAGTAACCTCAGCAGCAGCAGCTGCCATGGCCCTATATTCAGCTTCTGAAGATGATTTACTGATGGTGCTTTGTTTCTTGGACTTCAAAGAAATTGGAGATTGGCCAAATAAGAGAAGATAACCAGTGATTGACTTTCTGGTATCACTATAAGAAGCCCAGTCAGAATCAGAAAATGCCTGGAGAGTCAAAGAATCATGACCAGTAAGAAGAATGCCTTGGCCTTGAGTGAAATTAAGGTATCTGAGGGTGTGAAGTAAGGCTTGAAAATGAGAAGTTCTGGGAGAATGCATGAATCGGCTTAGTGTTTGAACTGAATAGGCAAGATCAGGTCTTGTGTTGGTCAAAAAATTTAATTTGCCAACAAGTGATTTGTAGATGTCAGGCTCAGGAAGTAGATCACCCTCAGCAACTTGAAGTTTGATGTTTAAAGGAAGAGGAGTAGAAGCTTTCTTAGATAAATCAAGGCCACATTCAGCAATTAACTCCCTTGTAAACTTCTTTTGGCTGAGAATGACACCTTCAGGAACATAACCAACCTCTATACCCAAAAAATAGAGAAGAATACCCAAATCTTTAATGCTAAAAATCTGGTGAAGATGGGCTTTAAGTGCATTGATAGATGTCACATCAGTCCCTGTGAGGATGATGTCATCTACATAAACAGCAGCAATAGTAATGTGCCCAGGAGAGGTTTTAATGAACAAACTATAGTCATTTTTGGACTGAGAGAAGCCTTGATCAGTGAGTTCAGAGACAAGCTTGGCAAACCATTGCCTTGAAGCTTGCTTAAAACCATATAATGACTTTCTGAGTTTGCATACATGGTTGTGAGGGTTAGGAAAGCCTGCAGGAACTTTCATATAGACTTCCTCATGCAAATCTCCATGGAGAAATGCATTATTAACATCCAATTGGTAAATTGGCCAATGATTGTGAGTAGCTAAGGCAATGATACATCTTATTGTAGGCATCTTAACCACAGGAGAAAAAGTCTCCTCATAATCTATACCATGTCTTTGGTTGTACCCAAGGTTGTCAAAATCGCGATTCTACTTTAAATCGGAAGGGCCTGTCATAATCGGATCGTAAAATCGAATCGTAAAATCGTAAGATTCTACGAATTTTACGGGAATAAGATTCTATGATAAAATATGTAAACTGTTTACCTATTTTTTCAATGGACAACACTAAAAATTCAATTTTATCCGTAATGATATGAGATTAAAAAGGACGCCATCAATGAAATTAAAGTTGAACAAAAATACAAACACAATAGTTGTCTCTAATAAAAAAAAGTGTTGTGACTTCTACAAGGCTGTCCCAGATATGTAGATGGAATAAGCCCACGAACGTTTCTCCATAGAATGAAATAAAATAGTTCCACTAAAGAGTACAATATGTTGTGAATAAACAAGTAAAGTCCACGTGTTTCTTCATCTTAATTCATCACTTTCTTCCTCAAGAAATCTATCCCACTTTATTCACCTTCCATATTAAAAATAGCCCCTCATCATCTTCATGCATGTCCACTATCTATCTCCTCCAACAAATACAATCTCATAAACAAAGGAAATTCCAACTCCAACTCCCACCCTACATTAATCCTGCCACCTCGAGCCACCACTGCCAGCACGCCCATGTCAACGTTTACGACACCGCCGGAGTTCCCTTCGAGGCGTACTCGAGAGGTGGACCCATCAACACCGCCTGAGATGCCGCAAATTTCGACGACTCCGAACGAGTTCATCATCCCAAATGAACCAGAAATTAAACCGCCTGTTCCACCTCCGGACCCAATACCGAATCTGCCAGGTCGTGATCTTCCGGAACCACCCAATTCGTCGCCTCCTGGACTTGAAAAACCAAAGAAGAACTGAAGAAGAACCGAAGGAGAGAGAAAGAATACCCAACTAGATTCGTGTGTGCAGTGTGCGATTCAGTATAATGGGCCAAAAACAGAATTGGTAAAATCGGTTAAAAATCACGATTTTAACGATTTTACCGATTTTGACCGATTCTACATGCGATTTTCTTCAAAAGCGATTCTACATGTGATTTAAATCGTTTAGCGAAAATTGGATCGTAAAATCGCAAGATTTTACGATTCAAATCGCGATTTTAACAACCTTGGTTGTACCCTTTTGCCACCAAACGAGCTTTACACCTTTCCAAGGACCCATCAGCCTTGAGTTTCACTTTATAAACCCATTTATTGCCAATAGCTTTCTTGCCTTGGGGAAGAGGTACTAGATCCCAAGTATGATTGTCTATGAGGGCTGCAATTTCTTTGTCCATAGCATGTATCCATTCAGGTTTTGTAGCATCTTCTGCATAAGTATCAGGTTCTTTGATGTCAAAGGTAGGTGCAGATAGATAAGCTTGATGAGAACTAGGAAAGGCTGAAAATGAAACAAGATTGCACCAGTGTTGAGGGAGTGTGGTGGCAGGATTAGTGGTGACAGAATTGCATTGGTAATCAGCTAAGTAAGAGGGAGGTTTAGAGTGCCTGGTTGAGCATCTAAGAATGGGAGGCTCAGGAAAAATGTGACTTAAATCAACCACATGAGAAGGAGAAGAAGAGACATGTTATGAAGAAGTAGAAGAACTGTGTGTTTGTGTAAGGGAAGGAGAAGAAGGACTGTTTGGTGGTGGAGGAGATGACAGAATTGTTGTAGAGTTTGTAGAAGAAGATAGAGGTGGATAATCATCCTGAAAAAAATCATAAGTAGTGTTGGGAACAAAGATGGAGTCGGGGAAGAAGTAGAAGAAAGTAGGTGAAATGGAAAATGTTTTTCATGGAATGTGACATCCCTGGATATAACTAACTGATTAGTGGTTAAGGCCCTGTTCTTTTGAACTTATTTTGGCTGAACTGAACTGAACTTATTTTATTTTTGCTGAACTGAAGTTATTTTTGCTGAACTGAACTTATTTTTTCTGAACTGAACTTATTTTTGTAAAATAATAATAATAAATAATAAATAATAATAATAATAAATAATAATAATAATAAATAACAATAATAAATAATAAATCATAATAATAATAATAATAAATAATAATAATAATAAATAATAATAATAATTAATAATAAAAAATAATAAAAAAATAATTAATAATAAAAAATAATAATAAAATAATAATAAATAATAATAATAAAAAATAATAATAATAATAATAATAATAATAATAATAAATAATAAATAATAATAATAATAATAATAATAATAATAATAATAATAATAATAATAAATAATAATAAATAATAATAATAAATAATAATAATAATAATAATAAATAATAATATAATAATAAATAATATTAATATTAATAATAATAAATAATAATAATATTAATAATAATAAATAATAATAATAATAATAAATAATAAATAATAAATTATAAATAAATAAATAATAAATAAATAATATATAAATAATAATAAATAATAAATAATAAATAATAATAAATAATAATAAATAATAAATAATCAATAATAAATAATTATAATTATAATTATAATAAATAATAAATAATAGATAATAATAAATAATAATAAATAATAATAATAATAATAAATAATAATAATAATAATAATAATAATAATAATAAATAATAAATAATAAATTATAAATTATAAATAATAAATAATAGATAATAAATAATAAATAACAAATAATAATTAATAATAAATAATAATAATAATAATAATAAATAATAATTACTTAATAATAAATAATAAAAATATTAAAATAAAAATATAAAATAAAAAAATAAAAATATAAAATAAAATTAAAAAATTAAAAAATAAAAAAAATAAAAAATAAAAAAATAAAAAAACAAAAAAAATAATATAAAATAAAAAAATAAAAAAAATTACAAATTCATCGTTATCATAATTATAATATTAATAATAATAACAATATTAATAGGAATATTGAAAACAAAAATAATAATTACAACATTAATAGTAATACAGAACTTATTTTTGCTGAACTGAACTTATTTTTTTTTGCTGAACTGAACTTATTTTTACTTATTTTTGCTGAACTGAACTTATTTTTACTTATTTTTGCTGAAAATAAGTCCAAAAGAACAAGGCCTAAATCCAGGACCTTATAACCCTTTTGTGTCACAGAATATCCAAGGAAGACACCAGGGTGTGCCTTGGGATCAAATTTTGTTCTGTGTACTTTAGTAGTGGACAAGTAACACAAGCAACCAAAAACCTTTAGATGATCCAGGTTAGGTGCCTTTTGAAAGAGCTTGAAATAAGGAGTGATAAACTGTAGGCTTTGTAGAGGCATCCTGTTGATAAGATATGCAGCACAGATAATACAATCTCCCTAAAATCTTGCTGGAACTTTGGAATGAAAAAATAGTGCCCTGACAGTCTCTAGTAAATGCCTGTGCTTCCTTTCAACAGTTCCATTCTGTTGAGGAGTGTCAGAGCAACTGGTTTGGTGATGAATCCCTCTTTGTTCATAGATTTTCTTCATGTCACCTTCTCCCAGTTCCTTGGCATTATCAGATCTGCTAACAATGCATGGCTACCAATTGTTTCATGAGCTTCAGTAGATGGAGATGTACTTTGTTGTTGTTGTAAGAGACTCATAAGCTGATGAAACTGCTCAGTAGTGATGGATTCAGCTTTGAGTTCAGAAGAAGAACCAGGATCAGAGTACTCAGAGGATTGAGAAACAGCTGCTACTCTTCTATCTTTGAACCCCTTGAAGCCAGGTGGGAAGCCATGGATCTTGAAACATCTCTCTATGCTGTGTCCTGGCACCTTGTAGTGAGTGCAATAGTAGTGAGAACCTGGTCTTTTATTACCAGTCAAATTGTTAGGCTTGTTTCAAGAGTATGATTTCTGATGAGCTGGAGGTTGGTTGTTCTGATGAGGTTTAAAGTTCCTTTTATCTGCTGCAGAAAATGCCAAGGACTCATTGTGAGAAGAAAGCTGAGCCACCTCTTTGTGTCTTTCTTCTTGTGCAAAGATTCTGTAGGCTTGAGCAACTTTGGGCAGAGGCTGTGTCATTAGAATGTTTCCTCTCACAGTTGAAAAACATTCATTCAACTTCATCATGAATTGGATCAACCTTTGTTCTTGATCCCTAGTATGTATCTTCTGAGTAAGATTACGGTACATTTATGACAGGTGCAATATGGTAAAGGATGAGCATCATTAATTTCATCCCAAATTGTCTTGAGTTGAGTATAAAATTCAAAGACACTAGCAGTGCCTTGTGTTGTTTCAGCAAGCTTCTGCTCTAGTGCATATACTTGTGTCATGGAAGAATAACCAAAACGTTCTTCTAAATCCTTCCATATGTCTGCTGCAGTCTCAAAGAAAAGTACACTTTTCTTGACAGTGTTATCCAAGTTAGCAAGTAACCAGGATATAACCAGATTGTTACACCTCTCCCAAGCAACATACTCAGTATTATCTTTATCAGGAATAGCAAGACTTCCATCAACAAACCTTAGTTTGTTCTTAGCAGACAGAGAAATGATCATTGATCTTTTCCAATCATTGAATGCACTGCCATTAAATTTGACAGAAACGATTTGTGTGGAATTAGCGTTTGAAGGATGGATGTAATACACACTACTAGGATCCTGATTGAGTCCTAGAACATTATTTGGTGTGGAAGAGTTTGAGGTTTCAGATTCAGGCATTTTGTAGATGAAGTTTGAGAAATTTTAGGATGATTTTGAAGAATTTAAGATCAATATCAAGGAATCAGATCAGGAATCAAATATTATACTTCCTCCGTTCCATAATAAGTGAAACACTTACTATTTTAGAACGTTTCAAAATAAGTGAAACATACCTTAAATGGAAAAAAAAAGTGACAAAATGACAAAAATACCCATCACAAACTTGTGTGGTTTGCTTTTCTCTCTCCTCCTTTTGATAATGAAAAGGGTATTTTATGACTTTTTGGCTTTTGAAAGTGATGTTTATTAAATCTTGTGCTCAATCCCTATGTTTCACTTATTATGGAACGGAGGAAGTAGGTAGTTTTTGAGATTTCTAATTCATAAACTTCAGAGAATGAACTAGATTCAAGAATTTGAAGCTAAAAAACTAAGATTCAAGAATTTGAAACTGAAAATCTAGCAATTTAGACGAAGATTTAAGACAGAATATCAACGCAATCTCAGATTATCAAAGAACAGCTATGATTCATCAACAATTTCAGGAAGAAAAAATCAACAGGAGAATATCAACCTCAGAAATCAACTATGATTTATCAACAAATTGAGCAAGAAAATAACCTCAGAACAACCTCAGAACAATTTCAGATCAACTAGAATCAATTGATTCAAATGAAATTCAGGAAGAATTAAGGAAGAACTACACCTTATTTTCTGGTTTTTTTTTTTCGTAGCTATTTCAGATCTTCAGGATGAAGATTTTTTCAGCTGAAAGATTAATTCACAAGTGCGGAATCTCAGTGAGTTGAAGAAATTTCGATCGCAGAAAAAATCTACTCTGATACCATGATAATTTGTGAAGAATCACAAATTTTGTTCAGAGAAAATAAACTTCAGAGAAATCTTATTTCTGTGAAATGTTTTTGTTTGTTACAAAATGATGAAGAGAGAGCTATTTATACAAGAGGGTAACAAGCTACAACTAACTGCCTAACAACTTGTTGTAACAAACTGTAGAAAAAATAACTAACTAACTAACTAATGATGTAATAAATAAATTAAACTGAGCTGGAATCAGCTTTGGATGCTGATACTCCAATATCCATCGATGCCAAGCTTTACAAAGATGAGAATAATAGAATCTTTTTGCTTGATAGCATATAGTGTTGAAAACTTCTGCTAACTCTTCTTTGTTGCCTAAGGAATTCTCTATTATCCCCCCACTCATAAGAATATCAACATCTTTAAGAGTGCTAATTAGAACATCCATCAGCACAACATAATCAACTACGTACGAGTCGAAATGATAATGGCATTGCTCAAAGGCCGATAAATTTAGAAGCAATGATTCTGTGTGATCTTCCATCTCTAGTCTCGGGATACTTAAAACACCGTTGTGGAATTCTATGTTGAGTAATGTTTGCTGATTTTTTGCCACTTCGAATTTGATCCCGGCATCATGAAGCCTCTCTACACCAGGGGGAAACTCCAAATTGTCTTGTTCATCACCATTACCACTTGGATTTCTAAGCAATGAAGGGAGGTAACATGTCCTCATTAAATCAACAAGATGTAAAACTTGATGATCATTGAATTTCTCCGAAACCTCCGTTCTTCCCACCAATACTAGACAACATACATCAATTAAAGATGGTAGCAGCCTCACATCATCATTTTTATCTTCATTATCATCAATATCATCATCAGTAGCGGATGCAGGATTTTCAATTTGCGATGACACCAGCTTGTCATCACCAAAAGCAATGTTGTACAAACCATCCAAGACAAAAAATGGGAGTTGATTTTCTAGCAACAAAATATCACGCATAATTGCTACTTCCAAAGATGGTTTCTTGAAAATTCCATCAGTTTCATCTGATTTATCAAAAAGCCAAACTAAGAAGAACTCGATCAAGAAACACCCATCTAACAGAACCATTTCATTGACTTCCTTGCTACTCAACTCAATGTTCTCCACATAATATTTGCGTAATTCTTCCTCCCATTGCTTGATATATTTCAAGTAGTCCAACAAAGGTTTCTTGCTGTTTCTTGCAAGGAAATTTTGCAAGTACCTTAATTTGTGTTTTTGCATGGATTCTAGCTTTTTCTTGCCATAATGAAAAGGGCCAATTGAAATTAGGCATGGTGTATAGGCTATTTATTTGGCTCTTTAAGAGTTTGAGGGATTTTATATATGCAACATTTGGGTGATAAAGGGGGTAAATTCTTGATTCTTGATTCTTGAGGGGTTCATAAATTATTGTTTCATCTTCCATTTCAACAAAAATTCTGTTGAACTTGATGAATAAAGTCCCGAATGGTTTCCTTAACTATCAGTTTTGGTTGTGACCCTTGGATTCCTATGTTGGGAACTCTTCTTTTTGGGGTATTTTTGGGTTTATATAAAAGAGATGCCCATTGGTTTCCTTGCTGGATGCACTAAAGCCGATTGGTTGTGGGAATTATTTGGGACGGTGCTCGATGTTTATATTTTTCATGTAACAAAGTTGGGCTTTTGAGCCTTGTCATTCTTTGTTATCTGATCTGAGAGCCCAATACATTAAATAATATTAATCTTTTCAATGGCGATGGTAAGTTTAAAGGTAATTTGTTAGCAACTTAGCATCATTTTTTTATATCAAGTTGTTTATAAGTTTGTGTTCTGATCCAATTTTTGTTCGTTTATTGCCAAGAAGCAATAGAAGATTATGGCATGTGTTTGAGAGGAAGGCAGATGGTCTAATAGATGGCAGTAGATGTAGAGTAGTTGCATCTTTATTGTAATTTATTAAATTTATGATTTTTGTATAGTTTAGTATTGTAAAATATGAATATTGGAGAATAAATAAATTAGCAATTTTGTCCTAATTTTCTCTTTTTATTGAAATGTTTTTCTCTATAGTAATTTTAGTGTGAATGTTCTTTAAAGCTCATAGCATTCAAACTACCTAAAGGTTTGAGATAACATTTTCAACAGGAAGTTTTTGATATGTAATTTGTGAAGGGTATGTTGAGAAAGATGACTAATTTAGGTAGTAGATATAAATCATCTTAATGTAAAATGATAAATGTGTAAAATCTCTTGTTTTTAAAAAGATCTTGTCATGGGAAGTTACTAGGATCAATATTTCAAATATGTTGTGGCTCAATTTTTCAATGAAATAAAAAAAGGTTTAATAGATATGAACATATCATTTTATAATGAGATATAGCGATAATGCCATAACTTTATATTAATAATATAATATCATCATAAATTTATGTGAGTATTAATATTATCATCATAAATTCCGTGAATTGGAATACTATCATGAATTTAGGTAATATGTAAATTCAGTTCGTTACAGTTAAAAATTCGTTTATAACAATTTCAACTTAAATCGGTTTTAGTTCGGTTCGGTTTCGCTTCGGTTTTTGATTCGATTCGGTTTTCGGTTTCGGTTTGAATCGGTTCGATTAATTCGATTACATATTCGGTTCGGTTCGATTCGATTGATCGGTCAACTTTTCGATTTTCCACGATTATTTTCGATTCTGATTTGTTTCGGTTCGATTGCGATTCGATTTTGGTTATTTATTTACAGTTTATTTCAGTTTCAGTTTATCATTTTTCAGTTGATTTCAGTTATAGTTAATCCCAGTTCAATTTAATTCAGTTAAAATTTCAGCTATTTCAGTTTAACCAGCAGTTTATTAACCAAACTGACAGCTCTACATATACTCCACTAGTTTATACTAGCACGTTCTAAATTGCAAAACGTGCAGCATATTACTAGTGTCATTTGACCATGACAAGAATTATCTAACTGTACATGATTTACGTAATTAAAGTTACTTCATCTATTTCATTTTTAGAGAAAATTAGAAGAGGGGTAATTTCATTAGTAAAATTTTTTATACTTATAATCATCTCATAGAAGAACTAGGAAAACAATACAAGTATTAAGAATCTTATGTATATTGGCATCGCTTCTAATGAGCTCTAATCTTCTTTTCAATATCATTTCATCAGAGCTCCATTGTTAGTCTTTAGGGTGATAATCAGTGGCGGATCCAGGAATTTATGAATGGTGGGTCACTACCGACTAGGTTGTAGAGGCGTATACGGGGGTTCGGATACGGGTTCGGATACGCACACCCATAACAGATATTCTATGAATTAAAAAAAACTACTTGAAATAAAATCATTTCATGACTAATAATAGTTCATATTACAATAAAATAGTACCTAAAGCAGATATTAGTGTGGTTTTAGTAAAAAAAAATTGAGATATTCGGTTGCGTTTTCTTTCTTTTCATTTTGAAATTTAAATTATAATTTGTAATTAGATACAACAATTCAATTTGTCAAACATATCAATCAAATTCACTTAAACGATGCAAATTTAATCTCATATCAACGCATTATGCATTTATACCAAATAATTTCACATTAGAGGGAATCCTATCCATCTCCAACTAATTCCACCAGCACATAAAACACATAAAACCAAAGGCTCATTTATGGCCTCTCCGAAAACTTCACATGATAGGTCCAATTCTAAAAATCCTAAAACAAGGGTTTTAGTGCATTACCTGAACACAATCAATCAAACCTTCAAAAGTAATCCAATGTTCATAACGTCATAGTCCTCATTCACCAATTAGCCACTGTAACAAATTATATTAAATTAACAACAATAAATATAACAATAATAAATTAACAATAATAAGTCAATAATATAACAACAATAAAATAACAACAATAAATTCTTGAGAGGTTTCAGGCACGTAAATAAATCACTCTCCCAACCTCTACATATCATAAACGTAAATACTCAACAACATAAAATTCAATCTACATAACAAAGCAAAAACAATTTTATTTTTATTTTTAGCAGTACTTACTTAGTATACGCCAGTTTAATTGGCCATTTACCCTAAAATTACAACAAGAAATACAAATGTTAAAAAAAAAAAGATCTATAACTTTTTCTTCTGTTTCCAGAAAATGTTGCTTCGAGAAAGAAAGAAATAAAAAAAATTACCTTGGATAAATAACGATGCGGCCATTGTTGTTTAGCCTCAAGAACATGAATCGGTTCACCAGTAAAACGACATTCATCATCTTCTTCAGACTTTAATTTTGACTTCTTTGACTTTGGTTTTAGATTATTAAGATTTAAGACAGTTTCTTTTTGGTTGTTCAAGCATATTACCAGTAAACTGGCCTTCATCTTCTTCACAATTATACCAAGTAAATCCCTAAAAACTAAAAACTAAACCAGTAGGTTAGCAAGCTTCGCGGCTATGGGCTATGGCGGAAATAAAATTTCTATTGAGGTTTTTCGAACAAGAGATTTCGTACAGATTTAGAGGAGAGAGGAGAGAGGGGAAAATCAAGAGAGGAGAGAGGAGAGAGGAGAGAGGAGAGAGATTCAGAGAGAGGGGAAAATGAAGAGAGAGAGGAGAGACTTAGCGTGTACTTGTTTCTGCCGCCTGCAACTTTGTTTTTTTTTTTTTTTTATAAAAACTGCTCAATTTTTTTAAAAAATAATGGTGGGTCACGTGACCCACCAGGACACAACGTGGCTCCGCCACTGGTGATAATCATGATTGGTTCTCCAAATCAACATCCTTAGACCAACGCTTCATCAATTCCATAAATTTGCAAGCGAAACTTCCAAACTTGTATCCCTACATACATACACAACGCACATAGAAACACTAAACAAATGAACCCACCTGACAAGCATGACGGAGTAAAACCCCTTCAAGGAGTAAACTAACCCCAGATGGGGGAGTTTAGCCATCATAAAGAATGGAGAATTATTGAAAACAAAGAAGAAATCAAAAATAAAAAACAAATCAATGAGGTCGGTACTCCAAGATCTGGAGTAAAGCAGTGTTTGCCACTAGCCGACTGAAACTTCAGGCCACTGAAAACACCGCTACTACAGGGAGGATAGAGAGCTCGACCACCTTACCACAAACAAAACGGGAGGCAAGCCGCCAGTCACCGGTGAGCGTCGTGGCAGCTCTAGCGACACCAAGCTGCCCTAGGGTTTGGACTAGAAACAGTGAGCAGAGAAAGTAGAGAGACGATAGAGTTCCACTATTACTTTCTTCGTTTTTTAATACTTGCAATATTTTCCATTTTAAGTAGTTCTCTATTACTCCCTCCGGTTCCTAAAGATCCTCCCTCTTTCCGTTTAAGTGTGTTTCCAAAAGTTACTCCCTCTTTTACTTTATTCCTTATTTGGCAATTTTTTTTCCCCTTTTTACCCTCTCATGTCCCTATCATATGGTCCACCATTACACTATTAATTCAATTTTACTCCATTTCTCTCTCCTACTTTACCCTCTTTTTATTTGTTTATTTTCCTTAACCCCATTTCTCTCTCCTACTTTACCCACCCCAGACCCCACACAAATTGATCCTCCTTGGTATCTGTAGTAACAATAACAAGGAGGATCTTTCGGAACCGGAAGGAGTACTTGTAACATTGACATTATTTTTGGCAATACATATACTATCTCGTTTCTCTCTCATAGCACGTGAGGGTTTTTATCTCTCTTCTCTCCTTGATCCTTGTGCACATGTAAACCGTTGTTAGTATTAAAAAACAAAGGAAGCATATTGATATTTTTGCTTTTATTAGTTTATCATCATAGTTTATAAATCAAAGGATAAAAGTGTCGATGTACTTCTCGTTCTACAAAGAGTGGTTAGGTGTAAATTGCCTTATTACTTAAGAATAAGGAAGATGGTATAAGTAATAAGAATATTTTTCTTTTCTTGCTAATCCAAACAATACTTTTTGTTTTTCTAAAAGTCTTGCTATCAAATGGGCATCGACTGTTAAGTTGGTTTGACAATTTGTGCTCAAGTATCACTGTATCACTGTATCACCAACATCATATTCTTTGATCTTATTTAGCATGTGTGCTTCCCATATGACATCTTATCCTAGAACAACCTACCATGTTATTACTGCCAATTGCACTTGTAAATTGTAATAATATTTGATCCCTCAATCTTATAGTGGTAAGATACAAACTTTTCCGATAAATCAAGTAATCCTTGATAACTTTATTACTAGTTCCTCAATCTTTACAAGTTTGAGAAATATTGTTTAAAAAAAATCAATTGGTCCTTAATTGTTATTTGCATTGTTTAGAGTGAAGAATATTGAAAAAATAGGAAACAACCATTCTACGAGTGTCTTCTCCAAAGCAAAATAAAAATTTAAATTAGAGAGCAAGATAATACATAAAGCCGACAAAATTGACCTGTACCCGCCAAGACCCATTTTCACCCGAGAGTAATCACTCAAGATCGAACTGAAACACGAAATAACTCGACCCGAAGTGAAAACAAACATACCCGAACCCAAAGTTAACCCAACCCAAAAAAACGACCCAACAATTATGACCCGAAAATAATAATGCAATATTTTTCACGAACATTAATTTATGTTTGGTTTGACATATTTTTTGAATAATTTTCATCAACATTTCTTTATCACAAAATATGACTTGTCTTTCTGGTCTTATGTTTAATTTTTTATCAGCAATGAAATTAAAAAAAGAGCTTGAATCAAATATAATCACAAATCTCTCTAACTCATGAACTAGATTTATCAGTCAACATGAAGTGAGATAACTAAACTAAAGAAAACATTAAAACTTAATCAAAATCACAACCATAAGCTATTTGGATCAAAAGAACTAACAAAAGTAACTAATAATCGAATACTCCAAGACAATGTAATTAATATAAGCACTAGAAATATAAACGTAAAACAAAAGTAAAACAAGTCTTGATCATGAATCTTCACTAAAACCTATGAGAAAAGAGGCAAATTAGAATCCAGAGCCACTAATTTCGCCGAAGTCCAATCCACATCACATCCAACAAACTCACTATATATCTTCATCCGCTACACAAAACACAATCAAAATCAGTATAAATGAGAATATTTGGGGTTAGAATTCTAGAAATGAAAAAAAGAAAAAAAAAAAGGGATCACCTTCGAAGCCCACACGTGCTTGTGCTTATGGAAAAATGACTATTAGGAATTAGGATTGATATTTAAACTAAAAATAAATAGAGAACTTGGAAATAGAACTTACATCGAGATAATCGAATGGGCGCTTCTTATTTGTAGTTGATGTCATAGGTATTTGTGTTGCACTTGAAATATTACTCTCTCGAGTATACTCTTCAAAAAATAACCCCAACTTGAGTCGAACATCATTTATCTTTGTCACAACGCGTTGTTCATCAGCAAACAATTTTTTATAACAAAACTTGAGAGCTTGTAACTAACAACGTAGATCAAGAAACATTGCAAAAGCAAAATAATGTCCTATAATCATCCTCAATCGAGTTAAAAATAGGAAACAACAATTCTACGAGTGTCTTCTCCAAAAAATTAAAAATTTAGCTAAGAGAACAAGATGATACATTGATACAAAGACCAAAATTATCGGAAATTAATTACTCATCATATTTTAAATAGCATGGCTGATGGCTGAGAATGATAAAAAATGAGGAACAATAATTGTCGTACTATTTCATGGAAATGATAGTACAATAGGTCTGTATAACAATAAGAATGAGTACCACAACAGCAGCAATGACTGAAATAATGGTCCATGGACTACTAAAATAATCATGTTTTAAGGTCGCCCTCCATCGATGCCAAGCTTTACAAAGATGAGAATAATAGAATCTTTTTGCTTGATAGCATATAGTGTTGAAAACTTCTGCTAACTCTTCTTTGTTGCCTAAGAAATTCTCTATTATCCCCCCACTCATAAGAATATCAACATCTTTAAGAGTGCTAATTAGAACATCCATCAGCACAACATAATCAACTACGTACGAGTCGAAATGATAATGGCATTGCTCAAAGGCCGATAAATTTAGAAGCAATGATTCTGTGTGATCTTCCATCTCTAGTCTCGGGATACTTAAAACACCGTTGTTGAATTCTATGTTGAGTAATGTTTGCTGATTTTTTGCCACTTCGAATTTGATCCCGGCATCATGAAGCCTCTCTACACCAGGGGGAAACTCCAAATTGTCTTGTTCATCACCATTACCACTTGGATTTCTAAGCAATGAAGGGAGGTAACATGTCCTCATTAAATCAACAAGATGTAAAACTTGATGATCATTGAATTTCTCCGAAACCTCCGTTCTTCCCACCAATACTATACAACATACATCAATTAAAGATGGTAGCAGCCTCACATCATCATTTTTATCTTCATTATCATCAATATCATCATCAGTAGCGGATGCAGGATTTTCAATTTGCGATGACACCAACTTGTCATCACCAAAAGCAATGTTGTACAAACCATCCAAGACAAAAAATGGGAGTTGATTTTCTAGCAACAAAATATCACGCATAATTGCTACTTCCAAAGATGGTTTCTTGAAAATTCCATCAGTTTCATCTGATTTATCAAAAAGCCAAACTAAGAAGAACTCGATCAAGAAACACCCATCTAACAGAACCATTTCATTGACTTCCTTGCTACTCAACTCAATGTTCTCCACATAATATTTGCGTAATTCTTCCTCCCATTGCTTGATATATTTCAAGTAGTCCAACAAAGTTTTCTTGCTGTTTCTTGCAAGGAAATTTTGCAAGTACCTTAATTTGTGTTTTTGCATGGATTCTAGCTTTTTCTTGCCATAATGAAAAGGGCCAATTGAAATTAGGCATGGTGTATAGGCTATTTATTTGGCTCTTTAAGAGTTTGAGGGATTTTATATATGCAACATTTGGGTGATAAAGGGGGTAAATTCTTGATTCTTGATTCTTGAGGGGTTCATAAATTATTGTTTCATCTTCCATTTCAACAAAAATCACTAGTGGAAAAAAAGGCAAGGGCTGCGATACAAGGGCTGCGGTTATCTGAAAACCGCAGCCCTTCATACTAAAGGGTTGCGGTTAGCCCAAAACCGCAACCCTTCACACTAAAGGGCTGCGGTTTTGGGCTAACCGCAGCCCCCTTGGGCCTAATTAATCCACACGTTTATTTTCCCAGCCCCATTTACTCACCCCCTCTCCTCATTCTCTCTCTCTCGCGTGGTCACCCTAACCCTACCTCTCTTCTTCTCCCCCACCTCGTTTCTTTCTCTTCGCCTGCCGCGCTACCTCCCCTTCAGTTCGACGGTGCTCCACCTCCCCTCGGCGCTCGCCGTGCTGCTCTATCACTCTTTCTCCTTCGTTCGGTGCTGTTTTCTCTCTCTTTCCTCATTTCCGTTGAACAAGATGAACTGCGCACAAACAAGGTTTCTCTCTTTTTTTTTTTGTTTTGAATTAAGATTATTGTGTAGATCTGTGATGTATGAATGATATCTCTGCAAAATCTACGAAGAAAAATACCTAATTTCGAAGTGTAAAAATGGCGAAACCTCGAGTTTCAATGGAGGTCGGAAACGATGGAGTTGCTCTTATCACTCTTTCAAATCCTCCTGTTAATTCCTTGGCGATTCTTAGTTAGTTTCTCATTTTTCGTAATCGAATTTCGTTTAATTTTCAATTTCAACTGCGAATTACACTTTTTTTCAATCTGTTTTTTTTTTGTAGTAATTGATGGATTGAAAGAGTTATATGATGAAGCTTTGAATATAAATGATGTTAAAGCTATCGTTATCACTGGTAAGTTGGAAATCATTTGATATTGTGAATTGTAAATTTTCAATTTGTAAAATTGTTATGTAGTAACTGATTTGATTTTGCGATTTAAGTGAATTATCAAGTAGCTGCTCAGAATTATGTAGTATGATTATATTGATTTACCTCAAAATGAGGATGAAGGAAGCTTTTTGACTCTCCTAGGGTTTGATATTTTAGATTTGACAGGGGCCTTTTATGTAATGGTGTTATCTTGTCAATCTATTCATATTTTGTGGTGTGTTGATTATACATACCCCATCCCTTACTTTATTGTTGATGGCTAAGCTTTGTGTTAAAGCAATTTCATTATTTCTCCCATCTTAGATGGCTATAAGCGCTATGAAAATCTTATTTTTCTCACTTTGTTTTAGGCAAATCAGATTTGATTTTGGTAGCATTGTGGTGATTGTAAGCGCTTGTTAAGAATTCTTCTTTTCTTGGATTGTGGTTTAGTGAATGTGCATGGTTTATTTTAACATCCTGCCTTTCATTCTCCTGTCCTGTGGATTGTATATTTAGTCTCTAGAACTGTACCCCAGGCGTTTAGGAGGGGGTGGTGGGTGGTGCTAAGTTGGCTTCTTCTCTTGTTTGGATGTGAGGGAGGAGGGGATTACATTTATCAGATGAAAAGTGATTTTTTGTTTGGATGTGAGGGAAGAGGATATGCCCCCTGTTGCACTCCCCTCCCCGCCCGGCCTCCCCGGCCCACGCCAACCCCTCCCCCCCCCGCACACCCCCTGCCAACCCTCCCCCCGCACACCCCCCCCCCCCCCCCCGCCTACGACCCCCCTTCCCCGCCCGCCATCCCCTGCGACCCCCTTCCCGACCCCCCTAGTCTTGAATATGATCATGTGTGTTCTTATATGTTCGATAATGGCTACTCAAGTTTAATTGATAACTAATACAAGGCTGACTCTAATTTATGATTAATACAAGTTTAGATCAATGGATTTTAAAGTGATAGTGCCTACAATTGGCCTTGTTTTAGTCAAATGGTTGTCTGGAAATATGCTAAGTACTTTTTGTTGTATTCTAATTTTCTCTCTTTTGTTTATTCTTTGTACGTTCCTTTATTCTTGGCTACTATAACAAAAGGTAAGTAGCGTAACCTATTTGGAAACTTGTGACATTATGACATGTATATAATTTGTGTGGTATTAAATTACTTATGCTAGTGTTTACTTGTATCTCGACATGGAATCAACATTAAAGCCTTGTTTGATGCAAATTTTTGTGATTACGAGCTGCTATCTTGTATTATATGTTTGCTTCAGACTGTTGAAGATGAATTGGGTTTTTGCCAATGTGGTTTGTGGGCGATGAGGGTTGCCGTGTGTTATCTCATTTTTTAAGCCGAAAGTTGCAATGTAGATCTTTATGACTTCACTATTTGTTTTTCTTCTCTCGTTTATTGGTGAAAATTAATTAGTGTGTATATCTATGATTAAGTTAACTAGTATATGACTTAGTGTGTATATCTATGATTAAGTTAACTAGTATATGACTTATAATGTAAACATGAAATTTCGGATTCGAAAACTAAAAATTGACCGTGTGCTTTCTGTAGTGATTGAATATTGGGGTTGGTTACGATGTAGGCGTTGTTCGGCGTTACATATTAACTTGTAATGTATATTTGGAGTATGAGAAAAGGTATGTCTTATTCTCACTCTTTTTTTTTGCTTTTTATTGAGTGATGTTTTAGAAATTAGAACCCTATTATCCGAAGTTGATTGTTCGAGGATGAACCTTATTTATCTCCTTTTCCCCCTTAGTTGAAGATGATTGTTCGAGGAATTAGTATGGGCATTGTAGCCCCTTTTGGGATCATGGTGCTGGTTTTGTTCAATTATTTTTGGCCGTTATTGCTTGCTTCATGCTTAAAGTTGGTGAATTTAGTTAGTTATTGATATTTGTGGGATTTCTTGGCCTAATATGCATCTAAGTGATTGTTTTAGGGCTTTAATTGTTTGATCCATGATTAAGTGGTTGTTTTTTTGACTTTAAAAAGATTAGATGCATATTGATATATTTTTTACACATTACATTTCTCCATCATTCTTCATTATTTTTTTCTTCTTTTGCCTATTACTTTATAGGTTGAATTTTTATAAGTTCTATTAGACATACATTGAAATGAATTTGTTGTTTTAGCTACACTTGTTGAATACCAAAGTATTACAATTATTATCTGATATTGACAAATTGACATCATGACCTTTAGTCTATTCTTTCTCTTCTTTTCTTTTTCTGTGTACTTTTTGTGTATCAAAAGTTCCCCCCTTGCTACAGCAGCAGCACCCCCAGCCCCCCACTGCCCAGCAGCACCCCCTGCTCCCCCTGCTGCCCCCCTTGCTACACCCTCACCCCGCCCCTAGCACCCCATGCCGCCCGCCCCCTGCTATACCCCACCCCCCCACCGGCCAAAGCACCCCCCTGCTCCCCCTGCTGCCCCCCTTGCTACACTCCTCACCCCTGACCCCAAGACCCCATGCCGCCCCGCCCCCTGCTATACCCCGGCCCCCATTGCCCTGCCAAGCAGACCCCCTCGCTCCCCCTGCCCCCCCTTGCTACACCCTCACCCCTGACCCGGCAAGCCCCATGCCGCCCGCCCCCTGCTACACCCCCGGCCCCCCAATCGCCCCAAGCACCCCCCAGTTCACCTCTAAATTATAGCGATTTTGGTTTTATTTGCCAGGTTCTATCATCTCCAGAGAAGTTGCTTTCGAGGGATCCGGATGCTAGTCTTGGTGGAGTTGTTGTAATGCTAGTTTGTGTTTGTGATCCAGCTCATATATTGCAATTTGAACACTCGAGGGCAACCTCAAACTAATGTAATTCAGTTATTGTTTTCTCTATATTTGTGTAAAAAACATAATTAATGATACTAATATATATATATAATTGTTTGGGAACATTTAGGACAAGAAAATGCAAAAAAAAAAAAATTTTTTTTTTTATTTTTTTGGGTCACAAGGGCTGCGGTTCTGGCCAAAACCGCAGCCCTTGGTGGGTTAAGGGCTGCGGTTAAATGCCAAAACCGCAGCCCTTAACTCACACAAGGGCTGCGTTTTGCTGACCCTTAACGCGTTAAGGGATGCGGTTAACAACCGCAGCCCTTCCTAAATGCCAAGGGCTGCTAGTCCAATGGCTGCGGTCAAAAAACGCAGCCCTTGGGCCCCTTTTGACCGCAGCCCTTGGACTTTTTTCCCCTAGTGAATTCTCCTAATTATAAAAATTTCATGAAATCAACTACTATGGGGATTGTTAAAAACACATATGTAAAATTAATGAAGAGACTAAAATTGATATAAATACATAAACCAAAAATAATGCAAATTCTTGGAAAGTAGGGAATCTAATTGAAGTAAAGATTGAATATGTATAAACACCAAAAAAAAAAAAAAAAAGATTGAATATGTATAAACTGCTTAATTAATCAATACTAACTAAGAGAAACTTACCAGATGAATTAATATTACCTCTAACCCAAGAAATTTGGCACCATTATCAAAGCTGGGTTACAATTTCCCCTCTCTTCACCTAACATAGAAACAATCATATAAAGAAATTTAAAGGAGACAAAAAAAAGGGTGTTGCAATTAACTATGGAGCCATAAATATAGCAAAGAACATAGAGCTGGGTTGTCTATGGCGGATTTTGCAGAAGCAAAGGGAAAAGGAATAAAGCTTTTTTTTTTTTTTTTATCAAAAGGAATAAAGTAGGACTTGGCTTTTAGGAAGATAAGTAGTCTTTAATTATTTTGAGGGGAGGCTATTATATTATATGGGATCATCTCTACGTGAACACTACAGCAAAAGGTTGGAAGTCCAAATTTTTATATTTCAAGTTTGGGGAAGCAAATAGAGCTCAATTGGGTTGCTAACAATTTAACATAGCCACATAGGTCATCTTGTTAGTTCTTCTTTTGAAATTATTCCTTGTAATAACTCTTTTTTTGACAGCCTTGTAATAACTCTTAATTTAACTTTATTCTTGTAACTGATGGGTTACGAATTTTCCTAGAGCAGAGGTCTCCGAACACTTTTTTTCCTTACCATATACAAAAAAAAAAAAAATCCAAGTTTGAGATATCGTCTTAATTGTAAATTTGATTTATCTATGAATCATCTTATGTTTGTTGTTTCTTTTTATATTGGTCGCAATTAAAATTTGATCAATTCAATAGTTAAAATTTTTAGTTTATGTTCTTAATTCTTGTTTTGATTTTGGGAAAATTAAGTAAGGATTATAGGAGTTTCCACTGAGAAATTAGGATGTGGGTGTGTGTTTTTCTTGGATTGAATTTTACGAAAAATGACTAAAAATAAGGGTAAATCAATCAAGGCAAAAACAAGTTCTTTGATGCAAAATTTGAGAAATTTTTCCCCTTTTGTAAATTAAGTCATGAGTAATTTCTATTGTTGAACGGTAAGGATAAAATGAGTAGAGAAAATGAAAGAAGGTAGGGGTCACGCGCACCTTTAATGAGCTCACGTGACTAGTGACTAGCTGCAGCAGGTTAGGCAACCTACAAGGCCTGTCCAAATTTACACCCCCCAAAGTTGGGACCTATATAGGATAATTAATAGTTGTTAACGTTAGAAAATATTCGGCCTTAGTTGAGACCCTGATGTCAATTTTTCCAACTTTCTATATTCCACGCCATATATTTCAAGTTTGGAGTATTGTCTAAAATTGATTTAAAATTTGATTCATCTATAAATTAGCTTGTGTTTGTTGTTTCTTTTTATATTGGTCGCAACTAAGATTTGGTCAATTCAATAGTTTTAAAAAGTCATTTATCATGCTGTCATTTGTTTGAAATTCTTGTGGATAAGATAAAGGGGATAGAGAACAAAGTGAATTTTGATCCAAAACGAAAGAGCAAAACTTCACTTGTCAAAAATATGGTAAAGGATCGTCAAAACAATACAGAGAGGATATTCACAACTTTGGGATTATTGAGAGATAAATGAAACTTTTGATAAATATGAAGAGACACTCAAATTTCATAATTTAACTATTTTTTAATCCCGGGCTATGCCCCGGGTAATTATAATTTTCATTTATTAATATTTTACTTTAAAATGATAATGCCAAACATTACTTGGTTTAGTGGTAAAGACATTAATATAGTGACTTGAAATCATGAGATCAAATCTTATACCGTGCATTTTCTAATTTTTTATTGTATGTGGAGTACATTAGTAAACACTATAACGGATAGCGCCACGTGACACAATTCCTTGTTTAGGAACACCTTTTAATATATTAGTATAGGTATCAACTAGTCTTGTGGTCTGTATCATACATGGCTAAAATCAACTGTAAAAATAGTACCTTTTTTGTTGAAAAATAACTATAGTATTTTAGATGAAATAATTGTAAGAGGTTACTCGGGGGTCCCAACTATGGACCATTGTCATTTATAAGTCCCAACTATTGGTTATTCTCTGTATGATCTAAGTATGGTTGTTGCATGCGATTTTAATGTGACAAGCAAGTAACCAACCTGTTGTAGCAGGTTCCATGTCATGTGACTTCAATTAATCATCACTTCATTTAATCAGCTATCAAAAATGAAAATACATCCCCTTTAATAACTCATCATGGGATCTGGTTCTAACTCATCCCTTTTCTCCTTCGTGATCTTCTCTACCCTAGTCCTCTCCTATGCTCATCCCCTTCAATATCTTCGATTTGCCATCTCTCTTCTCGCCGAAACCCCTAATTTCTCCAATCTCCCTAACCCTAATCCCTAATGATGTCATCTGCAGATTCAATGAAGTGCTGATTAAATGAAGCCACATGACATGGGACCTGCTACAACAGGTTGGTTACCTGCTAGGCCTAATTAAAATCACAACAAACCCATACTCATGCCCAACAAAGAATAATCAATAGTTGAGACCTATAAAAGAAAATGACTCATAATTGGGACCCCCACTGTCAATTTTTCCTATCAAGTAATATATTAATTGATTGATATAAATATTATAGAAATATTTTTTTTTACTATGATCAACTACTTTTGATATTTCTATAAGCTTTTTATTTGCTATAGTTACATACTCCCTCCATTTTTTGAAATTCTACTCAGTTACTGTAGACACTACACAATATTTTCGGCAATAGGAGAGATAATATACAATTTTGCTCTACTCGCATTAAACAAATAGGAATATATGAGCAAAGAGAACATTGGGTCCACTTTTTGGGTCCGCTTGCATTAGATAAATATAAATAGCAAACAAAAGATTGTGACAAGATAAACTTTTCATTGTCTCCCTTAATCCTTATGCCTAGGATGACATTCGCCTCCCCAAAATCTTTCATGGAGAATTTTGAAGATAGAAAAGAATTTGGCAACTCAACTTGTGACAAATCCTTTCCAAAATTCAACATGTCATCCACATATAGACGTCGCCCCGTCTCTCTCTCTCCCCTTCGTGTTGCTGCTGTGCGTGCGCTGTTGCTCGCGGTGCTGCCGCCATGAGCTGCGCAGGTCTGGTGGTGCTCCTCGACGTGGTGCCACTGCTATTCTTCTGTCTCTTCTCTCGGTGGTCGTGTGGGTTGAAACCACCTCACCCTTGTTCTACTTCTCCTCTGTGCTGCTGCTACTCGTCTCTGCTCTCTCCTCTGGTGGTGCTGCTACCGTTCCGCCGCCTTGGCTGGTGGTTTGCAAAGTACCAAGGTACTTTCCCCTTGTGTTATGAGTTGTAGTTTTTGTTCTGTTGTTGTTCTTGAATTGTTGCTGCTGCTGTTATGTTGTTGTTCTTAATGGTCGTTGTTGTACTGTTGTAGTTGGGGTTGTTGTGGTAGTTGTTGTTGTGGTGGTTAGTGTTGCTATGGTTATAGTTGATGATGCCGAATTGTTGTTGCTTGTGAATTGTTATTTCAAATTGATTTGTGTTTGTGCTGGTGGATTGAATAATTATGGTACTATTGAATTGTTATTGGTGATGAACTCAAATTGGAGTAACCCCTTTAATTTACTAATAAACTTAGTTAGTGTATTGTTGGTTTTGGTAAAGAATTATGATGATAAGTTCTTAAATTAGTTCAATAGAACTTAAAGTTTAATTTGATTAATGGAAAGTCTTATTCTAGTTATATTGAATAGTAAGTTATACAATTGGATTAATGTTCTTAATTAGAAATTGTCATTTAGATTAGTGGGATGGTTTATACTAAGAAAGTCCATTAGACTAGTTCTTGAAATGGGTTTTATTGAGGGATGGTCATCGATATTCATTAACAAAATTGAGGTGAAATGATTGGATTGGGTTATGGAGTTATATAATAAAGTCCAATTGTTTGATTAGTTTTCACTAAAGTAATATAGTAACGAGTTTAAATATGTAAGTAAGTATAAGTTGAGGCTAAGCCTCAGTTATTTGATTGAGTGGTTTACTAATTGGATATGAGGTAGAGTCGCTCCACATAATTACGAGTTTGATATGTGAATAGTTCGTTATCGATTATGTTAATTTGGAAATCAAGTTATGATATAGCATGAACCTTGTTTTATTCGTTATGGATTGCGTATTTCTCTTGTTGTTCATGGTTCTATTCATAAGATGACTTGCTGTCGTATTGTTATTGTAAACTGAATTGTCTGGAACGAAAGTGATTAAAGACCTAATCATGTAAAGTGAAAGAATAGCAAAGGTTAGAAGGAGCCGATGAGGATCGCTTCTGGTGGTCCCCTCATAGGTTATGAACACATGACAAAAGGCTTAGGGCTTATCTGGTGGTCGACCCTAAGGACCTTTAGAATTACTCTCTGGTGGAGTGTCTTAAGGGGAAATCCTCTGGTGGGGTATTTGAGAGTCGCCTTGGAAGTATTACCCCTGGTGGGTTGCTTCAAGGGGTGTATACACTAAAGACTACGGTAGGCCTTATATAATGGGAAGACGTTCCCCAATAAGCGATGTGTGTGCAATCTGGTGTTGCTACCTTCGCGTCGTTCCCTTACCTATTGCCAAGTAACTGTGTTAAAGAAATGGAAAGTATGTGAATGTCTGTAAAGGAATTGTTTGAAAGAAATAAAGATTGTTCCGTGAGGAACTGTGAAGTCACCAAGGGTATTGGTTGACAAGTTTAAAGCATGTTTGTTGTAAAGATTGTTCTGTAAGGAACCGTTAAGTCACCAAGGGTATTGGATGACAAGTTTAAAGCATGTATAGTTGTTGATATTGTTATTGATATTGTTATTGTTGTTGTTATTGTTGTTGTAACTCTGATTGAATCGTTTTCAAGTAAAGGAGCACCAAAGTATGTTTTAAATCTATTTGATGGGTTAGTACTCAGCTTTGGTGATGTGTTTTGTCATTTTTGTAGCCTGTCACTTGGTGGGTGGCAGTGTTCCATCTGTTGCAGGTTCAAGATTTGATGTACAATATCGTGGAAGGGTTCGGATTACTAGAAGTACCAATAGTAGTATTAATTTGAATTTCGAGTATGTGTACTGATTTGGAATTCGAGTGGTTATGTAAACTGAATTGTGTGGAAACGAAAGTGATTAAAGAACTAATCATGTAAAGTGAAAGAATGGCAAAGGTTATAAGGAGCCGATGAGGATCGCTTCTGGTGGGCCCCCCATAGGTTATGAACACATGACAAAAGGCTTAGGGTTTCTCTGGTGGTCGACCCTAAGGACCCTAAGAATTACTCTCTGGTGAAGTGTCTTAAGGGGAAACCCCCTGGTGGGGTATTGTGAGAGTCGCCTTGGAAGTATTACCTCTGGTGGGTTGCTTCAAGGAGTGTATACACTAAAGACTACGGTAGGCCTTATTATAAGATGGGAAGACGTTCCCCGATAAGCGATGCGTTTGCAATCTGGTATTGCTACCTTCACGTCGTTCCCTTACCTATTGCCAAATGATTGTATTAAAGTAACACAACCACATACAACAACAATAACAGCCACAATAGAACAACAACAACCAATAACAACAACCAACCGTAACAACAACAATATAACAACACATCAACAACAACCCCAACAACTACAACTCATTAACAAGAGCAGCAATAACAACAAGCTAAGAGAACAACAACGACAACAACCAGCAACAACTCTCAACACAAGGGAAAGTACCTTTGGTACTTCGCCGGACAACCAACACACGGCGAGGGAACAGTAGCGGAACCACCACAATCCCGTAGCAGCAGCACAAGCGGCGAGAGAAGAAGGGCACGCGAGCAGGGGGAGGGGAACCACCACGACAGCACGTCGACGAGAACCACCAACAGTAGCACCACGAAGGAGGAGAGAGAAAGAGCAGCGGCGTGGCGCTGGCGGCAGCAGAACAACAGCAGCAGCACATGCAGGGGAGAAGGAAAGACGGCAGCAACCAAACAACAACAACGACACCAGCAGCATCGCGAGCCCGAGGGGGAGGAAGCTCCGGCGAGTAGGACGCGCAGCTTCGGCGAGCAGAAGTCGGCGGCGAGGTTTGGCGGTCCAAGGCACCACCACAGCAAAATAAGAGAGAGAAAGCCACAGGAAGAGAGAAATTGAAATGGGGGTTTTGAGGTTTCACAACAATCCCCAAAAGAAATCTAGGAGAATGGGATAAAAGTTTGCTGGTTTTATTGAGCAATTCTGACAGCTCAAGGTCGAATTATTTTGTTGGCATCAACTGGAGGATGGCACGAAGAAGAGGAGAAGATGAAGCAGGAGGGAGTCTCACATAATAAGAGGACACGAAGAGGGTGGATAAAAAAAGAAGTAAATGGGTTTCTCTGAAACAATATCACTCAACTCAAATATAGTTATGAATATGCTGTTGTGAGTTTGGCATGAACCTTGTTTTATTCGTTATGGATTGCGTATTTGTCTTGTGGTTTATGGTTCTATTCATAAGATGACTTGCTGTCGTTTTGTTATTGTAAACTGAATTGTTCGAACACGAAAGTGATTAAACAACTAATCATGTAAAGTGAAAGAATGGCAAAGGTTAGAAGGAGCCAATGAGGATCGCTTCTGGTGGGCCCCTCATAGGTTATGAACACATGACGAAAGGCTTAGGGCTTCTCTGGTGGTCGACCCTAAGGACCTTAAAGATTACTCTCTGGTGGAGTGTCTTAAGGGGAAACCCTCTGGTGGGGTATTATGAGAGTCTCCTTGGAAGTATTACCTCTGGTGGGTTGCTTCAAGGGGTGTATACACTACTGACTACGGTATGCCTTATATATGATGGGAAGACGTTCCCCAATAAGCGGTGTGTCTGCAATCTGGTGTTGCTACCTTCGCGTCGTTCCCTTACCTATTGCCAAATGATTGTGTTAAAATAACGTAAAATATATGAATGTGTGTAAAATAATTGATTAAAGGAATAAATATTGTTCCGCGAGGAACCATGAGGTCTCCAAAGGTATTGGATGACAAGTTTAAAACATGTGATGCTATTGTGAAAGAATTGTGATGTCTCCAAGAGTATTGGATGACAAGTATGAAGCATGTTTGCTGTAAAGATTGCTCCGTGGGGAACCGTGAAGTCACCAAGGGTATTGGTTGACAAGTTTAAAGCATGTGTAGCGGTTGCTATTGTTATTACTATTGTTATTGCTTTGCGGTTGTAATTGTAATGGAATTGTTTTCAAATAAAGGAGCACCAAAGCATGTTTTAAATGTGTTTTATGGGTTAGTACTCAGCTTTGCTGATGTGTGTACGTTTTGTTTTGTCATTTCTGTGGCCTGTCACTTGGTGGGTGGCAGTGCTCTATTTGTTGTAGGTTCAAGAGTTGGAGTTCGCTAACGTTGAAGGTTTTGGATTACTAGAAGTATAAATAGTGGTATTAACTTGTACTGTTATTCCCGACCAGCTTACAGAGGATTAATGCACAGCGGAATTGAAGAATCTGGCCGAGCTAACCAACTGCTACCATCACACTCACTAAACTATATTAGAGAATGTGGAAACCAAAAATACAAATCTAATTCAAGTTAATTACTATTAACAACTATAATCAAACTTTACAGAATTAGTTACATTAGTAACTAAAGTATTACAATGATCTGCGGCCTCACTTCGAAATACAAATTAATACACACAATTGTACTTCTAGCATTTTCGAACCTTCAACATTACATAATAATCTCCAAGTCTTCAACCTGAAGCAAATAAGACACTGCCACCCACCAAGTGACAGGCCACAGAAATGACAAAACAAAATGTACACACATCAGCAAAGCTGAGTACTAACCCATCAAATATATTTAAAACATGCTTTGGTGCTCCTTTACTTGAAATTTGAAAACCATTCAATCAGAGTTACAACAACAATAGCAGCAGCAATAACAATATCAATAACAGCAGCAAAGACTACACATGCTTTAAACTTGTCATCCAATACCCTTGGAGACCTCAGAGTTCCTGCGGAACTATCTTTATTCCTTTACTCAATTATTTTACACACATTCATATACTTTACGTTATTTTAATACAATCATTTGGCAATAGGTAAGGGAACGACGCGAAGGTAGCAACACCATATTGCAGACACATCGTGTAACACTCCGTAATTTTTATACCCAATTAGTAACTAATTGTATTAAATTATTTCATGAAAATAATTTCAGATTTCTTTTATTTTAAATATTTTTTTTATTAGATTTGACTTTGTCTTAGAAGTGGTCAAAACAAACTCCTAAGTTTACTAGGTTAAGTAGAACCCAAAACCTATTAGAAATAGAAAAGAAAGTAAGCAAAAGAAAACAAAAAAAAAGGAAAAAGAAAAAAAAATAGAAAGAGGGGAGTAAGCAGAGGAAACCCACGACCCTTTTCTTTTCTTTTCTATACTCCATCTTCCTTTCTTTTCCTTTTCTAATCTCCAACCTCCATCTCCATCCTTTTCTTTTCCTTTCTATGATTCAAGGTTATACCTAAAACATATTCTTGCTAAGCTATTGCATATCAACCGTCCATCATCCATCTTCACTCGTTTTTGTGGACAATTTCGAAGAGGAGAAATAGGGCTTTTGGGGTGCGGTTTTCGGGTCGAAAATCGGGTCAAGGAGACGAAATTTTGGGTCTTTTTACACTCTTCTACATTCCAATTACTTTATTAATCAAGTAAGGTTCTTTCCCATGTTTTAATTTTAGTATGTGTTAATTTCAAATTGGGGTTTTATAAAATTAAGGTTCTTGAGAAATTGAATTGGGGAAAATTTCTATTATGCGAAATTTACATGATTGGTTCATATTTGATGGTTAATATGATTTAGTTAGCATATTTTGAGTTTAATTTACTGATTATTAGTTTCAAGATTTACTCCAAATTATTGTTATGTATTGATTGTGGCTGCCGGATTTTTTTGTATAATATTATAGTTGTCTGTTAAACAAAAATTTATTAGTAATTAGTATGATTTTTATCGTAGTATAGAGATTCCAGTCAAGTGTGGTGTTATACTGTTATTGTAGTTGCGTTTCCAACATTCCATTGTTGGGGTATGCTGTTGTTGTGGTGTTGTAGAATGTTTAGGAAAATTTATGGCTTGTGCAGCTCACATTTTATTGAAAATCAACTTATTACATTCAAGATAACATGATGAACCCACTGTCATGATGTAAATCGATCTAGACATAGGTTGTCATATTTATGAAAGATAAACCTTTAGTATTAGAGTCAACCCCATCCTTATTATTTGACCATCCAAGTTTTTAATAAGTTGCTCAAGTTACTGCTATTGACCTTTAATCTATGAACTTTAATTTTTGACTTCTTAGATTGAGACAAGTTGAGTTGGTTCCAATTTAGTGAAAGCTTGTTAACTATGTTGTGCTATCTATAGATGAATTAGGTGAAGTATAGTCAAGTGACTTATACTATATTATTATATTGTAGATTGCGGGTTCGTAGAGGAACCTTTCTGACTTGAGATTGAGATTTATTGACTGTAGTTGCTGATAAGGTAAGATTTCTTACTTTGCTTGTACAGATGAGTTCAGAAATGTTTTCACATTGTTTGGAAATCTATTTTAACAATGAGATTGTTTTATGAAGTTTATACTTTGAGATTTAAATTATTCTCGATATTTATATCGAAAGAGTTTATGAGATTATTTATGAGATTTATAAGGAGGGAGTTCCTCAATGTTACCAAGTTTAATGAAAATGTGGGGTTGCCGGTAAGCGGTATTCCTCGAGTATGGAAGTATGTTGAGTTAACAGTGTCTCAATCGTTTATTTAGTAGTTGGGAGTATATTGATCAATACTCTTGCCATTTGTCTTCCTTCTTGGTAGGTTATCAAGTTAGGGGTATGCATACTAGGGACTTTGGTGTTTACCTTATCTAGTGAGCCTAGCTAGCTCATTAGACTTTTATTACTTCCTACTCACAGATTTCAAAAGAGTTATATTTGAACGTTTTACAGAAAAGTTCAGAAAGAAGGAAAGATTGGATTGAGGATGTTAGAAAGTTAATAATGTACAACTTTTAAATGAATTTGTAAGATATTCCTATATATTTGTAAGATATTCCTATATATCTTACCTGCACATTGAATTGTTTTGTTTTATTATAGTATGAAATCTTGCTCAGCCTTTGGCTGATACTACAGTGTTTAATGTGCATGTACCTGAAGGTAGTTAGCTTTTGATTGGGTAAAGAGTGCGTTGGATCTATTTTAGCTTAATAAATATTAATAAGACTTCCATTTATTTAAAAAAGGTGGATCTATTTTAGCTTAATAAATATTAATAAGACTTCCGCTGTTATTTGTTTGACTTTAGAATTTACATTCTGGTTTGTAATAATTATTTACTTCCTAGCTAGTTGGTCTGTAATAATTATTTAAGATTTATTGTTTATTATTTATAGTAGAACATTTAGCCTTGCGGTTATTATTATTAATTATCGCGGCGTAGCACCTTTGGATTTTCCGAGTTTATTTATTATAAGTTGTTTTAGAAGTATTGGAAATTCAGGGTTGTTACACATCGCTTATTGGGGAACGTCTTCCTATCATATATAAGGCCTACCGTAGTCATTAGTGTATACACTTCTTGAAGCAACCCACCAAAGGTAATACTTCCACGGCGACTCCCATAATACCCCACCAGAGGGTTTCCCCTTAAGACACTCCACCAGAGAGTAATCCTTAAGGTCCTTAGGATCGACCACCAGAGAAATCCTAAGCCTTTCATCATGTGTTCATAACCTATGAGGGGCCCACCAGAAGCGATCCTCATCGGCTCCTTCCAACCTTTGCCATTCTTTCACTTTACATGATTAGTTCTTTAATCACTTTCGTTTTCACACAATTCAACTTGAAAACAACTTAACAAATGCAACCATGAACCACATAACAAATACGCAATCCACAACCAATATTAAACAAGTTTCATGCTATAACATAGGTTAGATCCCAATTCACTAGAATCAACAACGAACCACTAATAAACCAAACTTCCAACTACGTGGAGCGACAAATTATACTCTTTTTAGAAAGTACTTCTTTTAATCCCTTAATAAACCTTGGTATAAACTTTCATCTTATTAAACATCCTCTTAGAACTATAATGAACCAATTTTAGGAAATCACTCTTAGTTATAATTAGAACATTAACTACATGAAAGTTGTTTACTAAACTACTTCCTCCGTTCCAAAATAAGTGAAACACTTCTCTCATTTATGTGAGAGCTTTTTGAGACAAGTATTTCACTTATTTTGGAACGGAGGAAGTATATGACTTTACTTCATAAGAATTACCAAGAAATAAATGTATTACTTCCCTTTTAGGAACTCTATATAATATTCTAACTTTACTATGTTAATCCATTTATACGATGTTTTATCATCACATTGATTCAAAGCTATTCTCAAATGAAACCTCGATGATCGTCTTTATGATTAAACTACAATCTCCACATTATGAACGTCGATTACTTAATTCATCTCTAACATTAAGTTAGTAAACTAACATAATCCATTCACTAATCTTGATATGTAGTTCTTAACTAATTAGCGTATTATTATATAAACTTCTAAGTTCCTATTCTTTAACTTATAACTCACCTTACAACAATAGCCAAAGGTAACAACTATTCCCATTAGATTCAGATAATAAAACCAATTCAATAAACTTCGTCAAATATAATCACCTTGGCCACTCTACCAACATTTTGAATTAGAACTGAATTAATTTAATCAATCAACCTTTAACATCCTAATTCCATCTATAATTATCAAATCATAATCAACTATAAATTCAATAACACTAACTACATCACACGACTAGCATCCCCAATTCAGAATCATAATTCTAAGTTATCAAACTAAATCAAGCAACTTGAATTAACAAACATAACTAAACAAATAAAAGACTTATTTGGCTACTAATGATATGAAAACATTCCTCTTAAAACTAACAGCAGCAGCAGTATTACCACCAACAACACAACCACAACACAATAACAACCACAACAACAATAACACAACAACAATAACCCATGCTAACAATAAACCACCACAACAACACATCATCAACAACAGCACACCAACAACAACAACAACGCATCACCACCACCAACGACAACAATATAACAACAGCAACAACACCATCACCACCACCAACAATAACAACAACACCCAACACATAACACTAATACACAGGTGAAATAGATACACAACACAAGAAGGGGGAAGTACCTTTGGTACTTTGCTGGAACACCAACACGCACTCCGACAACAAGGCGGTAACACAACAACAACAACAAACAGAGAAGAGTAGAAAAACGAGCGACAGCGACCAGCAACAACGACAACAACACAGCACCGACACCACGGCAGAGACGGCGCGGAAAAGGAAGAAACTCCGGTGAGAAGAAGACGACGAGGCGGCAGCAGCAAGCACGAACAGAGGAGAGAGAAACACGGGACAGGGGAGGGAACCACGACAGCAACAACAACTCCGGCAGCATCGGCGGCGCCGAAACAACGCCGCGCATCACCGGCGAGGCAGAAAGCAGGGGATTTGAGGGAAGAGAGAGAGTGACGGGGTGAGATAAAGGGTTTGAGCATTTTTAGGGTTTTCTCCTCAATTGATGATAATAGGAAATAAAATTTGGGTAGCAGAGGTTGAAGAAATCAACCTGGCACAAGGAGATGGAAACACGAAGACAAGGAGAAGATGAAGCAGGAGCTTTTGGCTCAAGAAGAAGGAGGCACGGGGAGGAGAGAGAAAACAAGAGGGTGTGGGTTTCTTTTTTCGGATTTTTCACCAGTTACCCCTGAGGTTTGACAATATTCACCTGGTACCCTCGCGTTTTCAACAATTCACCTGGTACCCCTGAGGTTTGAAAAATTACTAAAATACCCTTAATGACTAACGGCGTTACATTGTCGTTAGCCATTAATCCCTTTCTTACCCTTCTGTAAGGTTTGACAATAGGAAACTTTAGAAAAAAAAAAGTTGGAAGTTTTCGAAAAAAAACGCATCACCTTCCACTCTTCTCTTCCTCTGTTCTTCCCTTTGAAGTTCTGGATGCTCAGACCCAAAATCACATAGTGAAGTTTTCGAAAAACAGCAAGGAAGATTGTCCTCAATTGGTTAGTGAAATTCCGAGTCTTTGAAGCAAACTTGGTAGGAAAATTGTGCGTCTTTGAGTAGCATTATAGAAGGGGTGCAATTAAGCGAAAAACACGAGTGTTCTAGTGTTACTGTAGCTTGATCATCAGGTATTGTTTTCTTACTTACTTTCATATTTTTTTTTAGAATTATTTTGTCAGTTATGTGAAGTTATAAGGGTTAGGGTTAGCAAAATTCTGCAATTTTGTTCTTCTAACATTAATAGCTCTTGAATATCTGGGTTTACCTTTCCTGTTATTTATGCATACTTGTATGTCTGTTTGGGTTTAGGATGACGGATGGAATGTGGTTGTTATGTCACTACAACGGGGCACAATTTGATGTTAGGGTTAATGATGTTGATGAAACAAGTTTGATGGATTTACTGAATGATATTCATGATGAATCTGTAAAGCAAGGTGTGCACTTGCCAGTAAATTTTAGACTTTATTATGAGAAGCCTAGGACAAAAGAAAGAGTAGAATTGTATGATGATATGCATTTGGTAAATATGTGGGGTGGATTTAAGGATACGGATACTGTAGAGATATTCATAAAGGAATCCAATCAACCCCCTAGGTTTGTTTTCAAATTGGTGTTGGAACTGAGGGAGCAGAGAAGGATTGCTGCTGCTGAAAATCTTAGAAAACTACATGAGCAAGCAGAAAAGGAGAGGGAGGAAGAGAGAAGAAGACAAGAGGAAGAGAGGAAAATGAAAGAGGCAGAGGAGGAGTTAATGAGAGAGTTGGAGGAGCAACAACCTCCTGTGGCAATTGAGATTCCAGTGTATAGTGTAGATGATCTCACTGTCTTGGAATGGTTTAGGGTTTATTCACAGGATGAACAAGTTTTGGGCGAGTCCCAACCCCAACCAGAGGCCACACAACCTGAACACCCTCAATCCCCTCCTCCTTCTTCCCCTGTCACACAACAAACTCACCCTCAATCCCCTCCTCCTTATTCCCCTGTCACACACCCACCTCAACATCCATCCCCTCCTTCTTCTCCCCCTATTACACACCATAAACACCCTACATCCCCTCCTCCTTCCCCTGTGACACAACCACCTCAACATCCATCCCCTCATCCTTCTCCCACTATCACACAGCCAGCTGACCACCCTGCACCTCCCCCTCCTCAACCTAAAAAGAAAGGGTTCAGAGTGCCAAAAACCAGTGCCAAAAGACAAGGTACTTATGTACCAAAGAAGAGGAGGGGTGAGAGGAATACTAGGAAGAAGCCTAGGCAACCTGCTACAGAAGAGGCTGCAGGTTATGATGAAATGGAGACTGGTGAGGGTGATGGTGAACAAGATGTGTAACACTCCCGCTAACCCGAACCCTTTTTCATTTAATAATACTAGAGATGGGGGAAAATCCACGAGGGTTCGACTCAACGGACGTGCTACCGCCGCACTTATCTCATTGGAAATAAATGCAAGGCTAGATTAAAGCATACTAAATTTAAAATAAATTAATCCTTACAATCCAGTATATCGTTCATTAAATATTACTAATTACTTAAGTGTTTCAGAGTTCCAGCGGAAGCTAAATCATAAGCTAAGTGGATGACAACTCTAAATGATCTCTCTTTGTTCCCCCGTCGATCACCCACCTGCACAAATACATTGAAAAGAAACAAGAGAGACAAGCTCCCAAAAATCAGAAAAACTGAGTAATTCCAACTCCATCCCGTAAAATACTTAAGTTGAAAATACTTTGGAAAATAGTAGGTTAATATGGTTGAAAAGCATAGCACATATACACATATATATACAATGAATAATCACATACTTAATTCAATTAATCCAGATATTTAAGGAGAGGAAAGAGAACGCCAGTAAGCCGGGGTCAATCCCCTGTAACCTCCCCTGTAACCACTTACTTTAACATTGTAGGCCGGGGTCAATCCCCTGTAACCACCTACGAATAACATAATGGCCATAATAACAGAGTCCCTAGTGTGCACACCCCTTCTACTTGGATCACAACAAGATAGAAGGAAGACAAGTAACAGAAAATCAGCATAGTAACCAGAGAACCTGTAGGGGCCGCTGAACCTCTCATACAAGGCAACCTGTTCATCATTTCCCTTCGATATTTCACTTTACGTGATTAACATCTTTTAAAATTTCAAGTCATCACATAAATCACGCACACATTTACGTCATCTTGTTCAATACAGTGTGAACATATTCAATCCATCATAATCTCAATCCATTCATAATCTCAATCCATTCATAGTGGTTTCAATAACTCATTTCATAAACACAACCGTCACTTGAGTTCATTTATCACTTCAGATTCATAATCATTTCATTATCACAAGTTCTTATCAATTTCAACTTTCATAAAGTCTCACTATTAATAACAATAATAATATTCATGATAATCATAATGATATATAGTAATAATAATAACAATAATAATAATAATAATAATAATAATAATAATAATAATAATAATCATAACGTACATTATTAAATGACATTAACCGATTTTAATAACGTTATAATAACCATCTTTGTCATATCGTACATCGTCCATAGTCATGATTCATAATCGAAATCCATAGTCGTTGTCCATTTTATCCTTCATATTCATAATCCGCATTAAGTCGATAATCCATAATTATAGTCCATACTTATAAATTTTATAAGCACATAATGATCACGTAATCAATTCTTTTTACACTAACGGGATCTATGTTTAGATGGACATCGGAGATTACCTCGTGATGCGTGCCCAAAAGTTAGATTCACGAACCGATTATCACTCTTGATATTCCTCGTCTACGCAATCGGAGTCTACATTAGACGTTAACGATATCTAAGTTAGTTACCTAAATAACCCCTTTTTATATAAAATAAACAATTTAAATAATTCAATTAACTTAAAGAAATTCTTAATAAATAAAGTTTATGGTTTTCAATTTATTTATGAAATCATTTTAAGTACTCAAAGATTACTTCAACTAAATTTTCATTAACTTAAATAATTATTTTAAACATACAAAACTAACTTTATTACACTTCTTACTTTGTTTTAGAAAATTAAGAAATATGTTTTCAAGTTATAAAAGACTTAAGTTAATTAATCTAAGATATACCAATTTAATAAAGCAAGCTAGTTTAGGAAAGTCATTTGTTTTGTTTTAAAAAAAATAAAATAAAATAAACAAATGAAACTAAAATAAAGTGGAAAGGGGGGGTTGTTTACTGATTCAAAGAATCAGTTTCATTCACCCAAAAAAAGAAACGAAGGAAGGAAGGAAAAAAGGAAGGAAGGAAAAACAGGGGGCGAATCAGGGGGAGAAAGAAGGAGGTTGGGCGCTGGATTTCGGGCGCGCACGGTGGCCGGAGTCGCGGGGGGTCGGGGGGGGGTCGGGCGGCTTGTGCGGGTGGCTGGTCGCGAGTTGAGGGAGATGCAGCGAGAGGTGCTGCGAAGGGAAGGAAACAACGAAAAGGGGAGGGTGTTTGACCGGGTGGTTCCGTTGCGGTCTTTGCGGTGGTCGTGGTGGTTCGATGGTAGGTTTCCTACGGTGAAGTCGGGGTGGGGTTACTGGTTTGCAATTTTTATTTTTATTTTCAAAATCAAAAATCAGAAATTAAGGAAGAAGATAAAGGATTGAAGCAAACCTTTGAAGTTTGTTTGCTTGAGCAATTGGGGTGAATAAAGTTCAGTATTTATAGAGGTTTTGGTCAGAATTTTTGAGCTTTGGGTCAAGCTCCATTAATGGTGGAGGTGAGGTGTGTGGGCTATGGTGTTTAGGCTTTTGAAATTGTTGCCCCTAATATCTGAAAATTGTGGATTGAGTTTCAATTATTTACTGACAAAGCTGAGATTTTGTGTTGAAAAATTTGCTCTTGTATGCTGAAAATCAGAAACGAAGGAAGGGAGGAGAGGAAGATGGTGATGAAGATCCCATTTTCTTTCTTTCTTTTTTTTTTTTTTTTTATTTTCCTTTTTCTTTTTGACTAAAAGACATATGGCTATGGACTTGTATTTGAGCTTTGGATTACTAAAATGGATGGACAACTTGTACAAAAATACCCACCACCAAAAATAAAGAGTTTAATTAATAATGAAATGAATAATAAAACAAGTAAATGATTTATTTTAAACTTGTTAAATAAATCAAAACTAAATGAAATCATTATTTTTTAAACATAGTTATCAAATAAAATCGCATTATCATAAAATAAATTTTAAGTGGAAATAATATTAAACCTTAATAAATAATAAAAATAATCTTTGAAAATTTAGGGTATTACATCTACTCCTCCTTAAAAACAAAGTTCGTCCTCGAACTTTAATGTTAGATGTTTAATATTTACGAAACAGTAGCATTGCGCTTTGTTAGTATGACATTCGGCCCCCCTTAAGGAGTTTCGTCCCCGAAACTCGATAATCGTACCTCAGAAAAGAGTTCAGGATAACGCTTTTTCATGTCATCTTCCGCTTCCCAAGTTGCTTCCTCGGTTTGATGATTAGACCACAAAACTTTAACCAACTTTACTGCCTTGTTCCGAGTGTTTCTCGTTTTGGAATCAAGGATTCTAACAGGACGTTCTTCAAAGGTGAGGGTCTCATCTAGTTCAATGGTTTCAGGTTGGATGACATGGGAGGGATCGGGGACATACTTACGAAGTTGAGACACATGAAAGACATTATGAACATTGGCTAACTCTGTGGGCAAGGCTAATCTATAAGCCACTTCCCCAATTCTTTCGAGTATCTCATATGGTCCGATATAACGAGGACTCAACTTTCCTTTCCTATCGAACCTCATTACTCCCTTGGTTGGTGAGACTTTCAGCAACACTTTTTCTCCAACTTCAAACTCTAAATCCCGTCTCCTTTGATCAGCATACGATTTTTGTCGATCCTGGGCTGCTTTCATACGCTCTTGAATCAACTTCACCTTGTTGGTAGTCTCTTCTATCATTTCTGGTCCCAAATTCAACGACTTGTTCACATCGCTCCAACATATAGGACTTCTACATTTCCGTCCATACAATGCCTCATAAGGTGCCATTCCTATGCTCGAGTGATAGCTGTTGTTATACGAGAACTCAATGTACATCAAATGATCATCCCAATATCCTCCGAAATCCATCACGCATGCTCTCAACATATCCTCCAAGGTCTGAATGGTTCTCTTTGTTTGACCATCTGTTGCTGGGTGGAAGGCTGTGCTGAATTTCAATAATGTACCAACGGCTGTCTGAAGCTGTTTCCAGAACTTAGATAAGAATCTCGAGTCCCTATCCGAAACGATGTCCTTCGGAACACCATGTAGCCTAACGTCCTCATTAAAGTAAGCATCGGCCAACTGTTTCAACGACCAAGTATCCTTCATTGCCACAAATCTTGCCGTCTTAGTCAAACGGTCCACTATTACCCATATTGCATTCTTTCCCGACCTCGTATTCGGTAACCCCATGATGAAATCCATAGAGATAGATTCCCATTTCCATCCTGGCACTTCCAAAGGTTGCAATTTCCCTCCAGGCTTCATATGCTGTATTTTCACCTTCTGGCATGTTAAACATTTTGCGACAAAGTCGGCTATTTCTTGCTTCATCCTAGGCCACCAAAAATGCTTTTTCAAATCCTTATAAAGCTTATCTCCTCCTGGATGTATGGAATATGGCGAGTTATGAGCCTCCTTTAGAATTCTCGTCTTGAGTTCCTCGTCCTGTGGCACACACAATCTCCGTTTAAACTTCGCAACGCCATTATCGTCGATCTCGAACTCCGGTGCTTGACCACTTTCTTTCATCTCTCTTAACTTGCTTAACCACTTATCCGCAGCTTGTTTCACCCGAATCTCCTCAAATATGTCCGGTCCAACAGTAAGAGCATTCAACTGAGCTTTCACATAACCGGGCTCAACTATTTCCAAACTCAATCTCTTAATTTCTTCACACAGTTCATCTGCCAAAATCAACACGTTTACAGAATGAGCACTCTTCCTACTCAACGCATCAACTACTTTGTTCACTTTTCCCTCTTGATACACTATCTTCAAATCATAGTCGTTTATAAGCTCGAGCCAATGTCTCTGTCTCATATTCAACTCCTTTTGCGTATACAGATACTTCAAACTCTTTTGATCTGTATAGACCTTGCATTGCACTCCATACAAATAATGTCTCCAGATTTTCAATGCAAACACGATCGCTCCTAACTCTAAGTCATGAGTAGAGTGATTTTGCTCATGTGGTTTGAGTTGTCTCGACGCATAGGCCACTACTTTACCATGTTGCATCAAGACGCACCCAAAACCTTTCTTTGAGGCATCACTGTAGACTTCAAATCCTTCTACTCCAGAGGGCAATGTTAATACTGGGGCTGATGTAAGTCTCTTCTTCAGCTCTTGAAATGCTTCCTCACACTTATCATCCCAATGAAACTTTGTTGTTTTCTTCATCAGGTTAGTGAGAGGTTGGGCCGTTCTCGAAAAATCTTTCACAAATCTCCGGTAATACCCAGCTAAACCCAAGAAACTCCGTACTTCGGTGACGTTCTTAGGTTGAGGCCAATCAGTCAGTGCTTGAATCTTCGATGGATCTACGGAAACGCCTTCTTTTGATATCACAAGGCCCAAAAATGAAACTTTTTCCAACCAAAATTCACACTTCGAGAACTTCGCGTACAATTGCTTTTCTCGAAGAATCTCTAAAACTTTCCTCAACTGATCCTCATGCTCTTCTCTATCCTTCGAGTACACCAATATATCGTCGATGAACAGAATCACGAACTTGTCCAGGTATGGCTGGAAAGTCCTATTCATGAGGTCCATGAAAGCTGCTGGCGCATTAGTAAGTCCAAAAGGCATGACGGTGAACTCATAATGGCCATATCTCGTACGAAAGGCTGTCTTAGGGATGTCTTTGTCAGCAATTCGTAGTTGGTGATAACCTGATCGTAAATCGATCCTGGAAAACACTGTTGCACCCTGAAGTTGATCGAACAAATCCTCGATCCTCGGGAGCGGATATTTATTCTTTACCGTGGCATTATTCAATTCCCTATAATCGATACACAACCTCAAAGATCCGTCTTTCTTCCTGACAAACAATACCGGGGCTCCCCAAGGCGAAACACTAGGTCGAATGTACCCTTTTTCCAACAACTCTTCTATTTGCACCTTCAATTCTTGCATTTCTGCAGGTGCCATTCGATACGGAGCCTTAGAGATAGGTCCTGTTCCAGGGACTAAATCGATCTTAAAGCTCACTTCTCTCTCTGGTGGCATTCCTGGAAGCTCTTCTGGAAATACATCCGGAAACTCCTTTACTACGGGAATTTGAGTCAAATCCTCGTTTTCCACGCTTACGTCCCTTACTTGGCACAGGTAGACTGGGTAGCCTTTTCTAAGATAGGTTTGAAGGTTTAGGGCCGAGATTATCTTGACATCAAGTTGGAAGGTTATGCCTTTATAAGATATCCTATTTCCCTTTGGTCCTCTAAGAGATATTTTCTGGTTATGACACTCGATTTTGGCTTTATACTTAGCTAACCAATCCATTCCCAAGATAACGTCAAAGTCTTTTAGGTCAAAAAGGATAAGATCGGCCGGTAATTCAGTACCAGCTATGACTACAGGGATACTTTGGAAAAGAGATTTACAAGAAATAATTTCACCGGTGGGCATGGCTATATTGGCTCGACAAGACTGGGTGTACTTGAGCGGATACTTATTAACAAAAGTGCTAGAAATAAAAGAATGAGACGCTCCGGAATCAAAGAGTACATAAGCAGGGTTTGAGTTTACGAGAAATGTACCCGTCACAACATTGGCATCGGTGTCAGCTTCAATTCGGCTCATGACATTGATTCTTCCATTGGTGTAGCCTCCATTGCCATTCTTTCCATAGTTTCCATTTCCACCTCCAAAAGAGCGGTTGTTACGGGTTCCCGTTAGATGCGGCATTTCCTCCAAAGGGGGCGGTTGTTATTGAAGTTTTGAATTCTGTTTCCACCTCCATTGTTACCATTGTTCCCATTTGGTCCACTTTGAGCTTGCTTCTTGGGACAGTTGAACGATTTGTGACCTACTTCTCCACACTCGAAACATTTGATCCTTTCACCCTGACAAGTGAACCCTGGATGACTCTTGGCACACTTCCTGCAAACAAAGTTCTTTTGGTTCCTATTTCCTTGCTGGGCCTGTTGTCCAGAATTCTGATTGTTGCGGTTGTTGTAGCGTCCACCATTGTTATTGTTGTTTCCACCATTGTTGGGCTTTTTGTCGTACCCTTGGATGTTGCTGTTGCCGATAGGTTCCTTCCTTTTGTGTCTGCCTAGCACCTCTCTCTCACGCTGTAAGATTCTCTCCAGGTTCGAAGCTTTAGCATACGCTTCCGCGAAAGTAGTAGAGGTGCTACCTCCCATTCGAGTCTGAAGATCAAACTTAAGTCCGTCTTCAAACTTCTGGGCCTTAGTTCCTTCATTTGGCACTACAGTCGGGCAGAATCGAGCATACTCATTGAATTTCTGAGCGTACTCTTGCACACTCATGTTATAACTCTGGTTAAACCTACTAAACTCATTGTACTTCTGCCTACGAATGTGCTCGGGGATGAATCGAGCCTTAATCGCTACCTTAAATGCTTCCCAGTTAAAGTTCTCTTGAGCTTTAACAGTAGGTCCTACACTTTCCCACCAAGTATCAGCATCTTCATGCAGATAAAAGGTTACTTGGTCTACTTTCTGGGCCTCAGGCGTACCCGTGGCCGTGAAAATCTTTTCGAAATCTCTTATCCAGTTTTCGAGAAGTAGTGGGTCTTCTCTCCCAACAAAGGTTGGTGGTTTCAAAGCGGAAATCTTCTTCGCCATGGCAGCTTGCGGATCGTCTCCATGGTGGTTGTTGTTGATCTGGTTTTGAAGGACTAAACCAAAGCTCTGAGTTAGTTGCTCGAGAGTCCTAAGTCGTGTTGCAACTTGTTCAGGAGTTTCGGCCATTTGGTTTCCTTGTCGCCTTGCTCTAGATCGCGTATAAACGTATTGCATAAGCTACCTGCGTTATTCACATTGTATTTCTACGATTCACATTGATTCTTATATAAAAGTTAATTCACATAATCATGGTTCGCACCATTCATTCATTTCATACTCAATTCACATATCAAAAGTTCATCATTTATTTCACACTCAATTCACATGTCAAAAGTTCATCATTCATTACCCCAAAAGTGCCATAACAATTCGTTCATAGTAGCATAAGAGTTTTTCAAATAGTCAAATAAGCATTAGTCGCACCATCCTTAACTAAGTTAACGAGTTAATTGGTCCTTTACGACCTTAATTAGAAATCTAAGGGTCAGGGCTAAATATTTGGGTTTTTAGTCAGCGTACTCGGACGGGTCCTCGTCTTCACCTTCTTCTCCGTCTCCATCTCCATTGAGATTTACAACGGGTGAGGCAGGGTTGCTTTCTACTTCTTCATCATCACAATGGTTGGGTTCCTCGTCATCAGTGGGTAAATAGTCATTAAGCCACTTGGCCCTAGCATCGAGCATTCTTTTCTCCAGGTAACTCAACGTGAGATACCACTTCCCTTTCAATGTGTATCGTTCATAGTTTGGCCTTCCATTTTTCAGAACATCGGAGTATTCGCTCTTGATTCCGGCATAAGGACCATCGTTGGGGAGAGTGTGAATCAAAACATCGGCTTGTCTAGGTGGCGTGAGGTAATCAGAATGTTCGTGGCCTTCATTGAGGTGGTAACACTTCATTGTTAAACGTAACCTGTAAATATAAGCTGAAACAGACTCTCCTACCCTCATCCTTAGAAGGTAAGGTCCTTGACGAGGGGTTCTGGTGCATTTCCTGGCGGTCAAACGTGTCTTGACCATCTAATAAAATATCATAAACAATTAATAAGTACCTTTAATGAGTATTTTCATACATGTACACATAACCCATTCGTACCCATACTAAACCCTTAGTTCACATTTTAATCGTAATTCATTTTTCCTAAATATTTTTATTATCTTGACTTCTTAAACCAATTTTGAGTTTAACCCTATTTGATTCATTTCCCTAATTAATATATTTTAATAATTTTAATCTTTCCCTAGTTAATCTAACTCCGCTCTGATACCACTTTGTAACACCCCCGCCAACCCGAACCCTTTTTCATTTAATAATACTAGAGATGGGGGAAAATCCACGAGGGTTCGACTCAACGGGCGTGCTACCGCCGCACTTATCTCATTGGAAATAAATGCAAGGTTAGATTAAAGCATACTAAATTCAAAATAAATTAATCCTTACAATCCAGTATATCGTTCATTAAATATTACTAATTACTTAAGTGTTTCAGAGTTCCAGCGGAAGCTAAATCATAAGCTAAGTGGATGACAACTCTAAATGATCTCTCTTTGTTCCCCCGTCGATCACCCACCTGCACAAATACATTGAAAAGAAACAAGAGAGACAAGCTCCCAAAAATCAGAAAAACTGAGTAATTCCAACTCCATCCCGTAAAATACTTAAGTTGAAAATACTTTGTAAAATAGTAGGTTAATATGGTTGAAAAGCATAGCACATATACACATATATATACAATGAATAATCACATACTTAATTCAATTAATCCAGATATTTAAGGAGAGGAAAGAGAACGCCAGTAAGCCGGGGTCAATCCCCTGTAACCACTTACTTCAACATTGTAGGCCGGGGTCAATCCCCTGTAACCACCTACGAATAACATAATGGCCATAATAACAGAGTCCCTAGTGTGCACACCCCTTCTACTTGGATCACAACAAGATAGAAGGAAGACAAGTAACAGAAAATCAGCATAGTAACCAGAGAACCTGTAGGGGCCGCTGAACCTCTCATACAGGGCAACCTGTTCATCATTTCCCTCCGATATTTCACTTTACGTAATTAACATCTTTTAAAATTTCAAGTCATCACATAAATCACGCACACATTTACGTCATCTTGTTCAATACAGTGTGAACATATTCAATCCATCATAATCTCAATCCATTCATAATCTCAATCCATTCACTAGTGGAAAAATAAGGAAGGGATGCGGTCAAAACAGCCCTAAGGGCTGCGTTTTTGGCCAGCAGACCTTTCCATAGCAGCTCTTCAATAAATAAGAAGGGCTGCGGTTTTTAACCGCTGCCCTTCACAACGAAGGGCTGCGGTTCGCCAAAAACGCAGCCCTTCTAAGCTGGGAAGGGCTGCGTTTTTGGCCCGAACCGCACCCTTCTCTCTAAATGAAGGGCTGCGGTTTTAAGCCTAAAACGCAGCACCCTATATAAGTGAAGGGTCTGCGGTTTAGGCTTAAAACCGCATCCCTTCACATTCAATTTTTTTTTAAAAAAAAAAATAAATTGCACCTCCCACCCCCGCCCACCCCGGCCCAAGACAACCCACCCCCGCCCACCCCAAAGACTCCCCCCCCCGCCCACCCCCACCAAATTTCCCAAGACACCCAACTCCCCGCCCACCCCAAGACCCCCACCCCCGCCCACCCCCGCCACCCCCAAGACACCCCACCCCCGCCCACCCCAAGACTCCCCACCCCCGCCCACCCCCCCGCCCCAAGACACCCCACCCCCCGCCCACCCCAAGACCCCCCCCCCCGCCCACCCCCGCCCCCCAGCACCCCCCAACCCCCGCCCCCACCCCCGCCCACCCCCCCCCCACCCCCGCTAGCCCCAAAGACACCACCCCCCGCCCACCCCCCGCACTCCCACCCCTGACCCCCACCCCCGCCCCCACACCCGCCCACCACCCGCACTCCCCCCCCCGCCCCCACCCCTGACCCCACCCCCTTCACTCCCCGCACCCCCCACCCCACCCACCCCCTCTCGCCACCTCCTCCACCCATTCTTTGCCGCCACCACCCCAAGACCACCATGGCCCCACCCCACCCCACCCCCACCCAAAACCTCCCTTCGACACAAAAAAAAATCGATCAAATTGCAATAATAATATATGACAAGTTTTTGAACGTAATATAATAATTAACTTTAAATATGTATATATTTAATAATGTAAAAAGTGTACATATAATTGATACAAACTAGCTAGTAGATGTATCATAAGCAATCATCGCAAATGTGGGACGCCAACTTATCCCGAACTTCATGTAATTCGTCTGTGGTGAAGGCCCTCAAACGTGGTGTGTTATTCATATAAACCTTGCAAAACAACCAAGGAATAAACACATAATATAAGAATTCAATCATTTACCGTAGTTAGTAGTTCTAAAAATGACATATACCTTCCCGAAATTCAATCAAAAACAAATGCAAGCCTAAAACTCTACACACTAGTTATATTATACCTTATATTATCATATTGAAAAAGAATTTGGGGTTAAATGACTCGATAAGTACGATTTGGAAGCGAAAAGGCTAAAATAGGCCTAAAATGACCTTTTCGTTCCCGAAATGCAACCAACAACAAATGCAAGCCTAAAACTCTACACAATAGTTACATTATACCTCATATAATCATGTTCAAAAAGAATTTGGGGTTAAATGACTCGATAAGTACGATTTGGAAGCGAAAAGGCTAAAATAGGCCTAAAATGCCCTTTTCGTTCCCAAAATTTAACCTACAACAATTGCAAACCTAAAACTCTACACAATAGTTACATTATACCTCATATAATCATGTTCACAAAGAATTTGGGGTTAAATGACTCGATAAGTACGATTCGGAAGCGAAAAGACTAAATTAGGCCTAAAATGACCCGAGAATCAGGTCACATGGCAATGGAATGCCCATCAGCTGGTAGCGGCGGAGATAGTGAGAAGTGTTACAAATGTGGAGAGCATTCCATTGCCATGTGACCTCACTCTCCACATTTGTAACACAATCCCACCACCCCTGCCACTACTGCCCCCCACTGCACTCCCTCATTGCCATGTAGGCGTAAAATGACCTTTGATTTTCGTTTCCGAAATTCAACCAAGAACAGATGGAAGCCTAAAAATCTACTTAATAGTTACATTATACCTAAGACCTCCCCCATCCCCTGCCCAGCACCCCCACCCCCGATAAGTACGATTTGGAAGCGAAAAGGCAAAACTAGGCCTAACATGACCTTTTCGTTCCCGAAATGCAACCAACAACAAATGCAAGCCTAAAACTCTACACAATAGTTACATTATACCTCATATAATCATGTTCACAAAGAATTTGGGGTTAAATGACTCGATAAGTACGATTCGGAAGCGAAAAGGCTATATTAGGCCTAAAATGACCCGAGAATCAGGTCACATGGCAATGGAATGCCCACCAGCTGGTAGCGGAGGAGATAGTGAGAAGTGTTACAAATGTGGAGAGCATTCCATTGCCATGTGACCTCACTCTCCACATTTGTAACACAGTCCCACCACCCCCGCCACTACTGCCTCCCATTGCACTACCTCATTGCCATGTAGGCGTAAAATGACCTTTGATTTTCGTTTCCGAAGCCTAAAAATCTACATAGTTACATTATAAAACAAAAAAGAAATGAAAGATAGTAGTGATACGAAACATGGAGTTAAATGACTCGAGAAACATGAATTGGAGGCGAAAAGACAAAAATAGGGCTAAAATCACATTTATGTTCCCGATATACAACCAACAACAAATGCAAGCCTAAGAATCTACATAATAGTTACATTATACCTCATATTATCATGTTCAAAATGAAATTGGGGTTAAATGAATCGATAATACGAATTGGACGCGAAAAGGCAAAAATAGGGCTAAAATGCCCTTTTCGTTCCCAAAATTCAACCTACAACAATTGCAAACCTTAAAATCTACACAATAGTTACATTATGCCTCATATTATCATGTTCAAAATGCATTTGGGGTTAAGTGACTCGATAAGTACGATTTGGAAGCGAAAATGCAAAATTGGAGAAATTACACGGACTCGAGTTTATGTCTCATGATTTATTGACCTTCCGCCGTTTCTTAGGATCCTCAAGTACATGTATCCCTTCCGTGTGATCTACACGCATATAGTTCTCCGACATATTCACATCATCTTCCACACTATTTTCAGGATAGGTAAAAGGGGGGAGGTCCTCAAATGCATCATATTCTTCCTCATTATCAACATCACCAATACCGAGGATACTCCTTTTACCAGGTACAACAATTGACCACTTATTATCGGCGGGATCGATTACAAAAAAAACTTGCTTAACTTGTGATGCAATCACAAATGGATCCTCGGTTTCACGTAGACGACTAAGGTCAACAAGAGTGAATCCGCAAGGATCATCTTTTCTTACGCAACGTCGATTATCGTCAACCCACTTGCAACACAAGAGGCAAATATTAAAAGTACGGTAGTCCGGCCTCCCATATTTCTTCTATTCGCCCATAATAATTGCTTTCGGCATGTACGGGCGACTTATCCTTCGAGCTTGCGTATTGTGTAGCCGACGCCACAAGTGAAACACCACTATTTTGTTGCGATTTTGACTTCGAGATCTTGATGTTCGATCCAAAACGTATACCCATTAATATCATAACCCTCATAAGAGCGTACGGCTTCACGAGGACCAAATGCTAACCACTTGATCGTTTCGGGAACACTTTCATCCAAATCATTCACTACTCGTTTATGAAACCAATCAATGAAAGTCTTGTTATGCATTTGCGTCAATGCCCTAACTCCTTTTCCGGGATTGCTAACACGTAATTCCTCCATATGTTCATTTAAATAAGGATGGACAAACGCTACGTTATGCAATACAAATAAGTGAGCTTGTTTACGCTTTTCTACGGAAGGTGTGATCAATTTTGAACCAAGTGTGCCCTTGCCCTCAAGTCTGCCCTCGTGTCGGGATGTCGGAAGTCCAACAAGATCAACACTAGCAAAATACTCGGCCACAAAATTACCGATCTCTTCACCCACAACCCCTTGAATTATACTACCTTACGGTTGTGCGGGATTCCGAACTTTATCCTTCAAAGTGCCCATATATCTCTCAAAAGGATAGCACCACCTCAAAAACACTTGGACCACACAGTTTAATTTCTCGAACTAGATGGACAATGAGATGGACCATAATGTCAAAGAATGCGGGGGGAAAAAACATCTCAAATTTGCATAGAGTTTCAACTACTCGGCCTGCAAGGAATCGAGGGTCGACGGTTCTAGGACTTTGCTTGCATATTGTATGGAAAAATGAACAAAGTTCGGTAATGGTGTGCCTCACATGCTTTGGAAGTATCCCACGAATTGCAATCGGTAAGAATACTTGCATCATGACATGACAATCGTGAGATTTCATACTCGATAACTTCAATTCACCATTTAAGGTAACAAACCGCTTCATATTCGATGAGTAGCCAGTTGGGACCTTAATGCCATACAATGACTCGCAAAAATCCGTTTCTCTGCACGTGACATCGTGTAGCAAGCCGGTGGCAAATAATTCTTCTTCGACTCCTCCACCTTCTTTTTACTTTTTCGAGTTTCATCATCAACCCTTTCCTCCACTACTTTCTTCTTCCTTCCGTCCCTTTTCTGAGCCCACAACTCTAGTCGAAGCCCCTGTTTTTCCAAGTAAAGTCGTGACGCCTTAACATCTTTTGTCTTGCCCGGAATATTCATAAGTGTCGCAAGAATAGCTTCACAAACATTCTTCTCTATGTGCATGACATCCAAACAATGTCTGACCTTTAGATCTTTCCAATATGGGAGTTTCCAAAAAATGGACTCCTTTTTCCATAATCCCGTAGGTCGATCAACCTCACTAGCGAGTTTTACCAAAGATTGTTTCAATGCCCTTCACCCGATTATAAACTTCGTACCGGTTAATGGTCTATGAGCAACTTCTTCTTCAACCGTCCCATCGAATGCCTTCTTCTTAAACCTATAGGGATGGTCGCGTGCGAGGTGCCTTCGTGTGCGCATATACACATGTTTGCGGCCCTTAAGGTGTGTAGATTTCATGTCATCTACACAAATTGGGCGAGGTTGTTTTCCTCTCGTCTTATACCCAGATAAGTTCCCATAAGTTGGGATAATCGTTCATAGTACAAAAAAGCATGGCACGCAGAGTGAACATCTCGTTAGCATACGCATCAAATACTAACACTCCTTCGTTCCACATTTTACGTAAATCTTCAACAAGCGACCGGAGGTATACATCAATGTCATTTCCGGGTTGTTTGGGCCCCGATATAAGAAGCGACAAGATCATGTACTTGCGTTTCATGCACAACCAAGGAGGCAAGTTATAAACCACTAAGACCACTGGCCATGTACTATCTTTGCGAACCGAGATTGCCAAAAGGGTTCATGCCATCCGTACATAATCCAAGCCTCGATTCCTATCCTCATTACCAAATGCCTTATGCACCTTGTTGATACTTTTCCACTCGGGCGAATCGCCCGGATGCTTGAGCGACCGTCTTTCTTCCTACGATCTGCATGCCACTTCAAATTCTTCGCATCTCCTTTAATTGAGAACATGCGCTTAAATCTAGGTATTATGGGTAAATACCACAACACCTTAGCTGGTGGTCCTTCACTACCTCCGGCTCCTTCACGCTTGTACCTCGACAATCCACAACGTGGACACTCATGTAAATGCTCATACTCATTACGATAAAGCACACAATCGTTAGGACAAGCATGTATCCGCTCGTACTCTAAACCGAAAGGACACATCAGTTTCTTCGCATAATAGTACGACTTTGGCAGTTCATTTCCATCAGGGAGCATATCAGCTAAAACTTCCAACAACGATGTGAAACTAGAGTCCGTCCAACCAGCTTTCGACTTAATGTTGAACGAGTGTTATCACCGCGGAAAGTTTGGTGTACTTTGTACAACCCGGATACAACGGCTTTTCGGCGGCCTCGGGACATAGACTCAAAAATACGAGGTCGTTTACACGACCGATCTTCAACCTCGTGTATCATCTCGTCTACCCGATCCCTATCATCATCTCGCAAACTCATCATCCAAATTCTCATCCCCGAACTCATCATCCTTCTTTTCTTCACATACATCGTTCATTACTCTAGAGCTTCCTATATACTTCCCCCGCTCACCATGCCAAACCCATACGTGGTATTGAGGCCTAAACCCACGACGAAAGACATGCTCCCTAACCACATGTATACTACTAACCTTGCTCACATTTCTACAATCGAAACAAGGACAATAAAAGTCGATCGCTCCAGAGGATGCTTGATATTGTAATGCGGTTGTACGAGAATTCCGAGACCCCTTTCACAAACTCAATCGATTCACGACTACCATACATCCAAGTACGATCCATCTCATTCAAGAAGACCTCTAATAATTAAACACAACCATTCATTATAATGCATCAATCATTATTTAAGTACATACACTCACATATCATCATATCACACACGTAATAGAGCAATCTAAGATAGTGACATGTTCAATTATTGTATGCATGCGTACCGAAGGTCCTTATCACTCCAACCTAACCCATCCTTGGACGTCTAATCTCACTAGTGAATGTGTGCCAACTTTTCAATTCTAAGGAAAATCCGGCACATTTCCCTACGGTTCTCCAAGTACACAATGTAGATAATTGCTTATCTACATATGTACCAGAGAACAATGTAGAGAAACGATGAGCCAAGATTTTCCTCGAATTGAAAAGAAGACACACATTCACCACCTAAGTGAGATCAAACGTCCAAGAACGATCCCAAATCGGGGACTATTCAAGACTTACTCCTAATGAGTAAGTCTTGAACGGGTATCTAGGCATATGATGACAATTCAAACAACTTGTAGATTTCATAGCTAAATTACATTGCGTTTTCATACAATCTCATATCAAGAAATATACATACATTATAAGAAATACATATATATATCAATAAATTATCATAACTTAATCAAATTGAATCACATGACAACTTTGTCTCATCAACAAATTAAATCAAACAAAAAAGACAACGAAATTAAACTAGTTACCTCTTAACACCAATGATAAGCAATGAAGAGAGTAGAGATAGTTGGAACTTTATTTGCCTTCCTAAGCCTCTTCTTCCTACAATTAACAAAACCCACATTGCACATTAATCATTTAATTCAATTTAGAAAAAAAAAACTAACTTAAAAACATTAATTCATACTTAACTAAGCAAAAAATTAGCTAAACCCAAGAGCTAGCAATGAAGAAAGAGTAGAGGCGAGTGGTGGTGGTAGTTGTTCTTTGCCGCTTGTGGGTGGTGACGCTGCGTAGTGGTGGAGGAGCTCCACACCCTAAACCCACTCAAATGGTGGAGAAGAGAAGAGAAAAGAAGAGAAGAGATGCTAAGAGAAGAGAAGAAAGAGAAGGGTTGTGGTGGTGAAGCAATGTGGGTGCTCCGGCGTCAGGGCTCCGGTGATGGGGCGTTAGGGTTAATGTGCGAGTGAGTGAGAGGGAGGGAGGGGTTTTTCGCTCGTCAAATGCGTGTAAGGGAGGGAATATAGAAAATATGTCTACCTACTGTGTGTGTGCGCGCAAAACTGGAGATATGGGATGGGATCAGAAGGGCTGCGGTTAGTCTAGAAAACGCAGCCCTTCGTTTATGAAGGGCTGCGGTTTTCAGGCTAACCGCAGCCCTTCATTAGTAGGGCTGCGGTTAGCCTCAAAACCGCAGCCCTTCATACTGCATGAAGGGCTGCGATTTCTTGTTAACAAACCGCAGCCCTTCATACAAGAAGAGCTGCGTTTTTAATAAAATGCAGCCCTTCTTGCGCAGCCCTTCCTTTTTTTCCCCTAGTGATTCATAGTGGTTTCAATAACTCATTTCATAAACACAACCGTCACTTGAGTTCATTTATCACTTCAGATTCATAATCATTTCATTATCACAAGTTCTTATCAATTTCAACTTTCATAAAGTCTCACTATTAATAACAATAATAATATTCATGATAATCATAATGATATATAGTAATAATAATAACAATAATAATCATAATAATAATAATAATAATATAATAATAATAATAATCATAACGTACATTATTAAATGACATTAACCGATTTTAATAACGTTATAATAACCATCTTTGTCATATCGTACATCGTCCATAGTCATGATTCATAATCGAAATCCATAGTCGTTGTCCATTTTATCCTTCATATTCATAATCCGCATTAAGTCGATAATCCATAATTATAGTCCATACTTATAAATTTTATAAGCACATAATGATCACGTAATCAATTCTTTTTACACTAACGGGATCTATGTTTAGATGGACATCGGAGATTACCTCGTGATGCGTGCCCAAAAATTAGATTCACGAACCGATTATCACTCTTGATATTCCTCGTCTACGCAATCGGAGTCTACATTAGACGTTAACGATATCTAAGTTAGTTACCTAAATAACCCCTTTTTATATAAAATAAACAATTTAAATAATTCAATTAACTTAAAGAAATTCTTAATAAATAAAGTTTATGGTTTTCAATTTATTTATGAAATCATTTTAAGTACTCAAAGATTACTTCAACTAAATTTTCATTAACTTAAATAATTATTTTAAACATACAAAACTAACTTTATTACACTTCTTACTTTGTTTTAGAAAATTAAGAAATATGTTTTCAAGTTATAAAAGACTTAAGTTAATTAATCTAAGATATACCAATTTAATAAAGCAAGCTAGTTTAGGAAAGTCATTTGTTTTGTTTTAAAAAAAATAAAATAAAATAAACAAATGAAACTAAAATAAATTGGAAAAGGGGGGTTGTTTACTGATTCAATGAATCAGTTTCATTCACCCAAAAAAAGAAACGAAGGAAGGAAGGAAAAAGGAAGGAAGGAAAAACAGGGGGCGAATCGGGGGAGAAAGAAGGAGGTTGGGCGCCGGATTTCGGGGCGGCGCACGGTGGCCGGAGTCGGGCGGGGGTCGGGGGGGGGTCGGGCGGCTTGAGCGGGTGGTCGGTCGCGAGTTGAGGGAGATGCGGCAGAGGTGCTTTGCGAAGGGAAGGAAACAACGAAGGGGGAGGGTGTTTGGCCGGTGGTTACGGTTTGCGGTCTTTGCGGTGGTCGTGGTGGTTCGATGGTAGGTTTCCGGCGGTGAAGTCGAGGTGGGGTTCTTGGTTTGCAATTTTTATTTTTATTTTCAAAATCAAAAATCAAAAATTAAGGAAGAAGATAAAGGATTGAAGCAAACCTTTGAAGTTTGTTTGCTTGAGCAATTGGGGTGAATAAAGTTCAGTATTTATAGAGGTTTTGGTTAGAATTTTTGAGCTTTGGGTCAAGCTCCATTAATGGTGGAGGTGAGGTGTGTGGGCTATGGTGTTTAGGCTTTTGAAATTGTTGCCCCTAATATCTGAAAATTGTGGATTGAGTTTCAATTATTTACTGACAAAGCTGAGATTTTGTGTTGAAAAATTTGCTCTTGTATGCTGAAAATCAGGAATGAAGGAAGGGAGGAGAGGAAGATGGTGATGAAGATCCCATTTTCTTTCTTTCTCTTTTTTTTTTTGTTTTATTTTCCTTTTTCTTTTTGACTAAAAGACATATGGCTATGGACTTGTATTTGAGCTTTGGATTACTAAAATGGATGGACAACTTGTACAAAAATACCCACCACCAAAAATAAAGAGTTTAATTAATAATGAAATGAATAATAAAACAAGTAAATGATTTATTTTAAACTTGTTAAATAAATCAAAACTAAATGAAATCATTATTTTAATAAACATAGTTATCAAATAAAATCGCATTATCATAAAATAAATTTTAAGTGGAAATAATATTAAACCTTAATAAATAATAAAAATAATCTTTGAAAATTCGGGGTATTACATCTACTCCTCCTTAAAAACAAAGTTCGTCCTCGAACTTTAATGTTAGATGTTTAATATTTACGAAACAGTAGCATTGCGCTTTGTTAGTATGACAAGATGAGCCCAAGGACTGTGAGAGCAGTGAAGATGAGGACTTTACTGCCTCAACAGAAGCAGATGAAGAAGAGGATGACTTGGAGGATTATGTGGATGAAGATGAGGATGAAGGTGTTTTAGAAGAAGATGCCAGTGAGAAGGGTTTTGAAGATTTCTTGGATGACCAGAGTGCACTGGATAAAATTTATTTGAATGGTAAAGTTGTTGGTCACATGGAGTTTGGGGATGTAAAGCTGGAGGCTTGGATGATTTTCTCCAACAAAGAGCATTTTTTGGGAGTTTTTAAGGATTATTGTGTGCAGGAGGGCTTTGCTGTGTGCCTTGATAAGCATGACAACAAGAGATACACTGCTAGGTGCTACTATGAAGAATGTCCTTGGAGGATTCATGCATCTGTCCTCATGGATGGGAGCAGTTGGGCTATAAAGATCATTAAAGGGGAGCATACAAATTGTCAAAGGCTTGAAGAAAACCCAATGGTGACCTCTGACTGGCTATGTAGGCACTTATTGGGTGATTTGCAAGCAAATCCTGACTGTCCAGTTGAGTCTCTACAGAAATTATGCTTGGATAGATATAGGTTAAGGGTGAAGAAGAGGCTGCTATACAAAGTCAGGGGGATGGCAAAGGAGAGGATTTATGGGGGATTCAATGACTCTTATGGCCTCCTACCAAGTTATGTGGAGATGATAAAAACCACCAACCCTGGTAGTTATTCTCTTGTTACTTGGAGTGAAGTTGCTGCTGGTGAAATCCCTCACTTCAAGGCTTGTTTCATTTCATTTGCTTGCATGGTTAGAGGTTTTCTTGGAGGGTGTAGGCCACTCATTGGCATAGATGGAGCTCACTTGTCTAGGCACTACAAGGGACAAATGCTCACTGTTGTTGCCATAGATGGGAATAATGAGATATTTCCCTTTGCTTATGGCATTGTTGACACAGAGACTTTGGAGAGTTGGTCCTACTTTTTCAAAAACGTGAAGATTATGTTTGGACAAATGGGAGTTCACAGAGAAGATTGGACATTTATAAGTGATAGAATGAGGGTATGTCTCTTTATTGGCACTTTTATCTTATTTGCTTTATTTGTATGATGTTCAAACTTAATTGAATGTTGGTTTAACTCACTGACACAGGGTGTAGAGAGTGCATTGTATGATGTGTTCCCAAAGGCAGTTAGGAGAGTTTGTGCAATGTATTTGTATTCAAACTGCAAGAATGGTGGATGGAGTGGCACCACATTCCATGACTTAATTTGGGTGGCTGCAAATGCTTATAACCCTTATGTTTTCAACAAATCTATAGAGAAGATCCATAAACTTGATCCTGCTGCCGTGGAATACCTTTCTAATGTGCCTGAACAGTGGAGTAGGCATACATTTGATCCACAAGTGTGTTGTGATCACAACACCACCAATTTTGTGGAATCATTCAATTCTTGTACTAAGCCCTTTAGGGATCTACCTGTGATGTCTTTGTTAGAAGGTACATCCCCCTATTTGTCTGCATTCATTTCTTGTATTCATATTTACCATACTAACTTATTTCTTCTATTAATTTCATGTTGACAGAGGCTAGGAGTTGGTGTATGAAGAAGGTTGGGATCAGATTTGACAAGGCACTTGAAATTAGTGCAGACCAACTCACACCATATCTTTGCCAAGATCTTGGAAGAAAGAGGTCGGAGTCTAGGTTTTGTCAAGTGATTAATCTTTGGGGGTGGAGAATTTGAAGTTAGAGATGGGAATGTGAAGTTCCCAATATGCCTTAGGACTAGGACTTGTGCATGTGGGAAGTGGCAGGGCTCTGGTATACCATGTAAGCATGCCCTAAGGGTTATTTATCACCAAAGGCTTGAGCCTCTTGATTTTGTCTCTTCCTACTTCAAAGAGGCAGCCTACAAATTGACCTACTCAGGCCATATTCACCCCATGTCAGACCCCACCCAATGACCTTCATTTGATCTGCCAAATATATTGCCACCACCCATTAAAAGAGCTGCTGGCGACCCCCCAAACTAAGGAGAAGAGGTAAAAATGATCCAAAGAAGGGGAAGAGAAGTAGCATCATCGGGTGCGGCAAGTGCAAGGAGGTGGATCACAATGCAAGGAGCCGTAGGGGTGGATCCACGAGAAAGCAAAAGAAGGCTTCCACTACTACTGCTGCAGATGCTGGAGCAGGTGTTTATGGTGCTGGAACCAGTGCTGGCCCAAGTGGAACAAAGAGGAAGAATGCATCAGGGGCAAGCTCATCCAAAGGGGCAAAGAAAGGGAAGAACAAGTGAAGCTACAATTATGACAGATTAATGCATGGTTCATAATATTTTGTGCAAATATGACTTGTGTAGCTAGGTTTTTTTGGGTGTGAAAACAGTTCATCATTTTTTGTTAGCCACTTGGGGTAGTTTTTTGTAAAGCTACAATTATATGCCTACTTATGCTTTGTCTAGGAAAGCTAATATCTTGCATAGGTACTGAACTCAAATGTAATTGCTCAACTTTGATTACATTAATCACTTCATCATTACATATATAAGCAACAGAAACAATGCTAAGCCTATTTTGGTGGCTACTTTCTTTTCTTTGTTTGGACTTCTTCTTCATATGTTGGATCTCCTCCTTCAAACTTCTATTCTCTCAGAACCGGTCGGCCCCATGCTTCCCCTGGTCCTCTGAGAGCTGCTGCTAGTTTGGTGTAGCTGCTCAATAGTTTCCTTGCACCACTTGAAATTATCACATTCATCACACTTGTAGTAGAGCCTTTGTGGATTTTGTGTGCTCTCTGAACTTCTTATTGCAAGCCTTCTTCCACACTTGCATGTTTTGTTTGGAACTCTTATGTATGAGGATTCATATGAAGAAGATGAATTGTGTGATTGTAAACTCATGGCCCCAAAAAAAAGGGTAAAGAAGGTGTTAGATTGAGAAAACAAGAAGAGAGAGTGGAGGAAATTAGAGTACAAGTATTACTTATATAAGAAAATGAGGAGAGAAACAAACGGCTAGTTTTTTTTAAAAAGTGTGCAAAAATATAAACCTCAGGGGTAAATGGTGAATTAAGTTTGTAACGGACACTTGACGCCAGGGTTACGTCAGTAATTTTTTCAAACCTCCGGGGTACCAGGTGAATTGTTGAAAACGCGAGGGTACCAGGTGAATTTTTTCAAACCTCAGGGGTACCTGGTGAAAAATCCGTTCTTTTTTTTTAGACTACAATACTTAACCCAAAATAGACCTATTTTATGAAAATATGAAATAAAACCACACCCTAACTTATGAAAATTAATTTAGTAAATAACTTTCATATATCATAATAAAACAAATAACCATACTAGAACTCCAAATTTTTCAAAAGAATTTCGGAAATAGAATAGAATAATTAAGCTATTTCAAACAACTAATTTGTGCGTAACCGCACGTTTAAATATTACTTGCTACATATAATAAATATAATATCAGCATCAATAAAATATTCGAAGATCGTTAGGAAATATAATATTCATATTTCAACTCAAACAATCACTACTAGAAAAAGCGGCATTTCTCAACGCTTTTTGGCTGAAATCGTGACGCGGAAATGTGTTAAGAAATTGATTCTCAACACAACTAGAAAGCGTTGAGATTTTCCGCGTGGAGAATTCTCAACGCATTATTGTGTTGAGAATGTCAACGCAAAGCCGTGTCTTGCTTTGTCTTGCAACGCCTCGTCGCGTTGAGTTTCTGAACGCTTTTCTGCGTCTAACAATATACTTCCGACACAAATAAGCGTCTAGATTATTTTACCTCCACAACTAAATTTTTGGAGCCAAAACAACTCTTAACACGAATAAGTGTTGAGATTTAGCCTAGAGAAAAACATCTACAAACAATAGCATGCATGCGTTTATGATCAGTAATAATAATAACCACCATTTAATTGGATATGGATCACATATGATATATTATAAGCGGTTTTCCAATAAACAAATATTAAGAAGGTAGAAATGACCAATATATAATATTAATATCTATCTTAATTAATTAATAATTAAATACACACTAAAATATTCTGTTCACAAATAAAATAAGTCAACTAGATAATTTCTACTATCAATTTTGTTCAAACCTTACAAAAAAAAAGTATAACAAAAGAAATATATCTTTTACAAGGCCTTTTGAAATCATTAATAGCTTTACGAGTTGTACTAATTTAATGGAACATCCTTGGCTTCTTTTCCTTCACCATCATCTTGAACCTTGAAAAAAAACAAAGAATGACATATATAAGTAATCTTATATAATGTGATATATTGTAGTGAGGGCCAATTAGAAAAGATGTGAAAAAGTTAGTTAATGGAAAAAGAGAAGAATATGTAACTAGCAAGCAATTTGATTTTGATAATTCAAGTGAAACAATGAATGATACTTCCAACCTGTTCTCATGTGTTGTGAAACCTACTTTTCCAACCATTGTAAAACAAGAATGTATACTTGTCTGTATATGTTATATTCACCAAAGAAAAGGCAATATCATTTCCAAGCATGTTTTATATGTATAATATGTTAAATATAGTATGTTATAAGGAGAAAGAGGTAGATAATATTATAACAATACCTCTGTAGTAATCAAATGCATAGCTGACTTTGCAGCATCTATAAGTTGAGCAGAAGCTATTCCATCACGCACCGCATCCAACACTAGAGAAAAATGTGTAGCAACGGTCTTCATCATCTTAGTATGCTCATCAAACTTGTTAGTTATCTCTTTGTTTTGTTTTTCAAGTTCTTCATTTCTCTTCTTCAATAAAGATGTTTCTACAATGTTTTCTAGTTCCACATGTCTCCTTTTAAGTTTTCCATATCCATCTTTTCTAAGTATACCACGCACCCCATAAATGTCACCATTTTTCACCCCAAATCCATATCCCTGGGGTCGTTCAGGTACTTCATGTCCATTCATGACAGCTTGAAAGGCTTCATTCTCAACGTCAACACGAGGCATAGAAGGATTACAAAGCTTTAATGAATCAACCTTTGCCTTTGCATCCTCCTGCACAATATTTTAGGGAATAAATAATGTAAAACTGATGATAGAAAAACAGAATGCAAAGATAGACTAATGTGTCAGACCAAGTACCAAAAAGTCTGAAGTGTCTGTGCCTTCAAGATAGGTTCCATCCTTCCTCTTATGAGTTGCTTCCCAAAGTTCAATCAAGCTCATTTCTTCTCCATGCTCATCTTCCTATAAGTAATTAGTTACCTTGTATTAAGTCATTATATTAGATATAGTACTTGAAGAGAACCAACGATCAAACTTCTTGTATTACCCTTGTGATGCAAAGCTAGTTAGAATCATGTCATAAAATCGAAATTTGGGTAGGGGTAAATAGCAAGAGTTGCGTTATAATGTGCAATTCTTAGGAAGGGAGCAAATGAAGAAAATTCCCACACATTATTATGAGTAGAGTCGGACGAACTCACCCCTACAACTGTCCAAAAAACTAACTTCCCGTCATGCATGCTTACTTAAGATCCACACCCAAGGGCAGAAAAAAAAAGGTGGCCTAGTTTGGGGTTATAGAAAGAAGATTCCTCAATTCTTACCCAACTTGTTATGCACTAAAAGCGTCTTTAAAGTGGAGGAACAATTGTTTTTACACAATAACTAACATTGAAAAATAACCTGGTTCAATGAAATTTATCATTCTCATGGCGACCACTAATTAAATTTCGAGACAAACTCGCAAACTCCGTGATTATAACCTCATTACTACCATGTAGAATGATAAAACAGCCAGTAGGCTTTATTTGCAAAATAAAAAAATCCCCTAACTTCTTGCTAGATGTAAAGCTCTCTACTGCTTGTAAACAAGAGAATTCCATAGTGTATTACCTGCTGCGTAAGCAGCTTATGATATGTTGCAGCAAGTCCTAAAAAATTCTAATAATAAGAGGAGATTCAATGCTTTGCTCCAGAACATTTGCATAATAAAGGTGTTAAGTACTAAAATAAAGGAGGATGATTTAATAATTAATTGAAACTATGAGAGTGAAAATTTATTCCTTACATAATCAGCTCGTATATTAGCGTAACTAGTAGAACCCAATGTATGAACTTGATTTTGAGCTGCTCGTGCCGCTTTTCCAAGTTGAGACAATTGCTACAGTCGCAATGGAAGTTTTAGTTAATATTATAGAAGTAAGATGTGTCACACGTTATAATAATAAACTGAAAATGAGAGAAGTACATGTCCTTTGAGTGAGAACCAATACTGAACCAATGGATTCCATTCAGAATGAGTATGTCCACTAGGCACAATATCATAATGTTCTTCCTCTGTGAGCTTATCAGGTTTGAAGAATGTCAATTTAAGGGAGTGTTTATAGTGCCTCCAACATTTGTCAACACCTTGGAGAGCTAATGTATTATAGACCTCATCCTCAGGAATCACAAAATGTTCCTTCAACGAAAAAAGAAGAAAATAATGCGGAATCAATAAGACAAAGAAAAATAATAGCCAATAAGAAACATATATCCAACTTTAATTTGTGAGCTTGTACACATACTCTCATCTTCATAATAATCTTAGTTTTGAGTTTGGTGTCAACATGATGCCAATGCTTTTCTCCAATTGGACAATAGGTCCCATCCTTTGCTACACTTCCTAGAAATCGCACCAAGATATGCCCACCTTTCCTAATTGGTTGGTACAACTCATTAAACTGCACATGGTACCTAACACCACGACTGTTCCAAACGTCTATGGGCTGAATTGAACCGCTCATCAAATGAAGTTCACCCTTAGAATCTGCCAAAGAAAAAATGAAACCATGAAAAAGTATTCGCTAAGTAAAAATTAGGGGTTAGTGGCTTTATTAGAGCTTGGTAGGAGAAGAAAGAAAGTCCGATTTCAATACAGTTTAATAGGCCACACATAAAATGAGCACTAATTTCTTAAGCTTTCAAAGACTATAGTACACGAGTATTTCAGGATCAGGAGACTTCAGGCACGCTTATGAGACAATTTTCTGTTTCTATAATTTTGCTAGGTTTACCTTTGATGAGTTTATGTCTTCTTTTTCCTTAAGAATACTAAAATTTGTGTCAGACTGCTGATCAGGATTCTTTGAAACTTATAGCAGGTATGAGCCTTATTTAAACACATCCACTCGTTGATGCTTCACATATGACTAAGCTCCAAGTAATCGTTTTATTACTCAGCCATAAATTCAGACTGATCATGCGGTAGTCTTCTATGGAACAGTCAGGAAAGTAAAGGAATTTGCACCTGATGGTACATTTCCTGGGTTAGAGAAGCCTTTTTACATTTAGGTTTGAGCCTGAGGCCCTTTCCATACCCTTGTTTGACCCTAAAATTGAAGTTTGTACTTCAATACATTGCAATTTTCAACTCTGATTTATTTTTTTCTACTCCTTCCTCTGCTACAGCTAATTCATTTTCCATTTCATACAACAACAACATAGTAAAGTGGAATTCTTTCCATGACAGATGAAAAAATAATCCTTTCCATTCATACAAATAAACATAAAACATAAAGATATGCACAGTTGCAATACTACACTATCAAAATTGTCATTTTAAAGACCTTAGATCTATCAAAATTGTTATGTACCTGATATTTAATCTGAACTGTCAAACCAGACCTAAACGGTCCAAAAAACAAGATTGCTCAATTTTGATCCTAAAAATAATTGACCTAACGCAAATTATTATATAGATGGAAATGTCACAATAAGCGAGTAACTGAAAACAAATGTGACAATGACTTGAACAAAAGACACCAAATTATATCAGACCAACTTTGTCAACCCCCAAGTATGAACCAAACAATTAACCAAAACTGAACATGATCTAAACGCTATGCAGTGCAGGTCGAAAATACTTCCGAAAGGATATTAATGAAGTTTGAAAACTGAGATCATCAAAAAAAAGTTAGCTTCTGTACACACACACAAATATCGACCAGTATGCATCAACTTAGAGAAGTTCACACAAACACTTCCATTTGAATTTGTCTTTAAACCCCTGTGGATGTCCACCCAATCACAACGAAACATTACAATCTTGTAGGAACCATAGTAATTCAATTCATAAATTGCTTTCAGCTTTCCAAAGTACTCTTGGCCTTCAGCTTCAACCATAATTCCAGAATTTTGTGTCTTTCAATGTCGTTCACGATCCATGACATCAAATTTACAGCCACTAATTACAAAACCTTTCACCCTTTTCACACGGTTGGATGGACCACATGCTAAAGCTCTTCTCACCTTTCCTTTTATACTACTATCATCTATATTGTGAACCTACGATTAAAAAATAGTATAGGTTAAATGACATAGGTGACAACTCAAAAAAGGAATACAATGATCAAATTTAGGAGGCTTAAAACCTGGTTTTGCAACCATTCTGAGAATTCATAGATCATCCATTCATTTTGAATGGTGTCGTTCGACTGATTTTCTGTAGTTTGAGTCTCTTCTCGCTTTTGACGTAAAAATTCACTGAAGACAAGCCAAAATTCAATGTTATCTGACGATTTATATGAATTTGATGAACTCTTATAATATTAACTCATGGTGCTACTTAATTAATGACAGGTTTCATCTCATCTGAGTGAAGCAAGACATAACGATGTGCTTGCTTTAAACTTCTATCATCAAGACGAATATTTTGTGTCATCCCAATAACACGACCACCGGAGTTATAAAGATATGCATCTAAGTCTAGAATGCCATCATCATTCCTTTTAGGTCTATTGAAAATGGTCTCCACACCTTCCAAGTATCTCGAACAAAACGTAAGAGTCTCCCTCAGCAAGTATCCTTCCGCAATTGACCCCTCAGGCTGGGCCTTATTACTTACGTGGGATTTCAGATAGGCTAAGTACCTTCAAGTAATGTAATTATGTTAATGTAATAGGGAAAAAAAATTGTGTTAAACAATTTTAGAAAATACTGACCTTTCTATGGGATACATCCATCAATAATGAACGGGTCCACCGAGTTTGACCTCTTCCACCAAATGAATTAGTAGATGAACCATTATTGTGAAAAAAGTTGGCAAAAACTCCTTCTCCATCTTACAAAGAGTAAGTTATACCTTCGATTGAATGATATCTAATTCTTGTGGATCAAGCATATTGGAGCATAATTTCTTGAAGAAGTAAGATAACTCGTCAAGCAAATCGATGACTTTTGTAGCCTTCGCTGCTCTTAAAGCAACGGGAAGAATATCTTGCATCATGAGATGATTGTCATGACTTTTCAAATTAATAAGCTTCCGTTGTTTCATATTGACGCACCTGTACAAGTTTGATCCATATCCGTCAGGAACTTTCAGCTTTTTCAGAACTCTTAAAAATCGATCTTTCTCTGTTAAAGACATGGTGTATGAAGCTGGAGGCATGTATGATACTCTATTCGCATGAGGTTGAAGCCAAAGATGTGGCCTTATCCCCAACTCTTTAAGAGCTTTTCTAGCATTTTCATCATCTCTGCTCTTATCCATGTCTAAAAGAGTTCCCAATAGATTGTCACACACATTCTTTTCAATATGCATAACATCTAAGCTATGCCTTAAAAGATTGTGCTCCCAATACTCCAAGTCAAAAAATGTGCTTCTTTTACTCCAAAGAACTTCATTAACATCATCCTCTCCAGGACCATCGTTAACTTCATCAGCAGACGCACCAACTTGTCCTCTCCCTCTTTTTTTCCCACTCTTCTTAGAAGATATGTTTTTCTTTCCATAAACATGTATGATCCCTTCTTGTTGCTTCAAGACCTCTGATCCACTTTCACGAACTGGAGCAATACCATATTCCGGTTTACCATCAAATAAAGCAGCTTCACTGCGATAAGGATGATCAACAGGTAACCATTTCCGAAAACCGGGGTAACAAATCTTACCTCCAAATCTGTATGAGTTAGTAGAATGGGTGCATATAGGGCAAGCCTTATAACCTTTTGTACTCCATCCAGATAACATGGCATATGCCGGAAAGTCACTAATAGTAGAGTGCAAGGCTGCTTGGAGCTTAAAATTTTGCCCACTATAAGTATCAAAAGCATTAACACCTTCCCATAACATTTTTAACTCATGAATTAACGACTGCAGGTACACATCAATATCTATCCCCGGACCAGATTTCCCAGGAATTATTAAAGATAAAATAAATGATGATGGTTTCATACAAAGCCATTGCGGTAGATTATAAGGAATCAAGACCACCGGCCATGTGCTATGATTGGTATTCATTAGACGATAAGGGCTAAAACCATCACTTGCTAAACCCAATCTAACACTACGAGGATCTCTGGCGAATTCATGATATTTTTCATCAAATTTTTTCCAAGCCAAAGCATCTGCTGGGTGCCTTAACATACCATCATTGTCACGATCATCTTTGTGCCATCTCATGTCTTTTGCAGTTTTTGAGGACATGTAAATTCTCTTTAATCTAGAAATAAGAGGAAAATATCGCATAACCTTAGCTGGCTCACCTTTCTTACAGGCTTCTTTACCTTTCTCACTTATATCACCCTCCTTACCTTTAGCCGCCTTCCACCTCGACGTATGACAGATTTGGCGCTCATCTTTTTCCACTGAGTCACCCCAATACAACATGCAATTATTAGGACAAACATCAATTTTCTCATAACCTAGACCCAAATCCTTAATTACCTTCTTCCCCTCATAATAGGATGACGGAAACTCCATTATTTGAGGAAATGCATCTATCAGAAGTTCAAGCAATTTTGTGAATGACTCGGCAAACCAATGGAACATACACTTAAGATGAAATAGATGCAAAAGAAATGATAGCTTTGAAAACGTAGTACACCCCTCATAAAGAACCTCATTAGAAGCTTCAATTAGTCTTTTATATTTGATTTCTTCTTCTTTGGTATTGAAGGATGGAAGTTCAGTATCTACCTCAGAAGGGAAATCATCCTCCTCATGCATGTCGCCTAATACTTCCTCCTCAAAATTTGGTTCTTCAAAAGATTGATCTTGAGGTTGATAAGTGGATGTTGGAATGCTAACACTAAATGCATCATTTAGCAAGCCCTGAATATCGTCTCGACCTACTATCGTTTCTTGGCTACTAAGAGGTCCTTGAGTACTACTTGCTTCATCATTTTTATGGTGAAAGATCCAATTCCTATACTCCTTGTGAAAACCGTTAAACAAAATATGTCCCCCTACATCATCTACAGGATACCATTTACGCAACTTGCACTTACTACATGGACATCGAGTTTTTCCTTCTATAAGAGTCTCTTTAGCTAGCTCAATGAAATTTATGCAACCTTTATAAAAAGCCGGATCATCATTTCTTAAATCAATCCAACTTGTATCCATGGCTACACAAAACAAAACAATAATATGAAGAATCATAAAAAGGAAAAGTTCATGTTAGTTAAGTATTATCATCATTAGGAAGGTGTTAGATGATCCCCAGTTATCTTATATAGACTATATATTTTACACCAATTCTAACTCTAGATTATACATAAGCTTCATCATGGGGATGTCTACATTCAAAAATACCAATCAAACAAAATAGATTAGCGTATCGCAATGCGAGGAAAACTAACAATCATATAAGAATGTAGTCTCCATTCATAACTATGAGAGCAACCAAAGTACCACTATATACTCTAGTTATTACCTTTTAAGAAATAAAATGAATAACGCAGTTATAACATTTAAGTACTATCAAGAATTCACGGAGAGTATATATTCAAAAACAAAAAGAATTTCACATAGAGTACAATCAAAGCATACATAGAATAACTCTTATAGAGTTATTGAATGGATATAACCATGTTTGTAATAGTACCTCCCATAAGACTTATAATTCCACATGTGTAACAGTGTAAGCATCTAAGTGCTTAGAATAATAAATTATAATATACTACATATATGTCAAATATAATATCATATGTTAAGTGTAAAAAAAAGGCACTCACCTTGCACGACCACAAAAACACTCAATGCAAATCGAACTATTCTGGGACAACTGAAATATAGCACTTGCGAGCAATAAGCACCTATGAGGCAATGTCACTCTAGGAACACTGAACAAATTAAAGAAACGATTAGATACTATAAGATGGTTAGTAATAAAACCCAGAAGATTTAAAAAATCAGCAGCAAAGGAAATTAAAAAAGAAACAATTGTAGGTCTAATCTTCAAAGCTAACTTACAATTTGTTAAACTCTATCATATGATCCAATTATAGACATAAAAATAGAGAGAAAAAGGAAACATATATAAGATGCTGAAGCCGGTTACTTACACTACACTTTAATAGAGTAGAAAAAAATATAAACATACTTCTAACACATTAAGATCCTCCTAGCTAAACTAAGAAATGTTAAAGGTGGTAGAATGCTGTGTTATACACCTATAAAAACGTTATGTAAATTCAATGCAACAATTCACCATTTTATTTCGTCTAAAGATCATTAAAGTTTAACTTCCATTGATAAAAAAAACAGAAAAGTCAGAAACCACTTAGTATCACAAGTTTTAAAATCAAACTCACCCTCGAGAAAAAGGAAAAATTAAAAGGCGAACTGTTAGCTAATATCAACGTCTCCCAATTTATTAAAATTAATTAATTGGTGCAAAGTCTCAAAATAAACCAGAAAATACAAAAGTTAACTTCTTCATAGATAGTACAATCAAAGCATACAATAGAATAAGTCACATGGAGTTATTGAATGGATATAACCATTTTTTTATTTAAGAGAAGTATATAAGGAGCTAACATAACATATGTGTATGTAATAAGATACATAGAAAGTCAAAATGACAAAATTCATCACTTCCCATATAACTGAGAAAGCATACTACAGAAGAACTAAGAAGCACTTGAACCAGAGAAGACATTTACTCAAAGGAGAAGAGAATCATGTAAAAGTTACACAAAACACCACCGAATTTCAATCAGGCAGCAGCAATAATCGTGGGCAACTTTCAGCCTCATTTTATCAAGTTGGTTAAGATCCACGCTTAACAAAGTAAAATGACATACATTTTACAAAGTGAATTTATATTGCTAGCTAGCTGGTACTCCTATACATCTACAATATTGAAATCAAAGTTGGGATTATATTCCATACGTATAAAATTGCATACCCAATTGACATTTTAGTTTGCTTTATTCCAAATCAGCTATCATCAATGATTTTATAGTCAAAGTTTTGGTCTCGACATTATTATGAAAGAATATACCCCAATATGGGAAATGCTAGCTGGTGGTAAATTAGGATAAGATGCAGCAAGCTCATATTTATGAGCTTTTTTTTTGCTATTATAGAAAGAAAGAGCTTGTCATGGAGTAAGCAACTCAAGCAAAAGGCATATTATTGAGAGGAAGAGAGGCCTTACATGAAGTTGAGAGTATTATTGTTTAGTAGCCAAGGATGACTTGCCTGCCTCATTTACATTGAGGGTCTTAAAGTATATTACTTCCGTCCCAAACTACTCGTCACATTATTATTAATTGCGTTTTGATGCACACAGCTTCATTCTTCTTCTTTCCTCACCATTCAAAATAAATTACAGTCGTCGAGATCCCGATGCCAAATTAAGTAATATGTGGCTTCTTAAAGAAGAAGACACCAAACGAATCTTGTCTCAAGCAAAAGAAACAATACTTGCAAAATGAAAATGCAACACTACCCCAAGCCACGAATATACTTCAGAAAGACACGAATATACCACAAATTAATAATTGCATAAAAAGCATATTAATTCCAGAAAATTTCAAGAACTTAATCCCAAATTTATTATGCATATAAACGAAATTGGGGAAGCTTTGAACTCCTTTTTGGTAATTTAAACAAAATAGCTCAAGCCCAAATAACAAATCGAGTCTAATTCCAACCTAGAAAACAAAATTAGCATAAAATCACAGAAAACCCATTGAATTTCAATAAAATCCCCAAAAATTACACTTAGTTTTAGCGTGGACAAAATATGATATAAAATTTGGAGAATTTACGACTTCGTCGGAAGTTGGAACTAATTCAATGAGAATTTGGATTAATCTGGATTTTTTTGGTTTCATAAACAACAAAAATATAAATAATTTGCTCAAAAGCACCGACCTTTGAGTAATTGCAGATTGAATCAATCGAGTATGTAGCGCAATTCAGTTTGAATCCCCGGGGTTGCGCCGACCTTGTATAATTGCAGATTGAATCAGTTTAGGTTTTTTTTTCCAGAAACTCTCCCTCAAGAAAAGAACTCCATCCAATACTCCACTACTTAATGAGTTACTGGTGGTTACCGCCTAATACACGCGATTAATGAAATATTATCTATTTTCAAATAATTTAAAAATAGGCGGTTTACGTTGACATGTGTTTTGCACGCAGATTTATGTAAATTCTCAACGCAACTAGATGATGAGAGATATTGTAACACAATTGAGCGTTGTGAAAAGCGTTGAGAAAATACGTGCCTTAATAATTGTCTCCAACGCTTCACTAAAGTGTTGAGACAATTGTGTTCAGAAAGTACTCTATTTCTAGTAGTGAATATAAGAGTATTTAATATATAATTTAGCTAATAATTTTAATTAACAACAAATAAGACGGTTTAGAAATCAGGGCTATTACACTCTACCACCCTTATAAGAAGTTTCGTCCTCGAAACTTGCAAACAGTTATTTAAAAACAACAATAAGTAAAACAACCAAGAAACAAATTTCATTTAAACAAATAATCAAGAAAAACGTTACATTCATGTGTCAAATTCATTTTAATAAAATAGAAATCCCAAACTCTTAAGATATTAGCATCCAGCCTCCATTCTACCATCATCTTTTGTATCTCTACTTCAACTTGACTCGCGAAATCAAGGAGCAAAGAAGACAAAAGGGGCAAACTTGTTGGCATTGGATTTCAAAAATCTCATTTGCAGAGATTTCGTTTGAAATTCTTTCAAACTATTCGAACTATAAAAGTTTCATGAAATTCACATTTCAATCTAATAAATAAAACTTAAACGCAAATATAACGTAAAATGTATGATCATACTTGTTAAACACAACACAGTTTGACGTCTAAAGATCATAAACGCAAAATGTGGCAAACTTGTTAGACGTCATTCCAAACGCAAAATAGGAACATATAATAAACATGCAAACGCAAACACTCTTAACGGTTTGGTTCATATATACCTAAAACTTTATTTGATCCATTAAACATATTTACAACCCTTTACGCCACGATATGAAGATCATAGCGTACCCGAGAGCAGCCATGCTCTGATACCATTTGTAACAGCCCGCTCTTTCGAGCTGCTAGCGAAACACACTCAACAACCATAAACTAGAAATTAACTCTTAATTAGATAAACTCGCAGCGGTAAATCACCTTAATTACACCAATATCTCGACTAAAATTCCCAAAATATTATATACAACAAAATATAAATAACTATTCTCAAATTAAATATCTAAAATACAAACTCATCCTTAATCCACTCTAACATCTTGATCTTGCTCCATTCCAATTCTGAGCACTTAACACTAAACCTGCAAATTCAGAGAAAAAAAATCATGACACCATTACCATTGTCATCAAATTTGCCATACACACACTTGTCTGAATTGTTCAATTTGAAACCATTAGCCAACACCACCTCATCAAATTTTTGATGTCATTGCTTTGGTGCTTTTTTAGCCCATACAAAGATCTAATTAACTTGCATACTTTATGCTCTTGACCTTTCACGACAAACCCTTCCGGTTGTCGCATGTAAACCTCTTCTTCTAGTTCTCCATTCAAGAAAGTCGTCTTGACATACATTTGATAGATCACAAGATTATGAATAGTCGCAAGAGTTATTAATAACCTTATGGTGGAGATTCTAGCAATGGTTGCATATGAATAATCAATACCCGGTTTTTGTGAGAAACCTTGAGCCACTAAATGGGCTTTGAACTGAAATAGTCTCATCTACTTTCATTTTCTTTTTTAAAATCCATTTACACTCAATTGGTTTACACTTAGGAGGTAAATCAGCTAGAACCCAAGTGTTATTTCCGATGATGGAATCAATTTCATCATCTATTGCCTCTTTCCAGAAAGCGACATCTTGAGACCCCATGGCTTCATTAAATAAACGTTAAAGGATCCTCTTCCACTTTAAAGATATATGGAAACTTTGTCATTGTAAAGCTCTTAGACCCTTCAACAACCAACTATACATGAAAATTCGGGCCAAAAGATCTATCTTTTCTTGCCTTTTTACTTCTCCTAGGCGGTGATGATGTTGATGCAACATTCTCATCAAGAGTTTGTTCATCAACTTCTTGACCAACTATTGTTTGATCAATTTCTTGAACATCGGTATTAGGAGTTACTCCCTCCGTTCCAGAATAGTCTGAACACTTTCCTTTTATGTTTGTCCCAAATTAGTTTGAACACTTCCATTTTTGGCATGGTCCTACTATTAATATATTATTTCTTTTCACATCTTTGGCCCACACTCTACCTTCTATCAATAAAAAGTTACCCAACTTTCTCTCTCCTCTAATAAAAAATACCCCACCAACTCCTATCACATCTACTTTTCAAATAAAATAACATTTGATAACCACACTACAGCTTATCACCTTAAACTACGTGTCCCAACAAGTGTTCAGATCTTTCTGGGACGGAGGGAGTATATCCTTTGGTCTAGGAATTGATGAATATATATTTTCATCAAAAATTGCATCTCTTGACTCCACAATTGTGTCAATTGACCAAAATTCATTTTGTCTATTACATAGAACGTATACTATGAAGAGCATATCCTATTAAGACGTTTTCAACTTCTCTTTCACCCAACTTTTTATGTTTGGGTTCCTACACTTTTACAATTGCCCTACATCCCTAAACTTTGACATAATTCAACTTTGGTTTTCTTTTATACCAAAGTTCATATGGGATAACCTCATTCTTTTTCATCAAAACTCGGTTTAAAATATGACAGGCCGTTGAAATAGCTTCTCCCTAAAACCATCACTCAAACCCGAATAGGATAACATAGAGTTTTCCATTTCTTATAAAGTTCTATTCTTTCTTTCCACTATACCATTTTGTTGTGGTGTATATAAGGCGCGATTGTTTCATGTATAATGCCCATTGATTGAAAATAATTTGGGTCATAGTATTCACTACTTTTATCGGTTCTAAACCGTTAAATCTTGTCACGTAGTTGCAATTCAACTTCATTTCCATAGATCTTAAACTTATCAAGGGCTTCATCTTTAGTAAATAACAAGTATACATAACAAAACCGACCATCAATAAATATTATCATGTATTTCTTGTTCCCTGAGGAATGAGTGTTATGGATATCACATAATCACTATGCACTATATCAAGCAATGAAGTATCCCTTTGCACATTATTTGGAAAAGATTTCCTTGTTATCTTTGTTAACATGCATGTTCTACACGTCTCTATACTTGGATCAAAAGAGGGAATTAAATCATGTTTTGACATAAAATACAACTTTTTATAGTTAGCATGACCAAGTCTATTATGCCATAGAGAAGAATTATCATTAACATACAAAAAGTCTTTCATAACATTAATAATACTAAGTCTAAACATTCCACTACAAAGATAACCAAATCCTACAAATACACCACCCTTGGATAATATAAATTTGTCCGCTTCAAACACCATTTTAAAGCCTAATCGATTCAAGGTAGCACCAAAGACTAAATCTCTCCTAATTATTCAACATCCATATCATCTGTAATACCCCCTAATTACTCACTTTTAAAAAAATAAACGATTAATAATATTTGAGTAATTTAGGAGTATTACCGCCACGTGACTATCACGCTTTTGACAACTAACTACTAACTAACAAGATAATTTGCATTGGAAGACTTTAACCAAAATAATAATACTTCTTTATGGTTATAATTAAATATTGTCTCAAACTTAAAATAAATAAAACATCCTATACTAGGTGAAGATCCCCTCCCTAGTATGCTCTCATGCACATGAGCACATCCAAAGTTCACCTGCAAAACTGTTTACCAAAAGGTAAACATGGCAAAGCCAAATAGGAAAAAGGAAATACGCGTCAGTATGAAACTGAGTATGAAATGTACTAGATAAGTAACACATTTGCTAGTTGGTAACAATTTACATTTTGAAAACTCCATTACTAATAATTAAACGATAATTTTTAGGAACAAACTATTTCCAAATAATTTGGATTAAAATAATCTTGAAAACAATTCCTCTTCTTATCTCCCCTTCCTTTACCTAAAGTGTGTACACCCCCCAAGCTAGTCATCCCATCACGGATATATATCAAGGGGTAACCATAATTGCCAACAAGTGGACTTTGAAGCATAAACCCTTCTTGACGTTAATCAAGCGGTAATAATAATAATAACAATATGACTTGTAAGTCATGAATAAATCTCCTTTTCTCATGAACAACATTTTGAACATTCAAAGTTCATAAAAACCAATCAAACCATTCCTTGTAATAATAATTTTAAATTTTCAAAAATGATAACAAAACATTATATAATATGATTGATAAAAATCATTCCTTCTTTTTATTTCCAAAAGTGAACAATAAAATGTTGTAACCATTTTCAACTAAATTTCTAAATCCATCCAACCATTAAATCATTAAACAACTTTAACACATAAAACCACATTTCAAAAGATCTAGCTACATAACGTACCTTGATCTTGCACAAAGAATATACTAGTATATTCACTTAGTCTTATGCTTGAGCGTTCTCCTAACCAATCAATAATATAAAAATCTAATAAGTAGCTTATCACATGAACTTAAACATGAATTTAAACATGAATTCTTACATAACCTATCATGAGCATAATATTTTTGAGTAAGAACCATGAAAATCTTTTACTTAAACCAAATAAAGTTGGAACTTGATAAAGAATACAAAACTAAATTAAATTAAGCAGAGAAGGAAGAACCTTGAAGCAAGTGAGTTTGGATTCTTCAGAGTTTTTATGTGGAAAAATATGACTTGAGGTTTAGGGTATTTACAGGTGTAGAATAAGGAGTACTTACTTCCCAAAATTAAATACTTTGTAACTTTCATCATAAATTAGGAGATTAATCCAAGATTTATAACCTCCATCATAAATTTAAAAGTTTTAGAAAATCAAAACCCCCACCCCATCATTATGGGGGGTCGACCTTTCTCAATAATTTTTTTTTCAAATCTTCATCATAAAGAAAAATCATAAATATTTAAATGTTTAAAACTTATTCAATAAACATTTTGACTAGAATTTAAATCAAAAAGTTTAACAACTCCAAGTTTGGCGCCATATTCCAGCCAAAATAATTTTAAACGAGTGAAATTACTAAAATAGCCTTTGCTTAAAATATTTATTTTAGAAAATAAATATTTTAATTACTTAAATATATACTCAAAATATGGGGTATTACATCATCCTTCTTATGTTTTAAAGAATTCCTAACATCTTTCTAACTTGGTGGCAATTTGGCAATTATAGAAGAAACAACAAAAGTCTCATCCATAACAATATTGTGTTGCTTACAATTCCCTAAGATTATTTGTATTTCATGGAATTGCTCCATCAAAAACCTAGAATCTACCATTTTAAAGGTATTAAAGTTACTAACAAGGAATTTCTTCCAGAAGCATCTTCGGCCATATACTTGTTTTCTAATTCATCTCAAAGCATCTTAGCGGATTATACAAATTGATAAATATCAAACAAAACATCGGACATACCGTTAAGGATGTGACCACATCATATATAATCATCGTTCTCCCATTTGTCCCTCTTCCTAGTTGCTTCCGCGGATTAATTTTCCACTTCCTCGGGCTTGGGAGTACTAAGAACATATGCCACACTAAGAGATGCGAGGAGAAATTGCATCTTCTTTTGCCATCTTTTAAAACCAACGCCTTCGAACTTGTCAGGTTTGTGAAAATTTGTAGACATTTCACGAATTATAGTCAGCTTGATAATATTACTTTTGGATTGTTAGAATAACTACGAATTGAAAATTACAAGGGTCACAAAATAGCAAGACGACGAACAATCTTCTCAGCGTGAAACACTTTTCCAAAAGTAATAATATATAGTTGTGTCTTTGAGGCATGGGACGACCCACCATTTTGTGAGCAATTGTCTTTTGCTAGGTGAAAGATACTCAAGTTGACTTTTATCTCAAATCAACAAAGAAGTCCAACTTGACAGCCTCTCTTGTGTGCAAATACTAAGCAAGAATGAACAAGCCAGTGATGAATGTGCCTATGAACTTAACTATTGCCGGAATATGCTCAATAAGCTAGAGTGGAAATTAAAGGTAAATCATATTTACCATGAAGGAAATCGGATGGCGCATTGGCTTGCTAACCGTGGCGTCTCTCAAAATATTCGTGTTTTTATTTAAGTTGATATTCCATTAGATCTTTGTTCTACTTTAAAGGAGGATATTAGAGGTGTGGCTTTGCCACGTTTAGTCCCTCTATAGTTTCATTACGTTCCTTTTTGTTCTTTTTTCTTTGTTAAGAGTCTTTCTCCTTTTTTAAATTAAAAAACTAAAAAGACTCAACATGCAAATGAAGAATTTTGTGTCGAAGTAGAAAAAATAGCCAGCGCAAACACCGTAATTCTAAAATTGTAATTCCAAATATAAAAATGCCAACTACACTATATGTCAGACCAATGCGATAGAATCAACTGTTTACATTTATGGGTAGTTGGGTTCTTTTGTTGGACATATTTGTTATATGTGCACAAGTTCTTCAAGTGTATTTTGTCCTCATAAACTTTATATAAGGTCACCTATCCTTAGACTACTCCCAGTCAAGCATGCTTAACTGTGGAGTAACTAAGGAAATGAGCTTCCTAAAAAAAATATGCATCTTGTTGGAATGAGTAATCTGCTAAATCCCTTTAAAGCAATAATGAGGGGTATTACACTATATATGTATTTTTATCTCTTTCAAACTCAAATTATTTTATAACTTATAAAAGTTATGACATCACTTAGGTGGCACGACAAACAACATATCAAATTAGAATGTCAAATGTTGCGACTTCACGCACTAACTTTTGAATTATGCTTTACATATTAGCTACATGATAATTGGGTACAAAATCCTTGCACTATTGAGCTTAAAAATCTGTTGAATCACACATTTTCTATCACACATGCGTAATTATTTTTATAGTGAAACACCAGGCAAGATAATATTAATAAAAATCAAGTTCCACCACAATTAATAAACTTTAGGGAAATTAATCGATACAAACTACTTCCGATCCCAATTCAAATTTCAACATCCCATCATACAAATAGATGACCTACACAATGTCCGGTCTTCTAATATGCTTACAATAGACAAAATCAAAACAAGAACTAATCGAATTAATCTCATCATACGTACGTCACAAGCTCCTAATTTCCTCTTATCGTCCCCTCTAACCCCTTTCCTTAGATATTAACCTAGTAGATTAGGCTCCATGTCAAAGCTGATATAAATCTTGTTTATATATATAAAAAAAAGGTATTGTTTTGAATTATTTGTCAAATTGTCAGTTTATTTTTTTCCTTCTAGAGTTCTATAAATGACAAGAAAGAGATAGGAAGGTGGAAACTGATATTGATGGTTTTGCGTGTTTTTTGGGACTTAGGAGTTAGGATGATGGGAGAGAAAACAAAATGGGGTTTTGCAACTGAGAATCCTACTAAGGTCTATGGAGTATGGACTATGGAAGGGAATATAGAATAGTGAAAAGATTGCATATGATGATTTGTGAATATGCAATAATATGACAAGACGAACCCAAAGAATCATCTTTTGTTAGTCTTTTAGCACATGCAATGAACTTGAGAGGAAAGTTCCACATGGACCCCAGACCCTAAAATGTTTAAACTAAAAACGACCACAGAAGCTTCCCTCCCAATACATCAATCCAAATAACTTGACATCAATTTTCACATAAAACAATGGCATTGTTAATATTTTTGTTAGTGTCTATACATAATCTACACGTTCTAAAAGTGAAGAGGAAGAATACTAATCTTTATATCAAGGAATGTAATGATGCAACTTCTAGATATAAAATTATTTATGTATAAGGTTGTTTAGAGATGAGATAGAGAGATTGTTGGTGTTGATGGTTAGTCTTTTGACAAAAAATATTACATCTATTTAGATTTTAGTCGTTGATTAGTTCACATACTGATAGACAATTTTGAATTTTTGTATGAATTAAGATTCACCAAATGCTTTGGTTAAAATATGGGAACTAGAAGTTCATAAAAAGAGGTGTTGTTTAGTTACTTTATTCTTCCTAAGTAAGTGCAAATTTCCAATTATATCAATCCCACAAAAATTTTTACTTCGTACAAAACACTACTATATGGTTTAAATTACTTCCTTGGAAATTAAACTTACCATGCATATTCAGCCCAGTGACTATGATGAGTGATATAATCAAATACCTTATATTCCTCATGTTTAGAGTCATTTTTCCTCATCATTTATCATTTTCTAGCTTATTTTGCTTAATTTAAAATAGTTGAGTTACTTGTAACTGTGAATATTAGTTATTTTAGTTATTTATATAGGGTTTGGATATTCTTATTTGTGTTTGATGTTGTAGGATCAACCTTAGAGGTATCTATACCTCACACCAAGCATAGAGTGGAACATTTTTGGCAAAATAAGAGCTTTTAGAAGGATTTGTGCATAAGGGTCAAATTCAAATGGTCATAACTTTCAACACACTAAAATTTTTCCTGTGATTCAAGTTGGAGATGGAAGTTTAGCTCGATAGCTTTCCAAGCGTAACAATCTCGATTCTGATGAAAAATAAAAGAGATATGGCTCTTTGAAGTCAGGCGTCGTCTGCCAAAACGGAGTGCACGCTCCATATTGTTTAGAGCGCCCGCTCCAAAAGCCCAGAAAACCTACTGCCTGCTCGAAAGTGTATGGAGAGCCCACTCCAAACTATATGGAGCGCCCGCTCTGCTTTACCTCTGTGGAAATCTCTGTTTTTCGACCCGTTTAATGATGTAATGTTTAAATCTTTTACAAGGACGCACCCCTAACTTTTGAAGGGGGAGGAGGGCTAGCCTCCATAAGCTTAGTTAGAGGTTTTTGTTAGGGGTTTTAAAGAGATAAACTCTTATCTTCTAGAGAGAGAAGTGAAATAAACTTGTTGAAAGCTTGGAATTTGAAGAATCTAAGAAGGAAACTTGAAGATTTGGAGGCTCCTTACAACTTTAATGAGAATTTCTTACTTTCTCTCATATTGTTCTTTATTTTCTTACTTTCATGTCATTTTCACTCTGTTTACTTGTTCATCCAAGATTAGTGTTGAGAGTGAGGGATAGCTCAGTTGGTTAGAGCTTCCCTCCCGGTTCCAGGTGATCCTGGGATCGATTCTCATCCCCGCCCTTGTGGCTCATTCGCACCAAAAAAAAAAATATAGTTGTTAATGTCTTTTAGTTTATAATTTATTATGATTTGTGAGTAGTTATTTTGGGAAGGGGATGAAGCCATTAATGATGTATCATGAGCCTTTGGGTCATGTTTGGGATTATTTTAGAAAATGAAATCAAATGAACAATAGGAGCTTTATTGTTGTTTTTTGTTGTTGGCCTCCATGGAAACTTGATCATTAGTCACTTTAGTGAAGGATTGAAAGATGAAATTGCAGAATTGACTCCCTATTTGTTCACTTAACTAAACTTGCATGAATATAAGGGTTTTATAAGTTAAGGGATTTATTTAGTCATCTTGTTATTCATGTTCGTGAGTGTATACACAAATTTCGACTCAAAATATATATAAGACAGGAAACAAAGTAACAAAGAATTTTTATTTCAATAAATGTATTAAGTACAATCTCTGTAAACTATTTATAATGAAAATAAACTAAGTCCTCTGATTCCGTTCCGTAGCTTGAGAGTGACACGTGTTGATGTCGATGTGGAGTTGAGTGTAGGGAGACGTTTTGTCAACGTCAACCTGAGTTTGAATGTGGGATGACGTTGTCAACTTCAACCTGAGTTTGAGTTTTGTTTGGGTGTATTCGAATAAGGGCTGACAAAAGCTTGAATCTCAGTCGAATGTGTTTGAGTGTATCTGAACAGTCGGCACGGATTTGATATGCTTGTTGACTATTTGTAGATAGAATTCCAAGAGAGTTTTATGAGCTCTTGAGAATAATGATTTTTCGGTCCCTCAACCGAAGGAGAAGAGGTATATTTATAGGGAATGGAGATCCCTTCAACTGACTGGTAGTTTATGAGGCATGGGCCGTTTTATGACTTGGAAGTCTTTTTTTTTTTACCTTTGCCATTTGACCATCTTATTTGGACTAGTGATATGGACTGACCCAAATATTTAACAATCCAAATAATATTTGTTTTGCTTTAATTTGGATATTTTATTTAGGTGGGCTAAATTAATTAAACTGGGCTAATTATATTTATTTGTTAACTCAATAATAATCCATTTATTTTAATGTAAAACACTAATAAATTTTTAGTGTCTACAAATTGCCCCCTCGAGACCATGTCATGGACACGACTTGTTGTGTTTGGGTATGATGAGGTCTCGAATTTGAGTTTAGCAATTAGGTGACAATCACTGTGTTGTCAGGCTTTGTTGCCGAGAGTGATGAACCACCTATAACTCTATTAAGTCTTGGACTTGGAAAAATAATCCTAATCGAATAAGTATTAGATTTTTTTTTCAAGTATATAAATACACACGACTTGCGTTTAATGTGCATATCAGCAGATAAATTTCTTGGCCCAGCTTTCAATTCGTGAGAAACCATTAGGGAGATCTCCACTCTTTACTGGACTTCGTTTGATTACCAACATTGGGTTTGGTTTGCATCTTAACAATATTGAGAATCAAATGTAATCCAACGTATGTTTCATGCAATCTTTGATTTTGCTTCTTCTTCTTTTTTTTTTTTTTAGGTTTTTTCTTGAAAAGCAACACCAAGCAGGTGACCTTGGCTCTACACGCCAACGTCTGCAAGGCTTTTTTTTTTTTCTTTGAATCAAAGAAAATAAATTTTGCTTTCTTGCGGTTGGTCTTACTCTTCCCTCTTTTGTGATATATATATACTAGCTTTCAGACCCGTGCAATTTGCACGCAAATTTTTTTTTATATAAATTCAAGATTTTATGATATTTTTTCTAAAATCATGATGTAAATGTTTAACCCGTAGATTTATAAAAGTGTTTATATAGAAGTTAAGAATATCTTCCTCCGTTTCTTTTTAATCTACATACTATTGGATTTTTTATTCTTAGAATATGTCCATCTACTTTGTCGTCTTTGTCCACCCATGTCATCCACTTTTTAATTTATCTCTCAATTTTCAGTTTTTATCTCCCCCATTTTAGTTTCTCCCTCATACTTTTGTACTTTCTTCTTGGTTTTTTCCCAAAATTGAGTAAACTAAAATGAGATAGAGGGAGTAAAACCTAAATCAATATAAGTTTGAGAAATTAAATTATTTTATTATTTATTTATAAAGAACACTACACGTACAACCTTCCTAGAGCATGGGCGCTCGTCAACAAAAAACCAGTCAATTGAATGATAACATACTTCTTTAGAGAATAAGCAAGTCAATTCTCTAAAGTTACTTTCTTTTCTTGTTTAGAGTCTTAAATGCACAATATGCACCTGTTTGATCATCGGTTTTTTGTAATTATACCTAATAAATGGATCCAGATATATCTTATACGATATTTTAACACATATGGAATATTAAGATAAAATTATTTAAAAATCTAAATTTGACCTTAAAACAAAAGTGCATTGAATTTTAGAGAAGGAATAAATATTTCTTGTATGTTACCATTAATGTGATTGCCTAATGCCTAATGTTAAGATAAAATTATTTAAAAATATTAAGATAAAATTACCATATGGAATATTAAGATAAAATTATTTAAAAATCTAAATTTGACCTTGAAACAAAAGTGCATTGACTTTTAGAGAAGGAATAAATATTTCTTGTATGTTATCATTAATGTGATTGCCTAATGCCTAATGCCTAATGTTAGAACAATTTTAGCTAAATTTCAAAACTAATAGCTCGTGCTCCAAAAAATTCAAGTCATCCAATTGTTTATAATAAATTCCAGTCATGTGACAAGGGGCGGAGGTATGTTCGGCTTAGTGGGGTCGATTAACCCCACATAAATCCGAAAATTTTGGATTTTTTTTTCTTTATATAATTTGAGATTTTTGTAAATTTTATGGTAAAATTGATTGTTTGAACCCTCTAAAAAGTAGTAATTTTATTTTAACCCCACTTAATACATATTCGGATTCTCCACTGCATGTGACCCATTTATCTCTCATTCCTTTATATTGTAAATATGTAAAGCTATCAACCAATGTGTAAAGATATCTATAATTATATAGACGAACAACTGCGGATATCATAATTAATTAGTGGCTACTCTGAAACTCATTACATTATACTAAAAGAAAGAAACACATGTATATTTACTAATCTTGTGTTTTCTATGCGGATTGTGGTTCCCTCTAGGGTTTCTTTTTGGGAGGGTTTTTTCTCTCTAGGGTTTCTCCTTGGGAGGGTTTTTTCCTAGCCTCCATCGCTAGGTTTTTCTTCTTTTTTTAAGGTTTTTCCTTCATTCTTTACCCTTCTTTCTCTTTCTCTTTCATCTCTTTTCTTATTGGCCTCAATTGTGAATTATTGTAGGGGCTTCCACTGGTATTCGTACCGGTGGTAAGCCCCAAAAACCCCTTTAATTGCTTCCAATAAGTATATCCCATCCTTAAGATGGTATTTATTTTAGGGTGTTTAATTTGGTTTTTGTTCGTCGATGAAAAAGGAAGATCTAACAATCTATATTCTCTCGTAAGAATCTAGAAGACCAAAGAAGTATTTTCACCCAAACGACTATGCATCGGCGGAAGTTAAGGCGAATCGAGCGAACTCACGGATTGTATTGCTTCGGATGAAGTTTTTTATTAAGGCTGTTTTTAATCAAATCTGCGATATATCTAGTTCTAAGGTGTTATATACTTGTGTTGGAATTTTCGGTTTTTCAGGAATTGATTGTAAGTGCCGTTTGGCTATCTCTTATGAATGAAATCCGTTTTCTTCCTGTCAAAAAAAAAAATCTTGTGTTTTCTATAATGATAATATAGACATTTTAGAATTTTAAGATAGGAATATTTCATTCAATACACAAAAAATAACAAACTTTATTTGCATAGTAAAAAAAGAACAAAATCTATATAAAATATTCTCGTGTAACTCTTAATGTGAACTATGTTATATCCAAAATTCTCGTATAAGCGTTATTGTGAACTATGTTATTTACTTCTTGAGTTCTTGTCTTCTCGTTCAATTTTTTTTAAATGAAAAAAATTAGGGACTCTTCTTTACCTATTTTCTTCTCATTCACTGTCAATTATATATGGACTTTTTGTCTCTTTCACTTCATATTGCCTAACACATCATATTCATCCACTTCATATTGCTCGCCATTTCTTCACACGCTTACCCAAACACCATGAAAACACCCACTACAAACCAATTATTTTTTAAAAAAACGACATGATCATCTCATTAGAACTCAATTTCGAACTTAACCCCACTATTTTTCACACAAAAAGAAAAGACTCAACTTCTCTTTCTTGATGCTACAACCACTACTTCTCATTTCACTCATTTTTTAACTTAATTGGATAATCATCAATCATATTTTCAAGATTTTATTTGGTTGAGTTGATCTCTTTCTCTCTCATATTGATCTCCCCTCTATTTAGTGACCATCGATTCGGATTCCTCACCGGTGTTGCTTGCGGTTCCTAACCGGCCAACGGAATTGTATATTGTTTCGTTGTTCCTCCATTGTTGTTGGCTTACTGTAGATCGATCAAATTATTTTTTGAGCGGAATGTGATTGTTAGAGAATTGGAATGCTATAAATATTCGCTGGCGATTTGTTTCTCTCTTCTCACAATTTTCTATTATTTCTGGTTCTTTATATAGTTGCCATATTGTATAAGAATCTTGTGGATTTGATTTGTATAGATCTAATTGATAAATTAACGCCTTAATTAGTGCCTAAATTTAAGGTGATTTTGACCACTGTTTAACAGTTCAATCATCTTTACTTGCCTAATCAAATATATATTTCTGGAATATTTCCCATAATAGTCGTGATTTTCATATAATTAAAGTCTCATATAAAACCAAAAAAAGAGTAAATATTATTGGATCCTACGTGACAGTGTATTTTGTAGAATTGACACATCAGCAAAGCAATAAGGCATTGCCACGTGGCAAAATCCTTATTGCTTTATAGTATTATATAGATAATGTGATCATAGTTTATCACATAGGGAGATTTTGTCTTCTTTGCCACGTAACAAGGTATATGCAAAAGCTTCGTCTTCTCTATTTTTTTTTGTCTTGGCATGAATTCTCCTCGGTGTCTTGATTATAATCATGTCATATGTGTTATTTTTTTTATGTGTAATACCCTACATTAGTAAAAAAATTACACAATTTTAACAAAGAGGAAAGGGACAGACGACAGAGAATCACATAGCCCTTTTCTCTCTCTAAACCAAATACTCTGCCTTCGCTCTAAACACAAAGCGCCCCTTTCCCCCCCTAGGAACTCGCCGGAGTTCCGGCGCCGCGTAGATTTCCGGTGGGTTCTCGGGCGGGTTCCCCTTTATTTTCTTCTTTTTTATTAACTGCTTTTTTCTAGTCGGGTTCGTTCTTCGTACTTTGTTCTTCGGTTTTTCCTTTCTCCGTCGGGTTTGCTCTTGTATTCTTATGGCGACCTCCGGCAACGTCGTTTAGTTTCCCCCTCCCCCTAGTATTTAGTTGGTCTTTCCCTAGTTCGAGGTCGTTGGCGACTCAGTTGCCCGGTTTCGGCTTTAGGCTTCCCCTTCCCCTGTTTAGGTGGTGCGTTAAACTAGGTGCGGGCTTCCCCTCCCCCATCCAAGTGGTAGTTGTTTGTGTTTCCCCTCCCCCTCCCCAGATTAGGGTTTCGTAGTATAAGTTTAGGCTTCCCCTCCCCTCCCCTCTTCGAGTATATGGTCTTCTTTGGGCCTCCCTCCCCCCCTCCCCTGGTTGTCGGCTTGGCGTCCCCCTCCCCCCTCTAGTTACATCGGTCAAGTTGTGCGTCCTATTCTCCCCCTCCCTTTAAGTTATCTATCTGCTTTCTGTTATTTAACTCTTGGTTGTGTTAGTATGGTTTTTTACTTGTTATCTTAACCTTCTTGATGCTTTTGGCAATTGCTGGAGGTAGTCTTTGTCTTCAAGTTTTTGAATCTGGGTTTTGTGGTTGGTTAGGGTTTGCGTGGCAAGCGATTTCATGGATGGAGTGTGTTTTATCCGATTTTGAATATCGGATAGTTCTTCGAGATCTAGCAATGGTTAGATTTCAAACTTTCTTGGTAATGATTTTATTAATCATTGCCTTCAAAAAATCATATCTGAAGGCGGCTCTCCAATTTGTCAATTTGATTTATAGTGCGTCAACTCATTTAAGCTTCTCATCAAAGGAGAAGCCTGAAATACCCTTCCAACAGGGTATTGAGTCACAAAGGAATGTGACTCTTCCAGGAAGCCCGGTTGAAGAATCCCATGTGACAGAAGGTCGCGGGGATTGGTCCGGTTGCGAGATCATAATCTCGCTGTTACTTTGTTGCTCCGCCTGTGAAATCAGTCCTCTCCTTCCTTTCCCTTCGTCAGGGTTATGGCGATCGTCATCCACCAGCAGAAGAGTTCCACCACAGTTATCTTTCAACTCAGACCTTCAGATCGAGCAGTTCTATCCTAGTTTAAGTTTAAGTTTAAGTTATTTTTGCTTTTGTAATTGTTCTGTAAGAGCAAGCATCGTTCAGTTTAGTTCGGTTGTATTAGCGATAGGTTGTACTTAGTCTTTTAATTAATGCATATTTTACCCGTTGTAAAAAAAAATGTGTTATTTATCTTATGCAGTATTTTGGCTTCACCATATGTGAACATATAACAAGATAAGTGCCTCCCTCAAAAAAAAAACAAGATAAGTGCCGAGAATTTTTTTTTTTTTTGGTTGAATTAAATCTTGACGTACTTTATATGACCTGCATCACATCAGATTTTGTGAGATACTGAACTTCTAGATTTACCGTGGAAATATCACCATAAACTCAAGACTAGTGAGGTGATGATTTTTTTTATACCTTTTAATATTATATTTGCATATCATTTTTTTTGTGCATGTGTACCCGTGTATTTTTTTTGTACTATATGACAGGTTCATATGAAGACGGGGACTTCGTCGTGATGAACCATATGTCTTTAGCACTGTGAGCCTCTCAGGGGTGTTATTCATATGTCTTTACTACTGCGACAATGACACCTCCAGACAGTCCCTTGAAGACGAAGACGGGGATTTCGTCGCGATGGGCCATATGTCTTTAGCGCTGTGAGCGTGTCAGGGGTGTTACTCATATGTCTTTAGCACTGCGACAATGACACCTCCAAACAGTCCCTTGAAGACGAAGACGGGGATTTCGTCGCGATGGCCCATATGTCTTTAGCACTGTGAGCCTATCAGGGGTGTTATTCATATGTATTTAGCACTGCGACACTGACACCTCCAGACGGTCCCCTGACAGTTAGTCTCACCCTCGAGGTATGTTGTCTAACCCATGATTTTTTTTTTGTTAAATGATTGTTCACTAACCCAAGAATTGCTTTTGTTTTGATGCTTTTGGAAAAAGTTTTGGCTTGAGTTATCATTTCGTCCTTCACTGTTTGCACTCTTGTGGGCTAGGAATTAGAATTTTTTTTTTGCTTCGCCGTTCACAGTTTAGACCCTTGCGGGCCAGGAGTATTGCTTTTTTTTTTTCTTTCGCCGTTCACAGTTTATACTCTTGCGGGCCATGAGTATTACAATGATTGCAATTTTTTTTTGGTGTGGCTGCACTCGAGTATTATTCTTTTTTGTTACCCAAGCTGCCTACGTACTTGCAAAAGAATTAGCGATTCACTTTTACAAGATCATAATTACAAAATCGACTACATAGTATTTTCCTGTACAACAATCATAATGTTTGTTTGTTAAAGTAATGTATTTTCCCATATTATTCATGGCAATATAAGATAGTTAGTTAGCTAGTACCAGACGGTGGATGAGGGAATCCCATTATATTATATTATATTATATTATATTATATTATATTATATTATATTATATTATATTATATTATATTATATTATATTATATTATATTATATTATATTATATTAATATTGTTATTACTATTCTTTATTTATTAATTTATATTTATTAATTAATGATAGCTAAATTATTATCATTACTATTAGTTATAATTTAATTTAGTTCAGTTCAGATTAGTTCAGTTTAGTTGCAATCAGTTCAGTGCAGTTCAGTTCAATTGCAATTAGTACACTTCAGTTCAGTTGTTTTGTGCCGAAGAGAACATGCCCTTAATTATTGATTGATAATTTAATTTTATATTTAATTTCAATTTTAATTTCAATTTTAATTACTAGTTGATATATGTAAGTAGCTATAATCTGATTTCTAGTAGTATTTATTTTAGGTGTTGGGTGATAAAAATATAAGCTTTTAATTTGATTCTAAAGTTTAGAAACTTTTTTGTCAAGTTACTAGTTTGCATTGTCTGGTTATTACAAACTAATAGATAAATCATATACATGAAAAATGCTGCGGATAAACGTGAATTATTCAATTCTCAATTACTCGTTTTTATCTTACAATCATGCACATTTCCTTAAATCTCTCGTGTGTTCCGTTTATTTATTTTGCCCCGGGCCCAATAATATTCAGGAACGGCCCTGCATGCCCCCTAGATCTTTCACTTAGAATAACTTTCACAATCATGGCGTCGACGAATCTTCCATTGATGCGTCAGATGAGTCTGATTCATTTTCATGACAAGCAATAATTGTAAGCTCCATGCCGTGCGCTTTACTTGCTAGTTCTTGAAATGTTTTGGGTTTGATCCCTTGCAAGATGTAGGTCAAATCCCAATGCATGCCTTGGATGCACATTTCGACTGCAGAAGTTTCTGACAAATTATCTTTACATTACAAGCTCAAAGCACGCCAACGATTAATGTAGTCAATGACGGGCTCATCATTCCATTGGCGAGTCTTAGTCAACTCAACCATGCTGACAATACGTCGAGTGCTATAGAACGTGTTTAGGAACTCTTCCTCCATTTGATCCCAACTATTGATGGATTGTGAAGGTAGATCTGTGTACCAATCAAAGGCCATCCTTTTAAGAGAACGTACAAATTGTTTGACGAGGAAATCGTATGTGGTACCAGCATTCTTGCATGTTTCTACAAAGTGAGTAATGTGTTGCTTAGGATTTCCTTTCCCATCGAATTGTTGAAACTTTGGGGGATGGTAGCCAAAAGGCATCTGCAACTTATCAATTCTCTTGGTATAAGGCTTTACATAGTGGTGACTTCCTTGAGAGCTTTCCCGAAGTTGATTCTTGATAGCATGAACTATCAACAATTCGAGTTGTCGAGTTGTTATTGGACGGTGAGCGTTGTCACCACCCTCGTCTTCGCTGTCATCACCACCTTGGCTTGATGATGCGTCGCCTGGGATTTTACTGAGTTTCTCATTGAGGGTAGCAATTTGCTCGTTTTGGAGTCTGATATGAGCATTCTTTTCCTCTCCGTCCTTCATCAATTTCTGGAGTAGGATGTTCATTTCAGCGAGTTGTTCCTCAATTGTTTTAACTGAGGTCACCATAACAGAAGCAGTGACAACATCTTTCCTTCATTCTTCTGGTACGAAAATTATGTCATACATAAAGTCACCTAACGTTAAAGATTTTCGCCGGGTGTCAGCAAAGTTGTCAGCAGATTGAAAAATGTTCTTCCTCGTGGCCATTTCTCAGATTTGTTGTTGATGACGAAACAGAGATGAGAGGCAGAGTTAGTCCCACCGAGTGTGCCAAAAATTTGTATACACAAATTTCGAGTCAAAATATATATAAAACAGGAACAAAGTAACAAAGAATTTTTTATTTCAATAAATGTATTAAGTACAATCTCTGTAAACTGTTTATAATGAAAATAAACTAAGTCCTCTGATACTGTTCCGTAGCTTGAGAGTGACACGTCTTGATGTCGACGTGGAGTTGAGTGTAGGGTGACGTTTTGTCAACGTCAACCTGAGTTTGAATGTGGGATGACGTTGTCAGCGTCGAGCTTGAGTTTGAGTTTTGTTTGGGTGTATTCGAACAAGGGCTGACAAAAGCTTGAATCTCAGTCGAATGTGTTTGAGTGTATCTGAACAGTCGGCACGGATTTGATATGCTTGTTGACTATTTGCAGAGAGAATTCCAAGAGAATTTTATAAGCTCTTGAGAATAATGATTTTTCGGCCCCCAACCAGGAAGGAGAAGAGGTATTTATAGGGAATGGAGATCCCTTCGTGGACTTGGTAGTTTATGGGCATGGGCCGTTTATGACTTGGAAGTCTTTTTTTTTTTTTACCTTGCTTATTTGACCATCTTATTTGAATTTAGTGATATGGATGACCCAAATATTTAACATTCCAAATTATATTTGTTTTGTTTTAATTTGGATATTTTATTTAGGTGGGCTAAATTAATTAAACTGGGCGATTACATTTATTTGTTAGCTCAATAATAATCAATTTATTTTAATGTAAAAGACTAATAAATTTTTAGTGTCTATAGTGAGTTGAGGTTTGTTGCATGAAAATAGGACATAATCTCCAATTTGAGTAACCCTCTTTAGATTGAAAGAGTAATTGATAATTTGTTAGATGACCCCTTTAATTCATTCTCTTTAGACTTCCCCCTTATTTCGTAATTTTTTTCATGGTTGAAATAATTTGTGAATTCCCCTACCCTAGTTCCCTTTATTTAATCTTACTCAGTTCTTTTCTTTATTGCAACAATGGGATATTCACACTATTCACTTATCGCCCTTTAACTATCTATTGTGATTATTACGTAAGGAAAAATATAGTCATGTGGGTCTTGTTAGATTAAATCTCGATCTATAATTTCAAAATATCAAATTTGTATATTTTTTTACTAACAAGTAATTAAAGATATTAATAGTTGAGCTTGTGCGTGTGACGGGCAGAAAAACTCAATTGTTGCGATAGAAAAGAACGGAGGAAGTAGTTTTTAAGTTGGTAATTGACAAATCTCATATAACTATATGTTCATCCTAGCTTATTATAATTAATATTTTTGGTGATTACTCTTAATACTTGTGGAAGAATGACCCTTGCTTGTCATTATGCTCTGGCTAGTGATTAGTTAAGTAGTTTGATTTAGGGGATTTATTCAAAGACGCGAAAAACCTACTATCATACTACTAAATAAGAGTATCATTATGTATATAAAGTTATAAACTGAGTGTTTTTAATATAGTTGGGTATTTTTGAAGAAATCCAAAAGATCATTCAAACTCGAACTACACCCAGACAATAATAATTCTTATCAAACTAAAGTAGTACAAGCTAAAACTCGACTGGGCTCATTGACAACTCTAGAAGTCAAGTTAGAGAGGATTTATTTGTTTTAATCACTAATTTCGCCCATGAAAGTAATTTATTATTCTTGTAATCGGAGAAAATCCATTCCGAATTCCCATCCACGGCTAAAATAGTGGTCTTCTTGCAAGTTGCAACAACCAATCAACGAAAAAAGAAATAAGAACAAGAAGGGATCACTAGAATAGATGTAGACTTGTACAAAACAAGGACCAAACATGATTATACTCAAAATTTTGTTAACATATGTAATAGAATACTCGTATCAATATATTAAGACCATAATATACTAGCGTTTCAAAGCAATAACGCTACAACCAGTTTGTACAACAGTAAGAATGAGTAACACAATAGCAGCAACGACTGAAATAATAGTCCACGGATTGTTAAAGTAATCATGTTTCAAAGTAGCTTTCCACTTATTCCAAGGTGCTTTTGAGTGAGCAACCAATCTTCTACAAATATCAGTGTAATAAAACTTGTGAGCTTCATAGTTTGTTTCTCTACAAATGGTGTTGAAAAGATTGGCCACTTCATCATTGTTGCCTAATGCATTTGTTATGATCCCACTACTTAGAAGAATATCCACATCCTTTAGAGTGGTAATTAGGACATCCATCATTAGCACATAATCAACAATGTAAGAATCTGAATGATAGTGGCATTGCTCGTACGCTGATAAGTTTAGAAGAATAGACTCTGTATGATCTTCCACCTCTAATTTTGGGATGTACAAAACTCCATCTTTGAACTCTATATCAAGTAAAGAATCGCTTTTATGAAGTACAAATTTGATTCCTGAATCATGGAGATCTCCTACACCGGGAGGAAACTCCCAACACGCGGCATCGCGTGTTGAAACATAATTTGGGTCCCTAAGATGTTTAGGGAGGAGATATGTTCTCAAGAAATCAACCAAATGCAAGATTTCACGCCTCTTGAACTTCTTCGGAAGCTCTCTTTTTCCTATTACAACCTCAGAAGTAAGATCAATGAGAGGGATGGAACTCTGAAAAGACTCACCATTATCATCAAAGACAAGACTATATAACTCTTCAAGAACAAAAAAAGGGAGTTGGTTCTCGATCAATAATAAATCCCGTCTAATTACATGTTCCAAGGACGGCTTTCCAAAAATACGGTCATCCTCATCCAATGTCTCCCAATACCAATTCAAGAAAAACTCGATAATAAAACACCCATCAAGCAACATCATCTCCACAAATTCATTGCTACTTAGGCTAATACTCTCAATGTAACACTCCCTTGCATCTTTCTCCCACATTTTGATGACTCTAAGATAATCTTGGAGTGTTTTATCCTCATTTCTCCTAAGAAAATTTTGAAGATACCTTAATTTTTGTTCTTGCATTCCTTGTAACCTTTTCATACCATGATTGAGGGGCCCAATTGAAATAAGGCAAGGCTTGTAAGCATTTAAATTGACATTTCTTAGTGTTCTAGGGACTCTATAGATGCAACATTTGGAAGAAAGTGGGGGTAATTCTTCAAACCTCTTTCTTATGGATTTAGCCAATTGATGAATTCCATCTTCCATGTTATTCTTCCCAATTGTTGCTCTTTTTCTCTGAACCAATAGAAACCCATATCAATCAATCAATCAATAATCCACTTATAAGAAAAACCCCAAAAAAAAAAAACCACAAATTATTTGTCACTTTAATCAATAAAATCAATCAATCAACACAACCCACAAAAAAAAATTGAATTTCTTACCTTCTTATGGGGTTTGGAGGTCATAAGTTTAGCTCAAGCAGCATCTACTAGTGATCTTCAACTCAAAATTTTCTTTTTTTTTTATTGTTGCTAAAAATAGAGCTGAATTAAGAGCAGAAAACGTTGATCAGAAGAATTAAGAAGATGTAAAAAGGGTAAAACGGAGATCTAAGTAGTGTGAGTAAGCAGATGGGAGCTGGTGAGATTAAGTCGTGGGAAAGTATCTTGCAAAAAAAAAAAAAAAAGGAGAGAGAAAGTGAGTTGGGGTGTTTTTGCTGGTTTTGGAGTATGCGAAAGTGGCTGCCAAAAACCCAAAATATATAGAAAATAATTGAGAAGCATATTTTTTTTTAAATGGAGGCACGTTAATTTAAGAGCTTTGAGAATTGGAAAAAAAAAAAAACTGAAAAAGGGGGTTTGGCGTCCTCGTGGGTTTTGGACTACTAGGACAAGTAAGAAACCTTGGTGCTTATTGTATGATGATGATTGATGAGTCCCATACTTAAAAAGACATTTATTTCGATTATAGTATTATTGCTAATTGAGGCATGTAAGTATGCAACCCACCGAGAATAAGGCATTCTATGATAAGTTAGCATTTCATGTAAGTACGGGTAAGCGGGTTGTTCAAAATAATCCGATCTGATTGGTTCGGTCCATAATATGGTCTATTCGATTCGAAAATTCAGATATCCGATCCAAATTTTAAGGTTTTAGGTTTTTCAGATCGGATACTTATCGGAAAATTTTAGTTTTGGATATCCAAAACTTTTTAAATTACTAAAATTTTCTTTTTAAAACAAACTGGAAGTATCACGCAGCCTCTTCACTTTCCCAACTAAAATATAACCTAATTACAGATTTAGACACCCCCGCCGCTCACTTTCCCAATCCAGACACGCAGCCTCTACACCGGCCAGCACCCAGCAACCCACCAGACACTAGCGTTCTCCCTTCTTTTTCACGCGCCAAAGCCCACCAGACATCAGCCTTCATTGTTCCTCTTTACACGCCTCCAGCCTTATTCCTCTTCGCTGCCCAGCCCTTCCTATTCACCAGTCTCATCGGCCACCACGAGCTCTCCCTCTTCGCATCCCTAGCCGCCACCCCTTCCTCTTTCTCAAGGTGCAACATCAACAGTCAATGATAATTGTTAAATATTTGCACCAAAATAGTGAACTAAATAATGGGAAAAGTTACTAGAAAACTTGGTTTCACAAGGAACGACAAATAAAGAAAAAATCGATCGAATATCCGATTATTTCCAATCGTATTTTGTCCGATCTGAAATCTTCGGATTGGGTCAGATTATACGAAATGAACACCCCTAATAAGTAGGACTAGATACTCGGCCAAGATTTCAAAAATTGGAACCAAAATTTATCGGAATTGGTTTCTTATAAGAAGAAGTGTAATATGGAGCGAATTGTGGTTTTAGATTCCTATTATGAAAATTTTGGAACTGGAAAATGAACTTGCTACTTTCCATCTCTAGTTTCGAATACTGACTATTTTGATAATTAATGACTATTATAGTATTTAATTTTTTTAAGAGCTTAGAAATTGTTGGAATGCCACTTAATTTATGGGAAGTCAAATGCAACAAAGTGTCTTACAACAAAAACAATGATGTTCGAGCTTGACCATCAACTCGTTCATCAATCCAAAACATAAAGTAATATTACAACTACTTTATTATAAGCTATTTGCATTATACAAATTTTATTATACATCCGGGTGTATCATGAGCATGGTACACCCAATGCTACTTTTATGTTCATTGCTCATTCTCCCCCAAAATAAAGTGAGAAAATTAAAAAGAAACGAAGGAAGTACCAACCAACAAATCAGTTCTGAATTCCAAATTGGCGATTTCTAAGGAGCAGGTTCGAAACAAAGGAACCCAACTACTATGCTCACTCGTACGTAGCATTACATATACGCCCATAGGAGGAGTAAGAGTGCCTTGTTAGAAATCTATGATAGAGATTGGCCTTTTTGTAAATTCATTTGGAAACACATATCTTTTTTTTTAAGAGAGCACATCTCTTTTGTTGCCTCAAATTATATATGAAAACTCTATTATTTGGCTAAATTTCTTATAGCTAAACATTAGATAAGAGAAGTGAAAACCCTACATATAGTACATTTAAAAAAATGTCTCACTCCTGTCAAAAAAAAAAATGTCTCACTAACTAAACTCACAAGACAAAATATTAATTAGCCGGTAAAATTAACTAATTAAGCCAAATAACCTCATTATTAGTGACTAACAAATTAGCTATACTCTTTGAAGGTATAATCATTGCCAAGTTAACCACGCTTTATGAAGAAGTTTGAGAAATTGTGCATAATTTAACTTTGCTTTTGGCCCATCAATCTAAATGGCATGATGAATCAATTTCGGGGTTTGATCTTTTTTCGCTTATTATTTTGATTCTATTTTTTCACAAAATTAAATACGAACGAGGTCATATCTTTAGGTATACCGTATAAGTATATACCCATAATCACCCTTAATTTTATATTATTTCATGGCCACAAAATTGCATATCAGAATTAGATTCACTTTTGTACCACTAATTTTTTTAGTCTCTCTCTGATCTTCACGTTAGAGCCGGTTTTTTTTACAAGTTTTGGGAGTACCACATAAGCAAATTAATGTATATTAGTTTCGCCGAATAAGATCGAAAATATAAAGATTAACCAAAGAATTGATAATTGTAGTACAGTGTCAACAAATTTAATAAATGAAATTGAGATGATAAATGAATAAGGATGTAAAGATGCCTTTAGGCTTTAGGATAAAAGAAAAAATTGAATCCAGTATTCAATGGGCAAACAACGATAAACTAGTATTAATATTATATTCACTATAATTAGAATAATTAATAACGGTAACAATATACTTATTTTTAATGCATTAGCGTGTCATATATATTTAGGAGGCAGGTGATAGCCTAGTGGTGTTGGCATCACCTCCGATTCCAGAGATCCTGGGATCGAGTCTCACCCCTTGCAAGGAGGGATCCCCAATTTCCCCCTCTCCTTGCAAGGGACTTAATCTTACCTTTAAAATATATATATATATATATATAATTGAGTTCAGGTGAGAAAGGTGTTTTATATGAGAAGTGAGAAGAAATCTGAGACGATGGATGAGCGAAATCCAACGGTCACCCGTATCATTAATGGCACCATTTGTAATTTCCTACTCTTGCGTCAATAACTCGGAGTTTCGCATTATTTCCCCAACCTTTCTTCTCTCTCAGCATCTCACTCTTGACAGTTTCCTCCCTTTCTCTCTCCTTGGTACCGTACTACCGTACCAGAACTCTCTCCTCCTCAAAACCTCTAAGCTTCAATGGCGGACGAAGATAAAACCCTAATCTTGTGAATTGTTGCTTTTACCAAGAGGGAAGAAGCATCACTGGTGAAGAGGAAGAAAACGGATTAAGAGGCTGTGAGGGAGGGTGCGTAAGGAGAGAGAAAGATAAAGTATGGTTGAAGTTGCACTCAGTAAGTTCTTCATCTCCATTCATCCATTATTCACCTCTGAATTTCACAATTGAAAACCCTAATTGTCATTTTTTTCTTCAATTTTATGCTCAATTCGAATTGTGATTTGGTTGTTTAGTGAGGTTGACTATGCAACGTTTAAACAATTATTTATTTATTTCTTCTTCTTAGTCAAATTTAAATGTATATTGTTATCTTGAATGCAATTCGAGGTGTTGTTTGGAATTAGGATTGATGATTTGCTGAATTTGATGATATGGGTTTATTTTTTCTTTACTGTTGAAGGGTATGAATGATGGGAATTGGGATTCTTCAATCGATTTTATTTCATTTATACTCCAATAAGTAGCATCTTATTTCAGTTGCAATTTTAACATCCAGTAGTTTGTTGCTGTGTTTCATTTCATTGAAAATTGAGAATCATATTGGTTGTTCATAGAGTGTAGCAAGATAAGATTCAAAAAGTTGAGTTTGAATGGGAAATATGGTGGCATTGGCGAGTTTGCCCTATCCCTTTGCCACCTTTATGACATACAAGGCTTACAAATCATCTAGAATTACCATGATTCGATCCTTGATTCATGTACCCTCGTTGTCTTTCAGGCGTACAAAGAGGAAAAACTACTTATGTCCTAAGATCCTTAAAACGTTTACTAAACCCTATAATGTCCCTCTGGAAGATCCAATAGTAGCCCCCATTCAGCCAATTGACCCAAATGTTGAGGTTTCGATAGAGCCTACAGCGGAGGAATCGGTCTCTGGAGACGGCAGTTGGTGGAGATGGGTCTGAGATGAGTCAAGTGGAGGTTGTTAGAGATTTGGAAGCACGAAATTTAGTGTGTTTTAGGGGATTTTCAGGTCATACCGTTGTTAGGATTGTTGGTTCATTTGTGGGAATGTTTACTATACAGACAGTTGTTACTGTTTGGGTAGTGGGTTCTGATAGTTCCAAAGAGAAGGATGGCAATTTGGTAAGTGGGGATCGAAAAAGGGATCCTAGGTTACAGATGCGAGAAGCAGAAGTGAGGATTGATGGGAATGCTTTTATTAGAAATTGGCTGGTATGAATGTGGATGAGGTAGAAATGGAAGCTAAGATTACTGAAATTAGAAAGATGGCATGGGAGGTCAGAGAGGCTGAGAAAAAGAAAAAGTTAGAGAATGGTGAAGCAGATTTTGAGGATGTGAGTGATGATGAAGATGATAGTGAGGATGTTGAGACTGATAATTCTAGGATCAATAGTGGTATTGTGAAGGAAGTTGATGGGCGGTTGAGTAAGTTTGAGGAAAAGGTATGCAGCACCCCCCACTGAATGTTAATTTATTGAATAAATCAGGGGAGGGCTTTGAAGGAAGGGAAACATGAGGGTTTGGATGATAAAAACAAGATAATATGTTGTTTGTTCAGTAGATTATGTAGAAAAATTAAAGAGGTTGTTGGGTTATGATAGCTAAGTATCCATTAAAAGATTGACTAATACTTTAAAACCTATTAGCTCAAATGATAGAGCATTGTGCTATGCACAAGATGTGGGTTTGATTCCCACATAGGTTATTTAGAATCCTAAATATAAAGTAGAAGAATTAAGTACAATAACACTCATGTACACAAACTAAAATTGAAAATGGTCACTATATTAACTCAAATTAGTGTCATTTTTTTTCTCTGTTTACCACATTATTAGATTAGAATTAAGAGAAAATTACATGCTAAAAGCCAAACACGACCATGTCAATAAGAAGTGCTCGAAGCATACCAAATAATAAGAGCCTGTGTAGGAGTCGAACCCACGTTTTTGTGTATTTGCATACACAATACTCTGCCAATTGAGCTAACAGGCTATCAAACTGCAAGCATAATTCCAATACCAAGCAAACACCCTTAAGTTAAACCAAATGCCATAACTCATAGATTATAAAGTAATAACATGTTGCCATAACTCTAGTGATACATTGGTATAACTCCAATTAGTATACCTCCCTTAACTCTAATGACATGTTTTCATAACTCTAACTCACACTTTCTACAACTCTAGTGATACATTGCCATAACTCTACTTGATACCCACCGCAACTTTAATAACTCTAACTCATAGCTAACACAACTCTAATAACATATTGCCGTAACTCTCTTTGATACATTTTGCAACTCTTAATAAAATTTTGTATAACTCTAAGCAAGTGTTGTATAAGTTAATTAGTACATCTTATAACTCTAGACGAACATTGGTATAACTCTTATCTACTACTTCCCATAACTCTAAACAAGTGTTGCCATAACTCTAATTAATACTTCCTAACACTCTAAACAAGTGTTGCTATAACTCTAATTAATACTTCCTATAACTCTAAACAAGCATTGATATGACTCTACCTACTACTTCCTAAAACTCTAAATAAGTGTTGCCATAACTCTAATTAATACTTCCTAATACTCTAAACAAGTGTTGCTATAACTCTAATTAATACTTCATATAACTCTAAACAAGCATTGGTATGACTCTACCTACTACTTCCTAAAACTCTAAATAAGTGTTGCCATAACTTTAATTAGTACTTCCTATAACTCTAAAAAAGTCCTTTTATAAAAAAACTCTAAATAAGCAATGATATAACTCTTAACTACTACTTCCTACAACTCTAAATAAATATAGCCATCACTCCAATTAGTACTTACTATAACTCTAAACAAGCATTGTTATAACTCTTGACCACTACTTTATACAACCCGAATCAAGTGTAGCCATAAATCTAATTGGTAATTGCTATAACTCTAAACAAATTTCATAGATGCTAAGACATGGCATACATCCCTTAATTTATTGTCATAATGCTATAACTCTAAACAAGTTCTTAGTACTCCTTAAAGTTTCCATTCTTGTCATGAACCTAAATTGGTCATTTGTAGTTAAACTAGTTCTGCCTTGGTGAATCAAGCCACAAAATCAAATATGCTCATATGCATAAGCCAAAGTCCAACCTACAATCATTTATTTTATATCTCGAGCGATAGCAAGATATTGCAACTCTCTTCATCGAAGTGTATGTAATCACTATTTTCCAATAGTTAGATGAGTTGCTAATTATAGTTTGCTATTCTCTAATCAAGTGTAAACATAACTCTAACTACTACTTCCTATAACTCTAAACAAATGTTGCTATAACTCTAAGTACTACTTCTTACAATTCTAAGGAAGTGTTAATATAACTCTAATGACTAGTTCCTACAATTCTTATAACTCTAATTAGTAGTTCCTATAACTCTAATCAAATGTTATTATAACTCTAGTTACTTGCTATAACTCTAAAGAAAGTTGTGAGTCATGGAAATTCACTTAATTGATATTGACAAAAAAAAAAAAAGATAGATAACTCCGAACAAGCAATGCTATAGCTCTAACTAATACTACCTATAACTCTATAACTCTAAAAACATATTGGCAAAAAAAAAACTAATAATGAAGTGATAAAGATTAATGGAGAATTAAGTTAATATGTAGGCATTATAATGAGCACAAAGCTATCTAATAATAGAGTTATAGCTTTCTGGAGGTGACTTAAGTTTTGTCTTTCGATTCATCATAGTTGAAGTTAACAGAAGACAAGGAAGGCAAACAAGAAACAGAGAAGTCTTGGCCGTGAATTCCTTGTGCAATAACATATATACTTCCACATAAATGTGAACGTGAACAAGCATACGAATTTCCGAATTGTTAGAAGCATACGAATTTCGAAAACAAGCATACGAATACAACCTTAATTGGATTCCGAAAACAAATTATGTAGAAGCAAAGAAATTTCGAAAACAAATTATGAACAAGCATACAAATTTCTGAAAAGAAACTAAGCTTCCTGCGTTGTGCTAATGGATTCCATGAAATTCTTGGACAGAAGGAGATGACAGGAGAGTGAAGATGTACAGAAGGAGACGAAAGGAGATAGACGACATAGTCGAGAAGAAGGAGAAGAGAGGAGAGACAAAATTAGGTCGGAATGGACGAAAAAAGATGGTTTGTGTTAATATTAGCTTCAGATCTTGGCCGCTGATAGTATCTAATCTAATGGCAGTGATTCATTCTCATTTCTCACCTAATTTCCTTTCTCACATGATCTTGCCTCTTTCTATATATATATATATATATATATATATATATATATATATATATATATATATATATATATATATATATATATATATATATATATATATATATATATATATATATATATATATATATATATATTTAGGAGGCAGGTGGCTGTATTGTGACTCTAATTAAGTCTTTCTCATCTCTCACGTAAGATGTTTTTTTATGTGATCTTACCCCTATAATATGTGCAAGCTAGCAAATTTGATTTGTATTAGGCCCTGTTTGGCACTAGCGTTTTAGGTAGCGGGTAACGGTTGGACAAGATCAAAACGCTACTTAAGAAAATTATGAGTGTTTGGTAAGGTATTGGTTGTAGTAGCGGGTAGCGGTTGGAGTAGATTATGAGTAGTGGTTGTAGAACGTTACTACTAGTAACGTTTGAGATTTATAGGTAGCGGTCTAGCAAATAAACACTATATAATAGCATAAGATAAAATTGTTAACCAATGTTTTTAATTTCTTTTCCCTTTTTTTGTTTATTAATTGCTTTATTTTTATAGCAATTCATTTTTTTTTTGTTTACAATAGCAGGGATGTGATTTAAATACTTATTTATTTTAAAGATAAGATATAACTAATATTGCACAATTTTTTATACTCCTCATTCCTTAAGCAAATTGATTTTAGTCAAAATAGGTAATATAAATTATTTGAGGGTTGAATATTATCTTAAATTTAAATATTTCTTTGAGCAGTTAAAAAGTCGTATACTTCTTTTTTTGTAAGTTCTTTGAAAAAATAAATATTTAAATTTAATTATTCAACGAACATATGAAATTGTTGTAGTTCATTTCATATTGGAACAAATGTCATTTATTGTCTTTTACAATTTCAACAGCTACTTTTGCCAAACACTTCTAATTAAACAACTACTTTAATCGCTAATCGCTACTAGTAGACAGCTAGCCGCTACCTCCAACAGCTAACCGCTACAAGAACCGCTAGTTTTGCCAAACATACCCTTAATCAAAACTAATTACGTTTGATACAATTTAATCACTGAATCATTCAAAATTATCTACATTGAAACTCATGATTGTTAGTAGTTGATGATAGCATATTCTAAGAAAAGTGATTTTCTTATGCAGAGTCAACTCCGAATTAAAGTAATCTTTTCAAGTCATTTTTAAAATTTTACCTAATCCACAGCATGACCAATTAGCCCAATGAACCGTCCTCAAAATCACAATAAACACGCATGAAAGCATCTACACTTGTATTATTACGACATCATATGTGAATATGTGATGGCGACAATGAGACATGCATAATATATCTTGGCGTTATTATTTGATTAGCTAGATGAATTTTTACTTAGAGACCATAAAATATTATATACTTATATAAATTAAGCATGCTGGTTGTGGAACCGATATTTCAATTTTTTTACTGCATCTGTCAATTCTAAGGGCTTTGCCGAAAAGTTGAATAATAATGCCATCAATTTTAGAATATATTATACTTTTTCTTCTTTGATTAATTTTTGACGTCATTTTCAAATGAGTTTTTCTATTCAAAATGAGTTGTTGGTGGTTTGTTATATCAGCGTCATTAAGATTTAAGCATTTCTCTGAATACAACAAGGTGTGCATGGGCCGGGCCAGCACGCGGCCCGGCCCGACACGAGCCCACTCAAGGTTCGGCCCGGCCCGTTGTCCGCTTCGTGGGCCGTGGGCCTGCCACGGTCAAGAAATTTTATTTCAAGCCCGCACCGGCACGAGCCCGCCTATATAGCCCATGGGCCGGCCCGCGGGCCGAACACCCCTTTTCTTTGTTTTTTAGCCTAAAACTACCAGGAATCCAAAAAAACAACATGAAACACGGGCCAGGCCCGCAGGAGGCACGAGCCCGGCCCGCGGGCCGTGGGCCTGGGCCGGGCCGTGGACAAAATCTGGAAATTTCAGGCCCGGCCTGCCATTTCCTCAAGCCCGCGGGCCGAGCCCATGCCCAGGTCTAGTATAGTTGTTACCATAAACATCACCATCAATTATTTTATACTCAAATTTTCAAAGTTGAACTACGTGAAGTATATTAGTTTATTTTTCCCCTAAAAAAGAAAACTATTAGTTTATTTTACTTTAGACAATTTCATGATAGAAATACACATCCTAAATTTTTAAAAAAAAAAAACTAAAAATAATATTCGGTCTTGTAAGACCTTATTCTCTTGAACTCATTAATATCTTTTATTAACATTGTTTATTTGTTGTTATTAGTCCATTTATATATATTTAAAATCCAAGGTAAAAACATGTCATGTTACCACATGTACAACAATAAAAATGTGTGATTTAATACTCGAAATCATAACCTTTCATTTGAAATACAAATGCATGCACTAACCAACTACTCTAAAATCTCATGTGTCTTTGTGAGGAAAATATAATTTTAAGACAAGATAATATTTCTATTTTAAAATAATTAAATACAAATGTATATATTAATACTCATTAAGCTTTTTTTTACGGGATTAATACTCATTAAACTAATGTTAATAATATAGTGTGTCCTACCTTTCAATACACTTACTTCCTCCGTTTTTTTTACATGTTACACTTTTGAAAAACCCGGTTACCTAGGCAAAATTTTAATTGAGTATTAAGCAAAAGTAAGGGCGGGGGATTAAAGGGAGTGGGGACCATTGCACATGGGATTGAAGGGAAGGGAGGAGAGAGAAAAGAGGGACCAGTGTCCCATTTCCCGCCTGATTTCCCACGCCCAAGTGGAGGGAATCAGGGAAGGGGAATTTTTGGCACCAATTAAATTCCCTCCAAAATGTAAGCTTCTCCAAATTTTCAGAATATTTAAATTTTTGGCCGTTCCAAACCAGTTAACAAACACAGCCCTAACTACTCTATATTCTATATACCCCAACATTTAATGAGGAGTTTTTACACAAAATGAAGAGAGAGAGAGAGAGAGAGAAAATGTTAATCACCTAGTATGGTTTAGTTACATTAGAAGTTAAGTCTAGCAATTAGTTCACTGCACATACAGCACATTAAGTAGCCATTAATCATCCGAAAAATTTACAGACTGAAGTTCCCAAAAAAAAACTTCAAACTTCAGTCTTCTTCTTTACAGTTTATCTAGCAAAATGGAGTCAGATGCTGTGGGAGATAGAGGTTTCTTTGGCCTTCAAGAGCTGCTAGAAATTGAAGGCATGGAGGATGACTTGCTGCTGCATAAAATGGGAGAGCATTATGAAAGTGACGGTGACATTTGCACAGACAGTGAAGAATCACCCACAGAAATAGTGCATGATTCACAGCAACAGCAACAAGAAGTTCACCACCACCAGCCACAGTCAGAAACACATATCAATGTAAGTTCTACTAGGAGAAAACCAATGTTATGTTTAGAAAAAAGGAAAATATTGGTTGATGAACTTCTTACCTCATAAACAAAAGGTAAAGTTGCATGGGGTTTAAAAAGAAAATTATCAACAAAGTATGGCATACATAGGGTGACATTAGATAGAATATGAAAAGATGCAAAAAAATAAAGAGAAAGTGGGAAATCCATAGATGTTAGAAGCAAAAAAAATAGGCAGATGTGGCAGAAAACTACAAGTGTATGATGAGGCATTGCTTCAGTCAGTCCCATTTCATCTAAGGACAAGTATTAGGGCATTTGTTGGTTATCTTAAAGTCACCTCATCCACTGTGTATAGACTGTTGAAACAGGGGAAGCTCAGAAGTCCCACAAGCAGCACTCACCCAAGACTTACAGATGATCACAAGCTTCAAAGAATGAAGTGGGTGTTGCAACACATATTACCAGCATCAAGGACACAACCACCAAGATCTGTTGACATGCATAATGTTATTCACATAGATGAAAAGTGGTTTTATTTGTGTCCAGACATGAGGAGATTATTCTACTTGCTCCCTGCTGAAGATGACCCTTATAGTTGCTGCCAATCTAAGAGGTATAAGATTAAAGCTATGTTCATGTGTGCAACATCTAGACCTATTAAGGACAGGGAAGGGAAGATGATACACGATGGAAAATTTGGTATCTATCCTTATGTTGAGTATGGGAGGGCCAAGTATTCAACTAAAAACAGAAAAGCAGGAACTATGCTGACAAAGGCAATTGAAAGTGTCCACCTAGCAGTTATGAGGGACATGATAATCAACACTATCATCTCTTCCATCATGAGGAATTGGCCAGAGGGTGTGTCAAAAAACATTTACCTACGGCAAGACAATGCAAGACCACATACATATTCATGCAGATGACCCAGCATTTAGGGCAGCAGCAACTCAGAATGGCTTTAATATTCAACTGATCAATCAACCAGCTCAGTCTCCTGACTTAAATGTGCTAGACTTAGGGTTTTTCAGAGCAATTTAAGCATTAAAATATCATTATTTTCCTAAGAATCTAGATGATTTGATTATGAAAGTGCAGGACTGTTATGATTTCTTTGACCCAGAAGTGTTGAAGTACACCTAGTTGCAATTACAGTATGTCATGGTAGAAGTACTCAAATGCAAAGGACACCATGGCAAAAGAAAGCTAGAGAGACATGGATTACTTCCAGAAAAAGTTACAGTTGAGCAATCAGTCATAGATGAGGCAGTGGCTTATCTCAATGAAAGGTTCATTAATGTAGGTGAAGCTTTTGAGTATCTAGATGTAACAGAAGAGTAGTATGTGGAGAAAATGCAGGTAAGTTTTTACATAACTTTTTGGTATATATGAAGGAGAAATGCAAGGGCAAGTGTATAAGAAGGTATATAAGCAGGTACAAGTATATAAGAAGGCATATAAGCATGTATAAAAAAATACATACACTTTTGGGTTTACATGATGGAGAAGATGCAGCAACACTTCTAATCAAACCAGAATGTTTTTGGGTTTAGTTATTATGTTCTACTTTTGTTGTGTAAGTTTTTATGTTCAAGGACTGGTTTGTATAAGCAGTGTTGCAACAATTAATGTTCAATATGAAATGAATTATGGTTTATGTTTAGTAGTCATCATTCAAGTTATGTGTTCAATGAAGGAGTTCAAGATTATTATGTCAACAAGTTGATGGCATTTGTCTTTAATTAAATCCATCAGGGAGAATTGCATAGCTCATTGAGGAAGTAAAGGTGATTTAAATCCTCAACTTACTGGTTTTACACCAATAAGGAGCAAATCATCCCTTACTCCTCAAGCTACAACCATGAGTCCCTTCATCACTTGGATTTTATGTGCACATGAAAAAGAAAGGACTCTTTCAATATCCAACACAAACAGAAAAGCAGGACTCAAATAACTCAACAAATTTGCCCAAACATTTAGGTTTCAGGATGCCTTTGTGACATCATTAGCCATATACATCACCGTACTAACCAGTGACAACCAATGGAAATCATCAGCCAACCTCCATTTTAAATCAACAGCCAACCAAATCATAAAACCAATTAATATCATGAGGCAACCAAATGAATTCAACCAATTCATATCGTGAAGCAACAAAATGAATTCAGCCAATTCATATCACGAGGCAACAAATTCAACCAATTTATTATATGATCAGCAAACAAACCAGTGGCAATCAATTAATCATGGTAGCAGGGGGACTCATAATCATACCCACAAGTGAGAATCAGTGACAATCAATTAGTCATGGTAGCAGGCGGACTCATAATCATACCCACAAACATAAACAACAATATTAAACGCAAAGTAAACGGAGTTAGGATGATAGAACCTCAAGGACTCATATTTTTGGCTTTACGCCAGAGTAGGAAGCAATGGAATTTCGGGTCCAATTTAGAGCTAGTACAAGGGCTCATCGGGACATCAAGATCATCATCATCAGCTTCAGAAGAAGAGACGATGTCTTCAATCACCTCAAACACAGAAAAACCCCCATCGTTCTCCACATACATGGCATATTTGTTGCCGTCTTCATCATACACAATAAAATTTGTACAAGAATCTGCCCTAGAATCCTCCTTCCCCTTCTCCTCTTTGTCCTTCCCCTTCACCTCTTTCTCCATCCCTTTTTTGGAAAACCCCTTACGGACAGACGTAGATAGATAGTACTCAGGAGCCCTCAAAGCACAGACAATCTCTTGGGTGGTCCTCAAAACAGCCTTACCCTTTCCTATCTTCCCATCAACCACTTCCTCGCCTTCCTCCACATCAACCACTACCTTAACCTTACTCACAGAATAGGTTCTAGGCCTCGATCAACCTCTTAAGTCGACTTGCTATTGGTGGTTGCGCCAAGATCTTGGCTACAGGGGGGACTCGCAGGTTGTGGTAGTGATGATGAGGGAAGAAACTCCCTTGGAAGACCAGTGACCTTGTAAAATTCTTCAACAACAACACCCAAAGCCTTCAAAGCATAAGGGCGAAGCAAATTTTCAGCATCACCACTGTCTTACAGTCTTCTGGGCCAAGGAGAGTTGGCTTCGAAAGTATGCATCTACTCCTTAATGACATCAGACTCATCAGCATCATTCGTTTGAAAGAGAGCATTAACAAGTGGGTGGGGATCTCGGACATACATATTCGTTGAGAATTAGGGTTTTTTAGGGACTACGAAAATCAAATCTACAAACTTTGAGATAATGAAGATGAAATCGAAGTGAGAGAGTGAGGAATTGATGTGATGAAGTGCGAAATTAAAGTGAGATAATGCGAATTCGAAGTGACAGAGCCAAAATTAGAAAAAGGTAGAGGCGAATTGAGGACCGAGAGTGATGAATTGAATAGAGAGAAAATGGAGGTGATGAGAGAGAAATTGAACGGATGAAGGGAGGAGATGAAAATGAGATAATTAGGGTTCTGCGAAGTTGAATGGGTCGATGATAATGTGGTTGGCCGGGGGGTTTAAAATTTTGATGGAATTTATGAAAGGTAGTTGGTGGGGTTGATATTTTGGTGGGAGTTATTTTGATCTGACTAGGTTGGGGTATGTTTTAATGAGGTTAGATTAAGTGGGATTTGTTTTTGTTAATGGTTATAAGTAAGGGCAAGTACGTAATTTTATAGCATAAAACTTTCTATTTTCGGGAAGAAAAAAAAGTGTAACATGTATTTTGCAATACTCCATTTAAGGAAAGTGTAACATGTAAGAAAAAACGGAGGAAGTATATTAAAAAAAATCTTCAAATTTATATAACCTTCCGTAATTAACAACACTACACCATTTAATTGCATGAGCTATATTCTTACACATTAACCTAAATTTCAAAAATAAGATTGTATTATATTATTTGTAAGTAATTATTATATATATATTGCTCATCAAAATAAGACAACAAAACATCAAAATATGGATCAACAACAGTTACACTTCTTGCCAGTGAAGATCTTTCACCCTACAAAAATACAAAAAAATCCACATAAAATACTTGACAAAAAATATTCACTTAGCCATAGAGAATATTCAACAAAAAAAACAAATATTCATTTACCTTAACAAATGTATTAGGAATATCATTTGTTGGTAGAGAAGATTTTTCACCCTATAAAAAAACACAAAAAACACATAAGTTTGAATATTCAGTTTTCAATAGAAAATATTCAAAAAAACAAAAGCAAATATTTATTTGCCTGAACAGATGTATTGTGGTTAGCATTTGTTGTGGGAAGAGAGGCAATAATATTTGCATCTATATTAACTTCAGATGTAGTCTTATTCTTCGACCTTGAATTTGATTTCTTCTTAGTAGCACAATTTTCTTCATTTTATTCAATCAAGCCAATAAGACCTGAATTTTGAGTCATTGGATGCACAAAACTAGTGACATTTGGATGGAAGTCCTGCAATTACACATAAAAACTAAATGTTCAGTTAAAGAAACATAATATTCAAATAGGGAATGCAAATGGGATATTATCTCAGATAACCCTGATATATGACCATTTTTCCCAAATAGCCCCCACATTGTCACCCATATCGCGGATAACCCTAAATTTGTAATTTGTCATTAAAGTTGACGGAATTATAAACGACAATAACTTGGTTTGACTTTGGATGGGTTTGGCACTATTTAAGAAGGTGGTTGATGGCATTAAATTCGAAAAAGGTTATCCTTCTAGAGTAATTCCGTTATATTGTGCATCAAAACTAATGGCATCCTTCTGAATAGCCATCAACCATCTTCTTAAATAATGGAGCCAAACTCACCTAAAGTCAAACCAAGTTAACGCAGTTTGTAATTCCGTTATATTTAATGACAAATTACATATTTAGGGTTATCCGCGATAGGGGTGACAATGTGGGGGTTATTTGGGAAAAAGGTCTATATGTCAAGGTTATCTGAGATAATTTCCCAAAGCAAATATTCAACCTAACCTTTAAGGTATTCTGAGCAGAATGTTTTGTTTGACCAGCATATATGTAATATCCCGAAAATTTAAACTTGCCTAAATTAAAATTAGTGGTTAATTTTTTTCTTTAATTATAAGGTATGACAAAAGTTTATTTGCTCCACATTCAAGTAATGATACAAGATGATTTAGTTTTGTTTAAATAATTATATGAATTACAAAATTGACTAAGAAATAAAATATTTAGTGAGTATTGGATTAAAATAATAATAATTCCACTTGGTACCACTGTACTTTGGGTTTTTCCATTTGGTACCCAAATTTTTTTTGGATTCCATTTGATACCATTGTAGTGTGGACTTATTCTATACTGTAACATTATATTAAACAAAACATTTATTTGGGGGTTAAATAGGGTTAGGGGTTTGTCTAATTTTGCGTAATTAAGGTTTTGGGAGTCATTTTTCTCCTTAACGACCAAATTTAAGGTCCAATTTCGTAAAAAAACAAGTAAGCATTTCCTAACATGTAAAACAAGGATCTAGTCGTTTTACTCTAATTTCGACTTCAATTTTGACCCATAAGAGCCAAAATGACTCCCAAACCTTAGTTGAACTATTCTCGGTGCACAAGGCACATAAACGAGGTAAACTACTAACCCTATTTAATCTAAAACTAATGTTTTATTTAACGGAATGTTATGATATAGAATAATTCCAAACTACAGTGGTACCATATGGAATCCAAAAAAAATTTGGGTACCAAATGGAAAAACCCAAAGTATAGTGGTACCAAGTGGAATTTTCCTAAGAAAATTAATACTTCTAAGTAGTAGTTAGTGATAGATTAAAACACAAGAGAATAGGAAACGAAAAAGAAAAAGGAAAAGGAATAATGAATACAAAACCAGTGACTTGATTTTCCAACTCGATCTCAATTTTCCCCTCACAAAAACTCAACCATTTGGGTCAGTTTGCCGGAATTACCACTTGAATTTTTTACAAATGAAATGCTGCAAGCAATAGGAAACTCCATAGGGAGTACCATTAAAATTGATGCGCACTCCCTCGACGGAGATAAACGCCGTTTCGCGGCCATATGCGTGCTCATGAAGGTAAACAACTCCACACCGGGGAGGGTTTGGTCAGGTCGGACTTGTCAAGATATTGTCTACACCGAAAACCAATGGGTCTGCCATGTTTGCCGGCGTGTGGGACATAATGGGCAACTGTGTCCGTCGAAAACTGTAAGTGAAGGTCAAGGGCTTAAGGAAAATGGTGAACTAGGGGTTCATTTACAAAAAAAGCAGACTAGTGGAGTTGATAATTCGTGGGCCCAGGTGAAAGGTAAAAAGTCAATGGGAAGGAGAATGGAAAACGGGGCCCAATCCAGATGGACCCCCAAGAAAACTGATGATGGTGTAAGAAAAAAGGCGGCGGTACAGGGGTTTGTACAGCAAACCCAAAAAGGAGATTTGGGAAATCCATCCAGTACTTTGAGTTCTGTTAGTGGGTCCAAGGAAGTTGGGGTTTCCAATGCTCGGGGTAAAAACCAGTTTCACGTCCTTTCTGAAATTCAGGAGAGGGAAACTTTATCTCCTTCTTCCTCTCTTGAACCGAAACGTGGCCCCCCTCCTGCCATCGCCATCACTTCAGAGCCCCCCTCCCTCTGCTCACCTAACTCCCCGCGCCACTCTTCCCTAAATTCACACGGCAACCAAAAATCAATCGCCGTGTCACCATATCCCTCCCCTGTATTTAAACACACTCCCCCCCTGCCTGTTAGTTTCAAACATTCGGAGCCTTCAGACCAAAACCAAAACCTCACTGCCCCATCTCTCTTAACAGAAAAATCCCACCTTCATCATGTTCATCCCGTGCGACCCAGTAACCCTCACTCTGTCAGAATCTTTCTCCCCTCCACCTCCTCTCTCCCCGCCAGACTCGCCGCCGGAGCCGAAGGTTGTGTTGGTGAAGACTCTCGGTCCGGTTGTATTCAATCGTCCGGTAAGGCCCCTCAAACCCGAGCTGAACATGGAAGTGGTGGAGTTTTATGTTCCGGACTGCCTCGAGGACCCAGGGGAGTATCACACGGAACTTGCATGGAAAGAAGTGAAGGCTCTCATAGCCAATCCGTGCCTCCACCCGGAAAAATCAGCTCAAATGATGATGTATTCAAACTCTCAGTTTCTCCCGGCCCATGTACCACAAGTGAGAGATGCCGCTCACCTTCCCCCTCTAATGATGATTTTCTTGAAATGGTTCCTAAAGAAAGAGGGAGGAGCAGAGAACGAAGAGAGAGAGTTGTTGGCAAGATTGGGCCCCTGGGTGGACCCGCTTCCGATATTACCCATGGTCCGGTCTGTAATAGTGGTCCAACAAAAGGATGTACGGATGATAGCGCTAAGCAATACGAATGCACTACTCCTGGCACGCCTTCACATCCTGCTGAAACAGTTGGGCCTATCGTTGACTTGGGGAGAGGTAAACGGCAAAGAAAGCCCGCGCGAAGCCGAGGTGGTTCTGTGGCCTCACAGGAAGACGTGGACATGCCCCCAAACAGGAGAAGAAGTAGACCCGTGGGTAGTCGGAAACGAGGGGATCCTCAAGATGCTCCTAGAAAAAACACCTCTACACCGAGGAATGAATGTGCTGTTTTGGAATGTTAGGGGCCTGGGTAGGCACTCTTTTAAGCCGAATTTTCGGCTTCTCATGCAACAACACCATCACCCTTACTTGGTGGTCCTGGCGGAAACTTGGGTGAGCCGTGCGAAAACGGCTAGTATTGTGGGCGACCTGGGCTACGATTCTTGGCATTTGCTTGAACCTCTGGGGTTCGTCGGAGGCATTCTTCTTCTCTGGAAATCACACATCCTTGATTTTCAGGTAATAGGAGAAGGTGCTCAGGGAGTCTACGGCTTGGTCGAGGTAATATCTACTAAAACTTCCTTTATATTCACTGCTATTTATGCTAGTACTAAACTTGTGAGTAGAAAATTATTATGGAATGATCTTGAAAGCTTAGCGCACAATCTTAATAAACCTTGGCTTGTTGTGGGAGACTTCAATGAGGTTACGAATCAGAGTGAGAATATGGGGGGGAGGCCTGTATCTAGAAGTAGAACTGATCTTTTCTCGGATACAATGAATAATTGTAATTTAATAGATTTAGGTTATAATGGACCGAAATTCACTTGGACCAATAAAAGGAAGCGTCACCCTATCTTTGAAAGACTTGATAGGGGGTGGGCTAATCCTGAGTGGCTCCAGATGTATCCTAATGCAAATCTCTGGCACCTTCCAAGGGTCACCTCTGATCATTGCCCCATTCTTCTTAGGTTTGAGAACGAACCGTTCACCCAGGGTGACAAACCCTTTAGATTTGAACCTATGTGGCTCCTCGATGATAGATTTCGAGGGGTAGTCCTTGACCTCTGGCCAAAAAATAGTCTGTCCATCCAGAATAGCCTTCACCTTTTTAAGGAAAGTTTGGTTGAGTGGAATCATACTACCTTTGGGAATGTATATCGTAAGAAGAGGCATTGTCTGGCGAGATTAATTGGAGTCCAGAACTACCTTCAGTCTAACCCGGTGTCGAGGTTCCATCAAGACCTTGAAACGGACCTACAAGCTGAGCTGCTTAACACCCTTGACCAGGAAGAGTTGCTTTGGAGAACTAAGAGTAGGATGGATAGAATAGGGGAAGGGGAGAGAAATACGAGCTTCTTTCATAGAAGTGTCATTATTAAGCGGAATGCCTCCCGTATCAACAGTCTTAGAGATAATGTAGGAAATGTTGTTCAGGACCAGAAAGAGATTCAGAAGCTCATTCTTACCTTCTATAGAGATCTTTACACTTCTGGCCATCTGGTTTGTCCTAGCAGGGTGGGTTCTGGGTTGGGTGCGGTTAGTGTTGGTCATGTACCATCTCCCGATGAAATTCGGCGGGCCATTTTCAGTATGAAACCGCTCAAGGCCCCCGGGCCAGATGGGTTCCACCCCATTTTCTTTCAAAAAAATTGGGATATTGTGGGGCCAGATGTTTGTTTGGATGTACAGAAATGGTTCAGTCAAGGTAGGGTCCCTAGTGAGTTATGCCAAGCGTTAATATGTCTCATCCCCAAACAGTCCTCTCCTGAAACGGTTAAGCAGTTTCGGCCCATTAGTCTGTGTAATACCCTATACAAGTTAGTTACCAAAATCATGGTAACTAGGCTCAAGCCTATTATCCCCACTTGGATCTCGAATAACCAGAATAGCTTCCTCAAAGGGAGGGGCCCTGACATCAATTTAGTGGTTGTTTCGGAGATCCTCCACTCTATGAATAAGAAGAAAGGGAAATTCGGATGGTTTGCTCTTAAAATTGATCTAGAGAAAGCCTACGATAGAATAGAATGGTCATTTGTTAGAGAATGCCTCCAAACCCACCTAGACTCTTTTTCCGTTGGTTTGATTATGGATTGTGTATCCAAGACTTCCTCAGCTATCCTTATTAATGGTAGGAAAACGGAGGAGTTCCAGCATACTAGGGGTTTGAGGCAGGGGGATCCTATGTCCCCGTATTTGTTTAATGTGTGTCTTGAGGCTCTGACAAGTAGGATTAACGAGCAGTGTCACCTTAAAAATTGGACGCCGTTTTGGGTAGGGCGAGGTCGTGTTCCCATCTCACATTTATTATTCGCGGATGACCTTTTACTTTTTGGTAGGGTTGATGAGGCTACGGCCTTCTCAGTACGTCAGGTGCTTGAAAAGTTCTGTGAGGTCTCTGGGGAAAAGATCAATGAAACTAAGAGTAAGCTCATCTTCTCACCAAACACCCCTGAGGAGCACAGGGATCTTTTTACGAGTACCATAAAGGTTGAGGAAAACCCCGATCTTGGGATCTACCTAGGCTTACCTATTTCTCATAAAAGACCTTCAAGAGCCAAAGTCCAGGTTTGGGTTGATAAGGTTAGATCCGGGTTGACAATGGAAGGCTAAGTTTCTCTCAAAAGCGGGTAGGCTATGTCTGGTCTCTTCCACCTTGTCTACTATCCCGTCTTACTACATGCAGGCGATTATGCTCCCCAAAAGCACCCTTAAGGATTTGGATTGTATTTGTAACAACTTTTTGTGGGGAGAGGAGGAGGGTAGGAAAAAGCTGCATCTCATTAATAGACAAACAACCTTCTTACCAAAATCCAAGGGGGGTCTTGGCATTCGAAGTCAAGAACTCATGAATAAGGCCTTCATGGCTAAACTGGGGTGGAAGATTGCCCAGGGTCCTCACAATCTTGCACATGATTGTATTCGATCCAAGTACTTACATAATAATCAGGTCACAAAGTTTGAAAATGGCTCGGTCATCTGGCGCAACATAGGTCTAGGTTGGGGGCTTTTAAGCCAGCATAGTGTGTGGAGTCTGGGAGATGGAACTAGTATTAACTTTTGGCAGGACGACTGGCTGGATGTGGGGCCTATTCGAAGTTGGATTCAGGGGCCCCTACCCCAGTTGGAGGATTGTAGGAAAGTCAAGAGTCTAGTAGCTCTAGGTAAATGGGATCTTTCCGACCTACCCATTGAGCTCCTTGTGTCCATTGTGCAGCGTATTCTCAGTTGTCCCCCTCCTCTGGAAGGGTCTCAGGAGGATCTCCTTATCCCTAGTTTTGTTGGGGCCATGGGATTCTCCCTCAAGTTAGCTTACTCTGCTCTTCTCCCTCAGCCCCCTGAGGATGAGGATATCTCATACATTTGGAAGGGCCACATGGAGCCAAAAATAAAATTTTTTATGTGGTTGATTTGGCACGACCGCCTTCCTCATAGGAGTCTCCTAGGTGTTAGAGGTATTGTGTCAGATATGTCATGCCCTAGGTGTCACGAGTCTTCGGAGGATAGTGCCCATATCCTTGCGTTATATCCTAAAAGCCGAGATATTTGGGCCCTTGAAGGGGCCCCCTTCACCTCTTTTCAGGATCTCCGGGCCTGGCTTAAGACAAATATGATGGCTGAGTGTGAGTTTTGAGGTTTGCTTTGGAGTACTGTTTTCCCCTATCTATGTCATGAAATTTGGAAGGATAGAAATAACTGTGTGTTCAAGCACAAAGACCCTACCCCTATCAAAGTGGTTAGCTACCGAGCCTCGGGAGGTGCTAGAGATTTTATGAATGCTTCCCTCAAAAAGGGAACGGATATCATTATGAATCCTCAGTTCGATCACCCCCTAAGTTGCTTTATGATACATGTTGATGCTTCCTTTGTTGGGCCAAATGATTTGGTTGGGATTGGGGGTGTGATAAGAGACGGGTTTGGGAAATGGTTATTAGGGTTTGGAAAATGTATTTATACTAACTCTTCTCTTGCAGCTGAGCTTCTAGTCATCTTAGAGGCTATGCATTGTGTGTCTATGCAAGGGTATCACAGGGTTATCATATATTCAGATTGTAAGAACACGGTGGATCTTATCCTAGGGGAAAGAGCTGACATATATGTAAACTAGCCTTATATGCACGCGATGCGTGCGAAATTATTGTTGTAATTTGATTATTTGCGTAATGACATGTACTATTAACTTTTAGAAAAATTATTTACAAAGTTTAACTAAGGAAAAACATATTCATGATGTAACAATATAATAACAAAGACAGTAAATGAAATCTCTAGTGTTTCAACTACGTAATTTATCTTGATGGTGCTTGGTTAACCACATGCACTCTTCAAATTCACCAACTTGCAACACGTAGCTAACAAAGATAAGAATGATGTGGATTGAACTCTTGCATAGGTGGAGGTATAATCCAAGAGAAGGCTTTATTTCCAAGTTTTGAAAATATCATCTGCATGACTCGGGTGCGTCCATTTGGTTGCATTAACGCAAACAATTGTACAATTATTTTGTAGAGGTAAATATAGGCTTTGAAATTATGCAGTGTATTTAAAAGCAATGCAAGCTAGTTTGTAATAGATGATAACCTGTTGAAGTATTAATTTTATGTCCATAGCTGAGCATCTCAAAATGAGTTGTGCAAGATCATGAAGCATTGTGACCTTTAAAGAACCACTTCTATCACATATTGTAAGCCGAATTAACAATCTGTTAATAAAAAAGATATATAAGTTAATTAGATTATAAAAAAGATATATAACTTCATGTGGACAACATTTTCTAAAGAATTGTTAAATAGAGATATATTTATAACTTCTTAATAAAACCAAACTATTTCCTCGTGTAGATCTAGTCACCCAAATACCACAGTGAAAAAAAAATGCCCTGAAGAAGGTTTCACTCTCTGTACTTTCCTCTTATTAAAACCAAACTCGTGTAGATCCCAAATGCTTCTCACTCTCTCTCTCTATCATCCCTACCACAGTGAAAAAAAAATGCCCTAAAGAAGGATTCACGCTCTGTACTCCGCCTCACTCTCCTCCCTTTCGACCACCCTGTCCACAGACCAAACAAACCAAAATAGTTCATCTTCCCGACGCCGGAAATCACCCACAGCACGGATATCTCCGTCTCCAAAACCCCAAAAATTTGAAACTCTTAAACCCATTAAATCTGTTGTCATCGCCATCAATTAATGGAAACCAAACAGCAAAGTCTACAAACTCAACTTGTGGGTGTGAAAGTCTACAAATTATGCATCAAACATTAAAGTTATAAGATTTTTGAAGGATTAATGGAGGTCGGCGGATCTGTCTCCCTGTATTTGTTGCCATCAATCATTTGTGCGGTTTGTTGCTTAATTTTGATTTTTTTTGTTCGAAATTGATTTAAAGTTGGAAATTTGGAATGTTGAATCAACATTTAGAGTTTGATTTTTTTTGTTCAAAATTGATTTAAAGATGGGATTGGTTGGTATCAAAGTCTCCCTGAATTTCGTTTTTGCTAGTCTACTATTAATTCCATGCCGTGTTTGATACATGTATTTCGTTTGATTGTTTGTTTTGAGTTTGATTTTTTTTTTACATTAATCCCATGCCTTGTTTTTTTCTTTGCATGTGAAAGATTTTGGTAGGATTTTTTTGTTGCAGTTACATTTTTCAGTGCAATTGATAAAAAGTTGTGTGGGTTTTGTTGATTTCTTGTGAGAAGCAAGAGATAAGTATGGGTGCTTATAGTTTGAAAATGATTTTTTTTCTTGTTTACAAATTCAATCGGATGAATTTAAATTCCCCATATAGTTCTACATTTAACATTATTTTTTATGACGTCTAGTTTTGTGATTATATGGATATAAAAGCATATAAATGGATCACACGAATTTTAAAAAAATTACTTTACTAATTAAGAATGTCATGATGCAAATTTAATTGTAGATTCTGTGTTTTAATTCTATGACCGTTAATATTCTTTTCATTTTTTTTGGGTATAATTTTTTCGGTTATAAAAATTGTTACTTTTACAATTTGTAAAAATGCACGAAAATGTCTCCATTTTTTTATCTGAATGAAAATGTCACCCAACTTTTCTTTTTATTTTTTGTCAGCGTTTTTATTGAAAAATCAATTTTTTTTGTTAATTTCATAAAGTATTCTATAGCTGAAAATGATAAATGGTGAAAAGACGTTCTTACTGTATATTTTTTTGGGTATTCCCTAATTTCCCCAAAAATGTAAATGATTTGCAATTACACACTTACCTTGCAAATGCCCCTTTTTGCTGATATTTGGTTGACGAAATTGGTCGATTGTAACTGATACTTTCCTTATCCTGCTATCGTGAATGAAATTCGCACAAACACTTACCTTGCAAATGCCCCTTTTTGCTGATATTTGGTTGACGAAATTGGTCGATTGTAACTGATACTTTCCTTATCCTGCTGTCGTGAATGAAATTCGCACAAAATACATTTAAATTGGATGTTGTGAATAATAAAGGAAACACATTTTAAGTTTTGATGTTCAGAAGAAGTAGGAAAAACCTTGTTATTATTTGCTTGTTCACACTGATGCCCCACGAAAGTCGTTGCTTGTTGAGTACTATTAGTGAAAAAGTATCCTGTATGAATAGAGATTGAGAAAATGAATGATGTATTTTTGAAATTAAATGGTAAAACAAAGTGATTTATTATGTGATTACCCGATGTTGGTGGTATAATAGTATTGTAATGATTCTCGTGTTTTTGGGTATTCTCACTGTGGTTTTCGGAGGTTTGAGAAGTGGAGATAATAGGAAGGAGAAGAGCGGAACTGAAGGAGTGGTTTTCAGATTTTGGTTGCAGTTGTTTTCCCCATGTAATTAGGGGATTGAGTTGGGCAGTTACTTGTTCATAACTTACACGTTGTAATTTTTTTCTTTTTGTTTTTTTTACCTTATTTTTGGTGGTTTTCTGAGTAAGTTAGACACTACATTTGTTTCCCCCTTTTTTTACTTATTTAACTTTTGTTTTTAAAATTTATTGAGTGGTTAATTATGTAATTATTGTTTGTAGTTGGGGGTAATTTGGGCAACTCAAGTGGACACCAAAGTCCTCAAGAGTTGCCTTATATAATAGAGATATATTGAACCATTGCAGGCAGTGGCTCAAGGTGAACCCGAGGACTCTGATTAAACACTGCAACCGCCAGTTTAACTTCGTTGCGGATAGTATGGCTAAGGCTTGTAGGAGCATGGATGCGGCTTGTTTTGTAACTAGGATTTCCCCCCCCCCTAGTTATTGTGTTGAACTCTTATCGATGGATTGTAATCGTTTTAACATTATTAGTAATGAATGAATGATGGTCTTTGTTTATCAAAAAAAAAAAATGTATGTGTTCAATTGCTGGAGTTTATTTCCCGGCAAAGGAAAACGACAAAGATAACTTTTGGAATTTTCTTCATAACCTTGTCTCCACACAACCGTACCCATGGTTACTAGTTGGAGACTTCAATGAAATGTTAAACAGTAATGACAAGTGTGGAGGACGTCCCCTTCTTCCCTACCAACTACAACGCTTAACTAGTTTTTTAGATGCTAGCAATGCCATCGACATTCCATGTATTCAAGGTCAATATTCCTGTAGAAATAGTGATGTAGATGCACCGATTCTTGAACATCTTGATCGTGCTATAGCGCTTAAAGACTTTCTCGACGACTTTCCAAATAGCACCCTCTCTTGTGGTAATTTCACGGTCTCAGATCATCCTCCACTTTTCTTTGCTACCTCCCAAGAACGCCAAAGATATCATTCACTAGTAGAATAAATGCTTATTGATGCGGTCATTAAGTGGTCTATTGCGGCGGTTTTGGCCTCGCAGCAATTGGAAATTAACCTATTGCTGCGGTTTTTGACCGCAGCAATAGGCCAAGATATTGCTGCGGTCTATGTAGCATGGGTACGCCTCCCAGGCACCGTTTCCGTCTGGCAGTGCACGGCGGTGCCCGTGCGGGACGGATTCGCTTGGGATTCGTACCCCAAAACGAATCCGACGAGGTGGGTACGGCGGTTTGAAATGGGTACGGTTGGGATGAAAATGGGTACGGGGTGGGGGCGTATTTGAGAGGAAAGCCACGTACCCAGTCAAGTTTAGTGAAAATTTAAAGGGGAAAAATCAGATCCAAGGGTTTAGGGTTGTAAATTTCGAATTATCTCACCTGAAAGGAGAAGAGACTTGAAGTCCTTCGCTCCTTCGCCGCTCCTCCTTCCCTGCCGGCCGTCGCATCTGCGGTCGCGGCATCTCCGTCTCTCCTCGCCGCCGCATCGCCAGGTTGTCGCTCCTTCGGCCTTGGCCGGTTCGTCTCTCACTCTCTCTCTCTTAGGACTTCGGCTGCTCCTTCGCTCCTTCGTTAGGGAGTTAGATCTAGGTTTTTGTTTTATTTTATTTTCTATTTTTGTTTTTGTTTTATTTTTTTTTCACTCTCCTCCTTGTTTGCCGCATTGTACTGTTTTTCTTTGTGTTTTATTTTTGTTTAATTTTTTGGCTGGTTTCTTTTTTTTAGATCTAGGATTTTGTTTTATTTTTATTGTCTGAATTGTTTTATTTTTATTTTCTGTTTTGTTTTAGTTTTATTTTTTCCTTCTTTCTCCTCACTTGTTTTTTGAAGTATGTTGGGTGGTTTTTTTTTTCGGTTTTCTTTGTTTTTTTTTCTATCAATAGTTTAATACTTTTTTTGTTTTTTACACTTATTTCCTTTTGCACTTTTACAGCTTGCACCCTAGCACCATTCATTTCTTTTGTGACTGAGATAATGTAAATTAATAAGCTTATAATTCCATTTAATTTATGAAAACTAAAATTTAAGGTAATATAATTCATTAAATGTATTTTTGTTTTTTTTTTTTTGCCGAATCCAAGCCGTACCCGTTTTTTGAAATTTTGATTTTGCCGTTTTCCGTCCCCGTACCCGTATCCGTATCCGTCCCCGTACCCGTATCGGTGCAACCTAGGCTGCGGTTCCTGGCAAAAACCGCAACAATAGGTTATACCTATTGCTGCTTTTTCTAGCCAAAACCGCATCAATATGTTAATCTATTGATGCGGTTGTGGGTGAAACCCGCAACAATAGGTGCTGGCAAAAAAAAATCATTTTTTTGGTTAAATAATCCAGTAGTTATCCCTACTAAAAGTAGTTAGGGCAATATATCCAACAATGGTGCAATTACATAAAAAATAGTTACAACAAACAACATTGAATCGTATAATATAAATATATTTTACAAATCCTAAAATTACAAAAAAAAACTAGAACAGAACAACTACGACTTGAAGAACAACCTAATTACAAAAACAAATCGCCGGCCAAAAAGAAGAGACTAAGATTACAGATTCAAAATGAAAAGAACAAAAACAAAAACAAAAAGAATAGACTAAAGTTACAGATTCAAAATGAAATCACCATGACTTGGAAGTACAAACGAATGAATTGAAAAAAAAAGTACAAAGTCGAATGAGTTAATCATATACGAAATAATTAGTAAACACACATACTCACAACCAACAAACAGGAATAGAAAAAACAGGCTAAATTCAGGTCAAAGTTGCGCTATTTTAAAATCCCAGAAGATGAAATTTAATACCCAGAACTTTAATTTGAATACCCGAAAGTAACATTGTTGCAGAGATAGAAATCAGAAAAGTAAAAATAAAGCTAACAAGTATTAAAATTCCATATCCTGCTTACTTTTGACACCACCGGCCGCCGCTCAGCCCCAACGAACTCGAGATCTGGTTCCAATTGCGCTGAAACATTCCTCGCCGAGTCGCCATCTCCAATTCCACTTTCTTGGTCTTCGTCATCGTCGAACTGAAGAAGCAAACGAGCGAACGAGCAAAGGAGATCTGGTCTTCGTTGCTTCTCAAAACCGCATCGTCGTGGAGAGAGAGAACGAGCAAACTGAAGAAGCAAACGAGCGAAGGAGGTGATCGTCTTTGTTGGTGGTCGTCGTTGTGCGAAGGAGGAGCGCAGCAGGCGTTGGTCTGTTGATAAGTCCGGATAAGTCCGGCGAGGAGAGTGAGGAGAAAGATAGTCAGGAGAGAGAGTCAGGATAGAGAGGAGAGTGAGGAGAGAGAGAGAGGATAGAGAGGAGGTGGGAGAAAACGGCTGGGTTGTTAAAAGGAAAGAGGAACAAAACCCTAATTGGGCCGCGCATTTTTTTATATTTAAAACAGCCTATTGCTGCGGTTTTTGTAGGAATCGCAGCAATAGGTTCAAATATTAATAAAAAATTAATATTTTAATATATTGATGCGGTTTTGGTTGGGAACCGCAGCAATAGAGCTGGTTAAAAAGTCAACTTAATACCACCGCAACAATAAGCAATTATTCTACTAGTGATTATAACTTCAAGTTTTTAAACACTTGGATCTTAGAAAAACAATCTCATACTATTGTGGAAAAAAACTGGCAGGCCAATTGTCCAAGATCGCGCTTTTATCGTATTCAGCAGAAACTCAGTCACATTAAAGATAACCTCAAAATATGGGCAAGAAATCACTATCGTCACTCTACAAACAAACTTATTCAAAATTAAAACAAAATTAAAGAGCTACAATCCATTTTATGGAAACAACCGTTCAACCATATTCTTCGAGCCCATATCAATCGCTTAATTATTCAAAGGGAGAAACTACTATTGCTTTTTGATCAACTAAAATGGGGGTCACAAAAAAGAAACAGGTGGCTTACTCAAGGGGATCGTAACTCCAGATATATTCATAATAAAATGAGGAAAAAAAATGCTTATAATGCCATTTTTAGACTTAAAAATGACCTTAATCAATGGGAGGAGTCTCCTGATGAAATAGCTCATATACTCACTAACTCCTTCAAATAAAGATTCACATCGTCTTTCAATCATGATCGTACTTTAGATTTGTCCTTCATAGACCCCTTAATTTCTGAAGTTGTTAAAAATTCCCTACTAGCTCCAATTACAAACGAAGAAATTAAACAAGCGACCTTCAATATTAATCCAGATAAAGCACCAGGATCGGATGGATTCAGGGGGAAATTCTTCCAAGCTTATTGGCATATAGTTGGGACTAAGGTTACTACAACAATTCAAAGCTTTTTTCATCATGGCAAACTTCCTCCCTCGCTCAATCAAACACTCATAACGCTCATTCCGAAGAATGATCATCCGAAAAATCCCAATCATTTCAGACCAATTAGTCTAATCAACACGCTTTATAAAATTATTTCCAAATTTTTGGTGCAAAGATTAAGTCCTATACTTCAGAGAATAATCAGTCCATATCAAAATGCTTTCACCCCGGATAGATCTATTCATGATAATATTCTTATAGCAAAGGAAATTTTAATCACATTTCATAAAGCACAAAATAAGACGGGGTGGACGGCCCTCAAGCTTGATATGGAAAAGGCTTACGACCGTATCGAATGGGATTTCCTTTGGACAACTCTTAACGCTTTTGGATTTCCCCCTCGCTGGATAGAATGGATTAAAGAGTGTGTCACGAACGTTTCTTACTCCATCAAAATAAATGGGAAGCCAACTCCATGGTTCAAGCCCTCCCGGGGGCTTAGAAAAGGTGACCCTCTATCGCCTCAACTTTTTATTCTGTGTATGGAAGTCTTTATCTCCATGCTCAGACTTCATTCTCATAACAACGATTCAGGAGTCGGCTTTAAACTCCGCTCTCTCTCCTCATCGATACCTTGTTTGATGTTTGCAGATGATAGTCTTCTCTTTTGTAAAGCTACAAATATGGCTTGCGCAAATCTAAAATCAACTATTGATTCATTCTGTAGTTTATCAGGACAATTGGTCAATTTCCATAAATCGTCAATCATCTTCTCTAAAAGAGTAACACCGGCAAGAAAAATAACATTAGCTAGCAAATTCAATATGTTACCCAATTCAAACTTGGGGCGCTATTTAGGGATCTATTTCAGCTCCTTCAAACCAACGACAACAGACTTCAAGCATATTATTCATAAGGCTGAACAACGCATACATAATTGGGAGACAGGATTCATCTCCAAAGCAGGCAGACACACCCTTATTCAAAGTAAATTGGAGGCCCTTCCAGCCTATGCATGTTTGCTCTTCCTCTTTGCTCCCTCACTCCATTGCCAATTCTATTGATAGTATGGATAGGAATTTTTTTTGGAGACAACAAAAGGATAAAAATGCTATTCCTTTAATTTCATGGGCAAATATTTGTAAGCCAAAATCTAAAGGTGGCCTAGGTCTCAGAAAGACTATGGCGCTCAACAAAGCATTCATAGCTAAGCTTGGTTGGAAAATCTTAACTGATAATGATAACCTATGGGTGAAACAAATGAGACAAAAATATTTATCCAATACCACATTCTTCCAATGCAAACCAAAAGCTACTGATTCCCAGATCTGGAAACATATTCTTGCTCAAAGATATATTATTAGGAAAGGAATTCGGTGGAAAATCGGGAATGGAAATTCCATATCGTTTTGTTTTGATAACTGGATCACCCACTCTCCTCTAATAGAGATCTTCAATACTCCACTTCATCAAATTCAAGAGGACTTAAAGGTTTGTGATTTCATAAAGAATTCTCACGAATGGGACATTCACAAACTCAGACAATTACTACCGGACAATATTGTTAATATTATTAAAGGTATTCTGTTACCCTCTATCCCGAATACAGATCAGCCCATCTGGGGATGCACCTCATCTGGGGTTTTCTAGGTCAAATCAGCAACTTGGCTAGCTCATAATTTAGACCATGCTGAGCAGAAATGGAAATACAGTTGGATATGAAAACTAGATATACCGCCTAAACTCTTAATTTTTCTGTGGCAAATTTGTCATAATAGCTTAGAAGTTAGAGATATTTTGTACACACGGAAAATTATTCCTTTTAAGGAATGCCCCCTGTGTCATTCTCACTCCGAAATTATTGACCACCTTTTTAATAACTGTACTATCTCCAGATTAATGTGGGACTTACAAGAAACTTTAGTTTGGATCAATTATCATCATTGGGAAACATCCTTACTGGACACTATTCAATCTCTCAGAAACAGGAAATCTAGCTTAACCAAATTTATCATCCTTCTATGGTTTATTTGGTAAGAGCGGAATGATATCATTTTCAATAACGCTTCTTTCAATAAATTCAGGATCCTTCATAAAGCCAAATTCCCTTTTCAGGAATGGTCTATTTGCACAAAGCTTGATTCTTGTCATCTCGCAGGTACACTATTCTCTTCCTCCTCCACTCATTCCTATTCGGCCGAGCAACCTTCTTCAATCATGGTTGCCTGGTCTCCACCACCTTCATCCACTTTCAAGCTCAATTTTGATGGCTCTGTTGCAAATAAGTCAGCCACAGCAAGAGTCATTATCCGCAACAACAGTGGAGACCTCATTCATGCCGCAGCCTTCAATTTAGGCACTGCACCTATAACACCCCTGAATTTCGAGTTACTATCTAAATTAAATGATATTAAAATTCTACAGAAAAATTGGCAGAGCCCCGTCTGAAATATGGACTGCCTAAAATTTAATTTAGGACTCGCGTCCAATTATAAACCTCCTTCAATAAAACCAGCATTCCAAATTCTCAATATTCCTTATCCAGCTCAAAAGGATCCACATTCATGCATAATTACCCGCAATTCCAAAAGTGTTATTCCACAGTTATTGCGAGAATAACCGTTAAGGATAAGCTACGTAGACTGAACCTAAGTCAAAGCAAGACTTAACTAAACTATTACAGTCCAGTCAAGTAAAGGTTTAGGTGAATTAATATTACAACCTTTAAGTCCCAAAATGATAATACGTATACATAAATAGTGCAGCGGTTAAAGAACTACTATAACTTTAACTAGTAAAAGTTGGTGGAACGTTGCTCTCAGCCCACACCCTACACCCAACATGTAAGATCTTCATGTACCTGCACATATCGGGCATGTAGTATCAGCCAAAGTGGCTGAGCAAGATTCATACAGTAAAGCCAAACATATATGCAGGTAGGATAATAACATATCCTACAAATCATCTTCTTTTGAATCAAAATAATAAGTAGCAAGCTTTATAAAACCTTTTCTTGTATTCCTTTCTAAATCAAATCCTTTCTTTATTTTCCTTAAAACAAATCCTTTCTTTCCTTTACCTTCACAAAGAGGGAGTTATAAAATCTATGGAATGGAACAAATTTTCCTTGCCTTTGGGCTAGCTAGGCCCTCCGGATAACTTATAGACAAAGACCCCTAGTGTGCACACCCCACAAACGGCCAAACCGTAGAAGAAGAACTAAGTCTGAGGCACTGATCAACGTACCCCCCAACTATTCTGAAATGTCGAGACCATCCCGACAAGGTTCCAATTCCTTGAGACGCCACAAAGCAATCCCAACCGTTTCAAAAACATAAAACTATCCATAAATCTCTTTCTGTAACTATTCTATAATTCAAGGTTTGAAGACAAACTGTTTGTATTAGGAGGAACATCCTCCTATTCAAACCAATCTCAACTCAAGAGAGATACATACCTTTATAATATTTTCTCGTAACAATGAAAGTTTTAGTTGAAATCTTATCTTTTGTAGACTTTTCTTGTAACTATTAAAGATTTGAGTAAGGAATCTTACCTTTTAAACTATAGCAAACCAACTAGCTCAGTCAAAACGGCTCCCCAATGAAACCGGGATCTACAATATAACATACATGTACTTAATAAATATTAATAGATTTGGCTAAAATAGTTAATGAGCTTTTATTAACTTTAGTTTTATAAAACATCAACCCCTTTTTTTTTATATATAAAAGTAAGTATAACTAATTCTTATAACTTATATACTTAAATTGCCATTTACCTTTGATTACCAAAGTAATCAATATCAACAATACTAAAATCTCCCTTAGTTTATATTATATCAACATCATAAGAAAACATTCAAATTTGAAACACTCGAAACTAACTATACAATTTATCAATTTTAAAAGAAACTTAAAATGGACATAACTTCCTGCTAAGAGATCCAAATCAAGTGTTTCTTGAGCCTATCGTGGATAAAATTTCAATACGAACAACTTTTGAGAAATCGTATTTTTGCTAAAAATGTCCAGAAACTGCTTAAAACTGCATTTTACGAAACTGACAGGTAATTTATACGAACTACACCACAAATTTCTTTGAACAACAAGTTTACTTAACATTCCATTAATCTAAACTAACTACTAAACACCTAAATAAACATTCTATTCATTCAATTCCACACCCAAACAATTAAAATTAAAACCCCCAATTCAATTTATCTCAAGAACCCTAAACTAACAAAACCCCAATTCGAAAATAAGCCAAAACTGAAATTAAAACAAGACAAAGAATCTTACTTGATTAGGGGAAGGTAATAGGGTGGAATTACTCTATAAAAGGAACCCCAAAACCGCTCTTTGATTTGATTCACGACCCGAAATTCGCAAAGCCAAAAACTCAATTCTCCCTCTTCAAAACACCCACAAAACTGAGAGATGTTGAAGATGAATGAGTGAAGATCTCGGTGTGGTGATGGTTGATGGAGGAATTTGCAGTTTAATGGTGATGGAGGCAACAAGTTGAAGAAGGTAGAAAATAAGGAAGGAAAAGAATGGCGTGGAGGAAATAGTACTACTGCTCTCCTAAGTTCTAACATTTCTTCTTTTCTCTTTTTTTTTTTTTCTTTTTCTATCTTTATAATAGGTTAGCTAGGTGACTTGATTAACTTAGAAAATCTAAGAATTAGTTTTTGACCCCTTCTAAGATAAAGTCAATATGCGGAAAACAAAATATATTTAATAAAAAGATATTTTAAATTATTTTTTTATAAACTAAAATCATATAAATAATTACTAAACGGGTATAAAAATACGGGGTGTTACAATCTACCCCCCTTAAAATAAGTTTCGTCCCGAAACATAGAATATTACTCAAATGCTTAAACTTGTTCTCTTGTTTATGAAAACGGCTCATTAACTCTATAGGTTAGTCAACTACTATCACTCTGGATAATATCTCCAACAACCAAATCATTTTGGAGAACATCTCCGGCAACTAATTCACTTTCTTATAGATCAATTCAATTGATCACCTTGTAGACATACAACCATTTCAACTAAAATGTTCATACTATAAGAAGTAAAACATGCAACATATTACAAGGTTTACCATAAAACTTCTAATTATACACGAATTATGTATACTGTAGACATTAAGGTATATATCACATATGAAATCATAACTTTTAGCACCAAACACACAAGGTATACATCACATATAAAATCATAACTTTTAGCGTCAAACACACAATTGGCACGAAATCTACCCCCCTAAAAAGAAAGTTACGCCCTCGTAACTAACAATAACATGAACTCCATTTCTCAACCCTACGGGTCTTACGGAGCTATTGGTCTAGAGTCTCAACTAGAACTCCAACTATCATCATGTGAAGAGTTACTGATACGATATCATAACTAAGAAACATGGAATACATTATAAACACAATCAACTATCCTTTCAAGGATCGCATATGGACCGATAAACTTGGGAATCAACTCCCTTACCATCACACTCGTTGGACTATGTCGTAGAGTGTGGAATTGAATTCATAACTACACTATGGTTCACAAGCGTTTTAAATAATAACCTAGGATTTTCTCGAAAATCCGGCGGAGTTTCCTTTGTAAAGTGGACAACTCGAAATGAGAAAAAGTGTTCTAAACCTGTTATAATCACAATACATAAAAGCATTTCCAAATCCAGTACTCAACGCTTTCGCAGAGCAACAACTAACCCGAACCGAAAGTACTATCTCTCTTTTAAAAATAGATTAAAGACTCATACCATATGAACTCCCCATTACATGGTTGGGCGTACTCGCCTAAAAAACGTAAAACAATTCACAACTCGACGTCTAGAACTTCAACTTCAAGTTATTATAACACTCACAATCACCAGGGCCTACCACAAATGGCAAAACAAAATACTGTAACGATCGCATCAACATTGGGCTGAGTCCTAACCCATAAACATTTATAGCACGTATTTTGGAGTTTCTGACTCTCACGTAATCAATGACACCACGACAATCACATCAAAGCACACTAAGCACTTTCATCCAAAGAGTACTTATATAACCTTACGCTTGAATATGGACACAACCAATTTTCTTTCTTTCAAAACGATTATTTATTGGAAATTCAATAATAAATGACCCTTTTATAGAACTCTTGTTTTGCAAAACTTTGCTGAATCATTCTTACTGTCACAACAGTCTTTTAGACACGAAGTAACAACATGCTAAGCTCTATCGCTTTGAAACAATTTCTTGACGAGGACCAATCAATCCAAATAATAAGGCATATATTTCCACTACTAGGGTGTTGAGGCTTGAAACCTCTGACAATGGGATCGAACATAACCCTAACAACAAAGGTGGAGTTTAAAATCTCCGGCATTGGTTTGACTTATAGTCCTGACAGTGGGAGGCGTGGAGACTTGAAACCTCCACCATGGGACCGGCCATCCAACTATTCACTTTACTTGGGTCGAAACTCAGACAAGTTTTAAGCACATAACACGATTTCAAATATTCTTTACTAAACATCAAGTCTCCTATTACTTGATAACACTCAAAACACATCATAGAACGGTAGAAAGCTCCATTTAGAGACCTTCGAGGCTCACAATCCGTGGGAAACTTGTCCCCTTTCAAAACTTTTTCAAAAACGTGTTCTTAACTTTTCCAAAATTCACTCAAATCGTTGTAGAAAAACCATTTCTAGATCGGTTCGAGAACGAATCCACAAACTTAATTGAAACATGTCTAAATCACTTTCACACGCTACACAAACAAATTGACCAATCTCACATAGTCTTTGGTAGGGTAACTTACTCACTGACCAAACAGGGCCAAATCGAGCTACTAAGGTACTACATAAAATGATATGCTCTATTTACATGAAACTAAAGCTTACTTTATACAAAACTCCTTTTTAGAACCACGTCTCAAAACTAACACACATTCATAACACATCATAAACCGTTCACACACTATAGTTTCACGAAATAAAATTTCAAGTCATGCAAGGATGCGTGAATCACATAAACTAACGACTCCATCAACAATAATAGTGGTATTACCCTTGCATACCGATACTCAACACTCCAAACATAGCAATCAAGAGTTAACTTAAACTCACTTCTCAAGGTTCATGAAATAGATATGGTCCACTATACTTCCTTAGTTTCTATTAAATTCACTAGTTTCGACTCAAACAACTAGTCATAGACTTGCAACATGATACCCTTAACCCTTACTCACTTAAAACTGAATCAAATTAATCAATTACACACTTTGACCACTATAATAACTTAGTCTCATTCTTCGGACAAGACTTAAGTAAATTGAGTTTGCGCACATTAAACCATTACTAATGGCCTCTAGGTCATTAACGACGATTTGTTCAACTTTAAGTGGGCGTCTAACGCCCCAGGGCGACACAAAGGAGAGCTTGTTATAAGTTATAACTAAACTATCTCGAGGTTCTCAACCAATTAACATGGTACAACTATAACTCCACAACTACAGTCATATCATTAGACAAGTGCAAGTAATTGTGGAGCTTGTAGCTTGTCATTTAAGGTTAGTGACTACCAATCAAGAACTTTGCAATGACTTTAAACCAAAGAGTTAGATTACTTCAACTTATACTCCTAACATTAAACTCAAAGAGAAGAGACTCTCTTCGTTAAACCAGTCTACATTAGATTCGCTAACCATTTTAGTGTTATTAGACCTTGATCACTACTAAACAAATCACATAACGGGGAACTACACGTCCCACCATCGACATGACTCGAGTTGACATTATGCCTTGCATATGTCACCACTCCATAACCCTACTAGATACATGACAGTTTCTAGTTATTCTATAATGGTCTCAACCCGACTCCTTGACACCGACAAATGAACAGTAATACTTTATCAGGGTCAAATGATTGACCCTTAACATGTTATGAGCTGACTCTGACTAGTCACTATGCTACGAGAAACCGACCCACTCGGACTAATTCCTTTTCCTTTAGCTATCCACTTCACCACGAATACTCCATGAAAATCAATAGAACACGACAACTTACAGTAGATAGTCATCTCATGACTCGCTAGACTACTTTAAACTCACGTAAACAAGGTCTATAGGCATTATCAAGAGAGCTAATAACTCGAGTTTCAACTCTTGTTATAGTCTTAACACACAATCATACACTAATAAGTCAATTCATAGCATTTAGTCAATAAGACTAGCATATCCAAGACATAACCAAACCATTACCTGTAAGGTTTTCAATTAACAATTCACACCAACTACAACTCGTATATGCCATCAATCAACTCAATCAGTTTGTAATTCAAGAATCAAGTAGTTAATCACTAAACATTCTCAAGGCCAAAAGATGGACAAAGTACGGGAGGTGGGTGGGTCTAACACAACAACACACACAAGAGGAAAAAAAATAAAAATAAATGGGAGTGCCACTTTGAATGGAATAAGGCTCACCGTTATCCACTATAATAGTTCGTCCTAATGCGAACATAAAAACCGACGAGCTAGGTACTTAAATGAAATAGGTGACGATAGAGATTAATATCAAGACGGAATGTCACCTTAGAGTTCCCGTAAACAAATGAAACTAAATTTCGCATTAGGCGACTTAAACTTGAACTTATAGCACACTCTCGGCTATGCACCAACTTAAAATCACAACCAAACAAGAATATACTCGAAATGATTTACCTTTACTAGCCAATCATTCCAAACATGGAAGCAAGCACAACTTAACTTGAATCAAACATAGAACTCAACTAGTTCCACACTTACCAAACTCATTGACTTAATCAAGTCAAACATCCACATAAGAGGGATCCACAACAACTACCATACACAACAACCACATGTAATCCCTTACATCCCATATCTCAATCTTACCTCGGCTTTTCAAATTTAATACTTTCATTTATTTAGTCTTACTTAAGGTCACAACCTCAAGGTTACAACTTCAGACACAACCTACTAGGTCACAAAAATCTACCTCAAGTTAGGGATGGATCCAACTTCCAATGAAAACAATGATTAAAACTTTCGTACATTATTCTTCATCATTAACACGCACCCCGACCGCTGGTGGTCTTAATGGTGATGAACAATCCACGTAGGGAGAGGTACTTTCTCCTAAAAACATAATTTCAAACAAAGGAATTTGGAGATCCCAGTAGGTTCTGAACCGATGGTCACAACTCTAGGTCTCAATCCTAGGCCACAACTCAAGGATAACATCTAGGGCCAACCTAAGGCCCTCACTACTACATAAATGAGCTATTGCAACACTTAAAAACTGTTGCAAGAACCAAAAACCGTTGCAATAAAGCTATTGCAACGGTCCAACAACCGTTGTTGTTGCTGCCGTTGCATTAGGCCTATTGCAACGGTTCTAAGGCCTATTGCAACAACTACTAGAAAGTCGTTGCAATAGGTGTCAATAGTCGTTGCATTAGCTATACACCCTATTGCAACGCCTCTATGTCTAGTGCAACGCGATCCAATAGTTATTGCAACGCCTCTATTACTCATTTTGTGTCCCATTTTAACATCTACTGCAACGGTTCCATACATATTAATTTTAGCACCTATTGCAATGCCTTACGCCTCCATAGCTAATGCAACTACAATACCTTCGTAGTTTTGTAATAGTAGTAGATCAATATATATAAAACTATATATCAATTTTTTTTCCGGAATTTTATACCCAAAAGAAAAATTATTCATATGATATTCACGCCCATGGGCAAATTTAGAAAGTACATAATCACAAATCGATCTATTAACTAATATACTAAACAAATTCATGTTTTTGCAGTTTCTATATATAAAATGCTCCAAACAATTAAATCACTCTACATCTTAAGTGCTTCCATGCCTTTCCAATGAACAACTAGTTTATTGAACATGGCATTTCATTTCTTCATTTATGACCACCTTCATTTCTTCATTTATGACCACCTGCAAATTCAAAGATGTTTAATCAAATTAGTTAAAGATGAAACATTATGATACTAATTTAAATGCTTAACACAAAACCAAAACATAACTAGCACAACTTTCAACTAAATAAGATTATCACAAAACAAATGTACCTGCAAGTTGGACAATTTGGCAGTCAAGTTGGAAGTTCAGAACCAACACGCAAGATAGATGTTTTCCCAATTGGCCGAGGATTATGAGAACCATCAATAGATAAAAAATGGAGAGTATGAGGCAAGATAGACTAAGGGATGATTATTCTACTTATTAATGTTTGCCTACTGAAACCACGTGTTTCATCTCACGTACTAACTTACTTTAGTGACCATAAATCAAACAACCTGACTTCTTATATTAATCACTTTATAAAAAATTAAACTCAAATCCCTTTATGAACTCAACCTTGATAATCTAGTCCATAATTAGTTCAACCACCTTCAACAACCTCCATATTCTTAGAATTATATTCACAATTCCATAAAACACTCAAATTTTAACTACAACACAATCAAAAGGTTAAGTTCATAGTTTTTAATAAGTTCAAGAGTAGACGTTGCTATACGCCTATACCTCTATTAAATGTTTAACAATAAATTTTCTGAATAAAAAACTACTTGAAGTAACACACATAAACTGCACATTAACAGAAGCTAATTTCTCGATGTGAGAAATATAGTACCTTCTTAGTAGCAGATAAGCGAGATCGCGCAAGTGACGAACGTAGGACTGATCTACAGGGTTCATTTCACCATGATTGTCAATACCGAAATCTTCGAATGCAGTTTCAGCCATTTCCTCACCACCTCTAGATGAAACCTCACTTTCACCAAAATTTTGGACTCTTTTGACATTGTCAAGTAACAGTTCTTGCACACCGAGATTAAAGGCATCTGAGACTGTCATTAAATTCTTCATGAATGTCGAGATACACAGTCGATATTCAGCATTTCCTAAAGTATATCTACAACAAGGATAAAAAAAATTGATCATCCGACATGCACGGGAGATCAAGAAAAAGAAAAATAAAGAAGACATAACAACAATGTTCTCCAAAATTTCATGATTAACACGCAATTACGAGGTGTTATAATACTTCAAAGGGCCATAATTCTTTGGTAGTAGAAGTAAACAACAACTCGAAACAAACATTTAAGCTTAATAACAAAGTTCTTTTATTTGAACTAATTACTCTTTAGATATTATTAGCAAGGTTATTAATTCATTTATTGGTTGAATTCTTTTAAGACACTAAGAACATATAGTATTACACTTTTAGTTTGAATAAACATTAAACTCGTCAATGTTCACATTCTCCAAGCTAAGTTGATAAACTAACAACATATAACAATGGACTATTATTCATTATCCGTCACCGACTCTCATTAATAAGAGGGCACCACTAATAAGACTAGACTAACAAATTTTATGAAACTAAATTAAGAACTCATAATCAACTCTATTGCAAGATTGACATAACATAAGTTGTTTAGGCAGAATACCAAGTGGTTGAAAGAGATAAGAATAAAGCTAAAGCTATGAACAATAAAAACTAATCTACGTAAAGAAGCCAGAGGAGTTGAGAAAGCTTTGTACATAAGATAACAAAGACTTAAATACAACTTTTTCAATTTGGATATATCAAAAGCTAGCTCACACATAAAGAAGCTAGAGGAGTGAGAAAAGCTTTTAGGCTATTTCAATTAGGATTAGTTACTCCTCTATATAAAGATTTAGGGAGGCCATGAGCCGACGCTCGCCACAACTCATACGAGAAATCATATTTTATTTTCATTGTTTGTACAATTAAGTTCTAAGGTTTGACACACAAATGCGATCATTAGCTACTGAGACTAGTGTCGCTAATAAGTGAATCTCAAAAGTTAACATACATTGATATCTAACTAAGGTGCACGATTGGGCGTAACTTTTACCCGAGATGTTGGAGATTATAGCACGTAGTGTCCTGGAGAAATTCCAAGGATTTTGTGATGTTTTATAATGTTTGTTGTTCATGGCACCCAATTCTTGCTATTGTGAAATCGAGTAGTGTTTTGATGCCACGGCTAGTGCTTCCCAAGGACATGGGTAGCAACAATAATATCAAAGGTTGCACGAGGGTGAAGATGAATCAAAGGCCCAAAAAAAAAGTTAGTTCGATTTGAGCGAAGAACATAATCGACTAGCATAATACCAATTAGATTATCGACTAACATAATCGCTATATTTCGAATACATTGACATAACATAAGTTCTTTATTTATTTTGAAATCTCTATTCTCCTTTGAATCTCATCTTAACACCATTCATAACCAGCCAATAGAATATTCCTAATATTAACTAATAGCAGAAATCCAACTTCCATAAATTCGAATTTACATAAGACCTTCCATCAAGTCAAGTTAAGCAAGGAATCTTCATACCTATTTCTCGAATTGCTCACTAGATTATGCAAAGAAAGTCGGAAAAAAAAAGAATTTCATAAATCGACCTATTCTACTTTACCTTATCCGTCCAACAATAATGAAAATTTCAACATCAAACTAAATCAAGTATCAACAATTTTGAAGAAAGAGGAAGGAGGAAGCATGGCACCTCTCGACAGGCCGCGCTCGAGCGGCCCCACCACCACAAAAGGACGGCGTGTCTGAAGCGGCAGGGATAGCGAGAAAGAACAGGATACGAGCAGCTGCACCACCATCGAACATAAGAGAGGATAACACGGGGATCGGAGCAATAACACAGCTTCGGCGAGCCAGAGAAAACGCCGGCAAAGGCGTCGACGGCCGGAGGTAGCAGCAAGCATGAGGAAGAGAGCACTGGCGGACGCAGAGGGTCGTCGGGGGTACTGCAGTACCCCCGAAGTGATTTTTTTTTTTGTGAAAATTAAAACCCGAAGAAGAAGACTTAAGAAAGAGATGAAGTCGGAACCCGGGAGAAAGAAGAGAGAGAAAGATGATCTCGCTCATCTCCTTGAGCAATTGCAAGGGTATTGATGCGATGAAGTTCGGGGAAAGTTTTCCCGAAAATACCGAGGGAAGAGGGAGAAGATGATGGGGGTGGGGGTCTTGTTTTGTCTTTTTATTACTTTTTCATTGTCTTTTTTTTTCCTTTTTTTTTCCTTGCTTTTTCCATTATATATTGTACTGTGTACAGTACTTGTCATTGTTTTTATTTTTCTTTTCTTCACCTTTTTAACTCCTTTGTCTATCTTCCCTTTTTACTGTTTTTCTTTTCGTTTTCATTAGAAGACTTCATTTCATTTTCCTTTTTCCTTTTTCTTTTAATCTCTTTACCACTTTCTATTTTCTTTTACCTTTTTTTAGAAGTAGTATCAATACTCTAAACTCTTATATTTTTAGAAGTTTGAAGTTTTTCATTATTCACCACTCTTATATTTAGAATAATTTTCAGGTTATTAAAATAACTTAAATGATAAGTTCAAATTTTTGCCTTTTTATCATCAGGTGACTGGAATTTTAGAAAATATTTTTAAAATTTTGATAATAACTAATTTTGCCAAAATATTTTACCAACTTAAGCAACTAATTTATCAGTTTCAGTTTATTTTCATCTAATATTGCCAAACAGAGCTAGTTTATTTGTTTATTGGGTATATAAAATGACACATGGATCAAAAATTAAAGGGACAACAAGCCATATCTTCGACAATTTGTGTAATTTTACTCATCTATTTTCATATTTTGAGATTTACGACGTTAAATATTGAACAATATTTTGGATTGTAATATTTATGACGTTAAATATCAAGACCAAGGTTTATTTAAGTAATCACAGTACCCCCGATTTGAAAATCCTGGATCCGCCACTGGAAGAGAGGGAGATGAGGGCAGAGAGAGAAACGAGGGTTTTGGGAGAACTGAAGACACAAGAGAGAGATGAGAAATAACTCATTTAAGGGGGTCTTAGTCTTTTTTTTCTTTATATTATAACTGGTTGGTGTTACATTAATCGTCAAATGCAATGATCTATCACCTAATGCAACGATTTAATCTAAACCGTAGCAATAGCTAAAATGCCCGTTGCATTTGACTACCTATTGCAACGGTTGCCTTTAACTGTTGCAGAAGGCGTTGCATTAGCTTTCAACGTTGCAATAGAGTGTTGCATTAGCCTTAACTGTTGCATTAAAGTGTTGCATTTGCTTCAAATGTAGTAGTACACCTTGGCTCTAAACTGGTGGCTCATCCTCTAGACCACTCTAAGCTCAACTCTAGGCTCTAGCCATAAACTCGAACCTGGCTCTAATACCAACTATAACACCCCTGAATTTCGAGTTACTATCTAAATTAAATGATATTAAAATTCTACAGAAAAATCGGCAGAGCTCCGTCTGAAATATGGACTGCCTAAAATTTAATTTAGGACTCGCGTCCAATTATAAACCTCCTTCAATAAAACCAAAGATTCCAAATTCTCAATAATCCTTATCCAAATTTCAAAAGGATCCACATCCATGCATAATTACCTGAAATTCCAAAAGTGTTATTCCACAGTTATTGCGAGAATAACCGTTAAGGATAAGCTACGTAGACTGAACCTAAGTCAAAGCAAGACTTAACTAAACTATTACAGTCCAGTCAAGTAAAGGTTTAGGTGAATTAATATTACAACCTTTAAGTCCCAAAATGATAATACGTATACATAAATAGTGCAGCGGTTAAAGAACTACTATAACTTTAACTAGTAAAAGTTGGTGGAACGTTGCTCTCAGCCCACACCCCACACCCAACATGTAAGATCTTCATGTACCTGCACATATCGGGCATGGAGTATCAGCCAAACTGGCTGAGCAAGATTCATACAGTAAAGCCAAACATATATGCAGGTAGGATAATAACATATCCTACAAATCATCTTATTTTGAATCAAAATAATAAGTAGCAAGCTTTATAAAAACCTTTTCTTGTATTCCTTTCTAAATCAAATCCTTTCTTTATTTTCCTTAAAACAAATCCTTTCTTTCCTTTACATTCACAAAGAGGGAGTTATAAAATCTATGGAATGGAACAAACTTTCCTTGCCTTTGGGCTAGCTAGGCCCTCCGGATAACTTATAGACAAAGACCCCTAGTGTGCACACCCCACAAACGGTCAAACCGTAGCAGAAGATCTAAGTCCGAGGTACTGATCAACGTACCCCCTAACTATTCTGAAATGTCGAGACCATCCCGACAAGGTTCCAATTCCTTGAGACGCCACAAAGCAATCCCAACCATTTCAAAAACATAAAACTATCCATAAATCTCTTTCTGTAACTATTCTATAATTCAAGGTTTGAAGACAAACTGTTTGTATTAGGAGGAACATCCTCTTATTCAAACCAATCTCAACTCAAGAGAGATACATACCTTTATAATATTTTCTCGTAACAATGAAAGTTTTAGTTGAAATCTTATCTTTTGTAGACTTTTCTCGTATCTATTAAAGATTTGAGTAAGGAATCTTACCTTTTAAACTATAGCAAACCAACTAGCTGAGTCAAAACAGCTCCCCAATGAAACCGGGATCTACAATATAACATACATGTACTTAATAAATATTAATAGATTTGGCTAAAATAGATAATGAGCTTTTATTAACTTTAGTTTTATAAAATATCAACCCCTTTTTTATATATAAAAGTAAGTTTAACTAATTCTTATAACTTATTTACTTAAACTGCCATTTACCTTTGATTACCAAAGTAATCAATATCAACAATACTAAAATCTCTCTTAGTTTATATTATATCAACATTCATAAGAAAACATTCAAACTTGAAACACTCGAAACTAACTATACAATTTATCAATTTTAAAAGAAACTTAAAATGGACATCACTTCCTGCTACGAGATCCAAATCAAGCGTTTCTTGAGCCTATCTTGGATAAAATTTCAATATGAACAACTTTTGTGAAATCATATTTTTGCTAAAAATGTCCAAAAACTGCTTAAAACTGCATTTTACGAAACTGACAGGTAATTTATACGAACTATACCACAAATTTCTTTGAACAACAAGTTTACTTAACATTTCATTAATCTAAACTAACTACTAAACACCTAAATAAACATTCTATTCATTCAATTCCACACCCAAACAATTAAAATTAAAACCCCCAATTCAATTTATCTCAAGAACCCTAAACTAACAAAACCCCAATTCGAAAATAAGCCAAAACTGAAATTAAAACAAGACAAAGAATCTTACTTGATTAGGGGAAGGTAATAGGGTGGAATTACTCTATAAAAGGAACCCCAAAACCGCTCTTTGATTTGATTCACGATCCGAAATTCGCAAAGCCAAGAACTCAATTCTCCCTTTTCAAAACACCCACAAAACTGAGACATGTTGAAGATGAATGAGTGAAGATCTCGGTGTGGTGATGGTTGATGGAGGAATTTGCAGTTTTAATGGTGATGGAGGCAACAAGTTGAAGAAGGTAGAAAATAGGGAAGGAAAAGAATGGCGTGGAGGAAGCAGTACTACTGCTCTCCTAAGTTCTAACATTTCTTCTTTTCTCTTTTTTTTTTCTTTCTCTATCTTTATAATAGGTTAGCTAGGTGACTTGATTAACCTAGAAAATCTAAGAATTAGTTTTTGACCCCTTCTAAGATAAAGTCAATATGTGGAAAACAAAATATATTTAATAAAAAGATATTTTAAATTATTTTTTTATAAACTAAAATCATATAAATAATTACTAAACGGGTATAAAAATACGGGGTGTTACAGCACCAGTTTTCGTTGTTGAAGCAACAACTCTTCACAAAGGATTACTCCTAGCTCTACACAACCAAATTGAGGATCTACACATCGAGGGCCACAATTCATTAGTAATAAATGCAGTCAAGAATATCTGGCAAGCTCCATGGCAAATACATCTCATTATTGAAGACATAAAAGCACTCCTACGTCAATTCAGGTCCTACACTATTAATCACATTTATCGTGAAGCAAACAACGCAGCAGACTGGATAGCCAATGTCGGACACTTAGTTAAATCTGATTTCTATATTAGTAAAGTTTCTTCTTCGGCTTTAAATACAATCCTTGTAAACGATAGTTTAGGAGTTCCCCTCGTGAGGAGGATCTCCTAAACCTCCTTTCATCTTACCTTTATAAAAAAAATATAATACCGTAAAAAAAAGCATGAATGTGTACAACAAAGAACATCATACTGATTATAAAGAACATGTGCATATAATTCGTGAGAAATAGAAAATACTATCAAAAATGAATAAAACTATAAAAAGAACATGAAGGTATAAAAAAAAGAACATCATACTAATTATAAAAAAACGTGTGTATAATAGCTTGAGAAACAATAACTTATTAAAAATCATAAAAATGAGTAATAACATAAAAGCAACCGAAAGGTATCAAACGAAGAACACCATACGAATTATAAACAACATATGCATATAAGACTTGAGAAAAAAAAAACTATATAAAATCACAAAAATGGAAATAAACGTGAAAATAACATAAAGTTATAAAACAAAGAACACCATCTGATTATAAAAAGAATATTTTTTGTCTAAGTTGCTTCATTTCTTTTTGTCCAAGTTGCTTCATTTCTTTTTGTCCAAGTTGCGTCTATCACAAAAATGAAAATAAATATGAAAAGAACATGAAGGTATCAAACACAGAAAATCATCTTGATTATAAAAAGATTCATAACAATGAACAAAAGCATAAAAAGAACATGAAGATATAAAATAAAGAACATCATACCGATTATAAAAGAACATGTGCATATAAGACTAAAAAAAAACTATAAAAAAACATAATAAGAACATGAAGGTATAAAACAAAGTACATTAGTATGATTATAATAGGACATGTGGATAAAAGACTTGAGAAGCAATTTTTTTTTAAATCACAAATATGAAAATGAATATGAAAAGAACATGAAGGTATAAAACAAATAATTATAAAAGAACATGTATGTAAACATTTTTTAATTACACAAGGCTTTTTAATCCCTTCATGTTCCATTAAAACAATAAAAAATATACCTCAATGTTTCTGTTTTTATCTAAGAGTATGCACATTCCATTAGGGTCGAAATCCATCATAAGCTTCGCTAAGGATATAGTGTTATTCCTCGGAAAGTTCTTTTTGTTTGTGTTTTTTACTACTCTTTTCTCTCAACCCAAGTAGTAACCATTCCAAAAATATATCTTTTATGCATACTAGCTAATTAATTACTATTATCATCTCTATAATGTACACATTGTATTTGTTGGGTCCATACTCCATACCATCAAATCACTTTTATTAAGTACATTGCTATAGAATTCATTATTCAACAAACACACAACACCAAAAAAAAGAGTGTCAAACTATCAAATTGGTATGTCTCTCTCTCTCTCTTCTTTTTCTTTCTTTCCTTCTTCTCCCTCTACTAGTTCCTCTATTTTTGTTTTTTTTCTTCTTTCCATTTTAAAACTTCACTAATATATTTTTCAAACCAAAATTATTATGAAAAATCCCTTCTTTCTAAAGTTTCAAAATTTGAGTTCCAAAAAATCATTTTTTCAAAGTTAAACAAAAAAGAGTTTTACTGTTTTTTTCACAAAATAAGTATGGTTTCTTGACAAACATAATAGAACTCAATATCTCAATAAAAATAAAAAATTTAAATGAAGTTTTTTGGATTTTACTGAGATTTGCGGAAAATAAAGCGTTGTAATTACTTAAAATCTTCATATTTTCTACAGATTTTTTAGCTAAGATTAAGGGATAATTCAAATGATAGCTGAATTTTGAAATTAATATCTTGAAATTAAAATGACAAGTTCTTTTTATAATTTGAGAGATGTTCTTTTCAGTTTGATTTTGAAACAAAACTTGCATTTCAAATAGAAAAGCATGCGTTTTGGAACAAGTGCACGGTGAACATGGTGGTCTCGAGACCACTATCCATGCTTTGATGTTTTGGGCTGACTCTACTAAATCAGTAAATGGAATGGACTAATTGAGATGGCTAAACTTTAAAAGGAAAAATTGTTTTAAATAAGTCAACATTTGCGCGGTCTTCCCATTTAAGTCTACCTTTAGATTATCCCTGATTGAGTTAGGCTTGTATGTCTGTTTTCTTCCATTGAGTTTTAACCTGTTTGTGACTTGTTTAGTAGGTTACTTATGATACGTGTTACAATGTGATTGGTTCGCTTTTTTGTGTTTTTTTTCATATCCATAATTTTAATTCTGATTTTTACATAAATATTAAAAAGAGGATTTTTCATTGCATTCCCACCACCCCAACTCCTTTCTCACCCACCTAGCCACCACTACCACCCACCCTACCCGCCGACCCCTTGCATCACTAACCACCCACCCCACCCACCCCACCCCTCCCTTGCCCATGCATTCCCACCACCAAAGATCCCCCACCCCACTCCACCCCCCCCCGCCCCCTGCTACATTTCCACCAAGGCACCCCTACCCTCCCCCCGTCCCCCGTTGTGTTCCCACCAAGAGCACCCCCACCCAACCCCACCCCCTTCCCCCCCCCTTGCTGCGTTCCTACCCATACCCTCCGTAGCCCCACCCCCCACCCATGCCCCCGTAGTAGCTTCCACCCACCCCACTCGCTACGTTTCCACCAAGAGACACCCCCACCCCTACCCCTACCCCTACCCCAACCCTCCCCGCCCCCGCAGCGTTCCCACCCCTCCCCCCCGCAGCCCCTACCCCAACCCATGCCCCACGCAGCCCCACAGTCGCCACCCCTCTCCACTCTCACTCCCACCCCCCACCCTCGCCTCCCCTCGCCCCCATCCCCTCTCATCTCCCTTCTTCTTAGCCCAAAGCCCCCTCCCTCGTTAAGTACATCGCAACCCAAAGCTAGGGTTTAAGGTTGTGGGTTGGGTGGTGGATGAATTGGATGGTTATGGTGGGGGTTTCGATTAGTGGTTTGTGGGTGGTGGTTGGAGGGAGGTAGTGGGTGAGAATTAAAAGAGAAAATAAGAAGTAAAAAAGTTAAATTAAAACCTAAATTAAAACCAAAAAAAACCTGTTGTTCAAGTTCTAAGTATTTTGACTCGTTAGAAAAGAATAGTCCTACAAGCCTAACTCAATCAGGGATAATCAAAAGGTACACTTAAAATAGGAAGACCGCGCCAAGGTTGACTTATTTAAAATAATTTTTCCAACTTTTAATTGCTGAATTACTTTGGTATTGATGTTCATGTTCTTGTTTAGCTAATAACCCAAATATAATAAAAACTCACTATCTCTTGAAATTTGGATTATCATGAGACCTTCACCTAACCATGACTAATACATTATTAAATAAAGATTATCTATGCGATAATATTTGATAGTATATTTCAGATCTATTGGTAACTCTAATATATCAACTAAAGAATAATACAAATTAAGTATAGTTTACTTGTCAAATTTATATAGTTTAGATTACAAGAACGAGATAGTTTAATACAAAGTCAATAATTATAAATTATTAAGCATAATCATCAATCATAAGATTAATGGCCAATGTTTTAGATTTATAAAATGGCGAACATGTTTAATGGGACCCTACGACTAATATGGTGAAGATAAGTTAAATGTTAACAAAATTTTAACATGTGCTTAATGTTCAGTTTATAAAATACAAATTGGTTACTTTAAAGACGTCTATAATCACAAATCATGAACTATGACTTAAGTGCTAAGTTGTTAAGTAGAAAGACCGCCTATGACTTTTATCAACCATCAAAGACCTAAATATATAAAACTCCTAATACCTCCTAAAATATACACATTGTGGAAATGGATCAAGAAACACAAAATTTAGAATAAAATATTAATAAGTCTTTTATTAATCCCTGAATAGGTCAGATTAAAAAGGAAGAGATATTACAAGCCTCCCCGACTATCAACGTTGTTAAGCAGGATTTCAGGTAACGTCTACTGCTAACACCCGCGATCCCTTTCCAACTACGTTTTATGCTGCTTTTATAATGTTTACGCTATGCTATTTATGGTGTGCGGGATATGAACTGTTTTATTATGCAAATGATGATTTGATGACGTTTATATAATGATTATACTATGATTTCTAAAAAAGTACTCAAAAGAAACGAAACATGATATTTGAAAGTGAAAGATGGTGAATGGCAGTACTATGTTCTCTAGACCGTGCACGTGTCGTTCTGTTATCTGGCGGCAACGCCACCTTCTGATGGGGAACAATGTCCTCGATGGTACCCACATGATGGCATTATATGCCACCTTCTGATGGGGGACAATGTCCTCAGTGGCTTTGCCTGGCATTATATGCCACCTTCTGATGGGGGATGAATATTCTCGGTGGCTTTGCCTTATGTTACTATTGGCATTATATGCCACCTTCTGATGGGGGATGAATATCCTCGGTGGCTTTGCCTTATGTTACGATCTATGGCATTATAGGCCACCTTCTGATGGGGGACTTATGTCCTCGGTGGCTATGCCTTCTGTTGTACTCGCCAAGTAACCAAAGAAAGTTTTCTGATAATAAAATATGATAATGGAGATTATTAATGAATGACAATGTAAATGACTTTAAATTCCTGATTCGAAGTGAATGTTATGAAATTGTTTTACTATATTATCTTCCCCCTGTTTGCAAATAAAATGAATTGAAATGAATTTACGATGTTAGAGTAGTACGTTACTGAGCCTCGGCTCATGACGTTTTGTTTTTCTGTTTTAGGTATTAGCGGAACCATTGCAAGAGCGTTGTTAATGAGGAACATGTTCAAGGGAAATTGTTTGGTATCTTGTATTAGGAAACTCATTATTATTTAAGTCGAGCATTTACGTATCAATTATCAAGGACTATTTAAGGCTGCATTGTATTAGTTGGCCATATTCCAAGGCTTAAGTTCCATTTCCGCTGCTAAGTATGAGCAATTGTGTTTAATTAAGGTTATGAATTTTCGGGGCGTTACAATATATACCAACCCTTTTCCTCCAAGCTTTGGCCTTATTATAAGCCCTTTCAACAGCATCCTTTAGCCTAATATTCTTTTGGTATTTAGTTTGAGCTAAGGGAGGATCTTTAATGTCTAGATGAGATAGATCAACAACTTCTTCCTCTTTTTTCTCACCAAAATCAATCGTACCCCTCAAACTCTCAACCTTTTCTTTCAACAAAGCAAAAGAATTATCAATCTCTGCCCTTGTAAGAATATTTTGATATGCACTAACCAAAATAACCATATCCCTTGGAGTTTGAGTTCTCCAAACTGAAGAAGCAGCAAATTTAGATCTATCACATAGGTCCTCCACAGCAGCACAACTCATTGCACTTTTACACCACCTCTTCAGTATGTACTTTTCAGGAATACAATGTACACAATGTCCATGATAAACACGAAGGGAATGCGAACAGAGTACTCCAACCTCACTAAAATATTTGCAAGTGCATGAAACATCATGGGACTCCTTGTTGAACCTTACTTGATGTTTGATTATATCAACCGACGGCCTCAAATCGTAGTATAAGAAAACCACACCATCATTGCTAACATCTTTAAAATCACAAGATGTTCCTTTCACAAACTGCTCTTCAAACAACTTGTAGACTTCTCCAGTATAAACCTCACGAACATGCATAAGTATCCTTACATTTGCATAAGTCAAATGTCGATTACCTCTCAAACATTGAAAGTCTTGACAATTTTCTTTACTTCTCCATTCGGTTACCACAGTATTAAAACAGTGGTAAAAGTCACACAACCCATGAGTCTTCTTGAGTCTATGAGAGATGGAGTGGTCCATCGAATCACTTCTTTGTCACCAACAGCAACAGGGATATCACTAGAAATCCTATATTCATCTTTTACAAATTCATCTCGAATTTTCGACATTTTGAAAAATTTCGAAAATGTCTCTGAGACCGAATAAAATGCTTCAATGATTCAATGATTGGAAAAATCGAGAAAATGATTGAATGATTCAATGATTGAATGATTGAAAAAAATGAGAGAATGATTGAAGATTGAGTGATTGAATGATTTTACAAAAAAAATAGAGCACATAAACAGGGAGGCGCTGATTTTTGGGTTTTTTAAAAGACGCCAAACGCTGTCGTTTTGGGGGGGGGGTCCATGTTGCTACATGGACTCGAGTCCATATAATAATTTGCGGAGTTGTTGTTTGCTATCTAGGCCCATCGTATTCAATATGTAACCCAAATTAGGTGGAAAAAGTTATACTTCCTCTGTTTTTTTTAGTTGCAACATTTACTTTTTCACATTTACCGAGACACTTATGTGAACGTTAATATATCATATTGGGTGTAAGTAAAAATTATAAAAATTTGATATTTGGAATCATCGCATTGAGACGAATCTAACAAGACCCCACTTGACTATGTTTTTCTTATATAATGGTGCGAGATTACTTAACAAAGTTGATTGATGAATAGTGCCAAAAAGCAAATGTTGCAACTAAAAAAAAACTGAGGTAGTATGTTTTACTTTTTACTTTTTGGGTTTTTTAGGCGGACGAACGTGTTACCTAGTATAACCCAAAAAAGCAAAACCTAAAACCCAAAAAGCAAAATCTACAAAATTTCGACCAAAAAACCCAAAACCGAAAAATGTTGATATCTCAAATCTCAATTCCTAAAACCCAAAAAACAAAACCTACAAAATTCAAAAATTAAAACCTATACTATGATATTTTCTATAGAAACTGTATACTGTAGGAACAATAATAGAGATGAGTGATCTGATATGACAAGTCATTCTTCACATCCTAACCTAGCCCATGGCCCTAAAGGTCAATTTTTCCTTTTCGTTTCTTTAATGTTTTCAGATCTATTTTCCAAATTTCCAGTATCAATTTTAGCTATTTAAGGAAAATTAGGAAGGAGCTAGGTGCCAACATAATTATTGGTCCATAGTCAAAGAAATGCAAATTGTAGGAAAATGATCGATAAAACTTAGGAGTTGACTAAAACATGACAATTGACTTGACCTATACTTTAATTCGTGTAGGACATGGTCATAGGAGGAGGAATGTAAGAGTACACTGATAACTGATAAGGACTTTTTTATGTTTGTTATGAAGTAGTTGAAATGTCAGATTGAAAGTACATGTATCCCGCGAAATGGTTGTTGGCTAGTAATAGCGGGTGTGTAAAATATCTTGTCCTACCCATGTAGGAAAAAAATTGACAACGACTTATCCCATTTTTATTTATCAAATTGGCTTGTCATCTTTCACGAGTTCACTTATTTCTTTCATACCCTTGATGATCTAATTACTCTTTTTTTTTTATTTTTTTTGTTGAAATCACAACATACTTATTGGTCACGAGTTTGATCTTGAGTGAAATGGAAGAACGAATAAATATGATCACGTATGATGATAAAAAAGATTTTTGAAACTAATGAGACATTTGCGACTCCAACATAAAATATTAGTATAATTGGCTTATGCAAGTATATAATGAAGTAATATCAATCCATTTTTTTAGTTGAAAAATATCTGGTAATTTGAAGCCTACAAAACATTAAAATAACAAAAATATAATCAACAAATAACAAAAATTTGAAAGAAAAAAAAGAGAGGAAAAAATAGCTAAAATTGATACTAGGAGTTTGGAAAAAAGAACCAAAAACATTAAAGAAACGAAATGGAAAAATTGACCTTTGGAGCCATGGGCTAGGTTAGGATCTGAATAATGACTTGTCATATCACATCACTCATCTCTCTTATTGTTCCTACAGTATACATTTTCTATAGAAAAGATCAGAGTACAAGTTTTACTTTTTGAATTTTGTAGGTTTTGTTTTTTGGGTTTTAAGGAATTGGGATTTGAGATATTAACATTTTTCGGTTTTGGGTTTTTTGGTCGAAATTTTGTAGATTTTGCTTTTTGGGTTTTAGGTTTTGCTTTTTTGGGTTTTACTAGGTAACACGTTCGTCCCCATTTTTTGTAGATTTTTTGGGTTTTAGGAATTGAGATTTGAGATATCAACATTTTTCGTTTTTGGGTTTTTTGGTCGAAATTTTGTAGATTTTACTTTTTGGGTTGTTAGGTTTTGCTTTTTGGGGTTTTAGTTTTTATGTTTGTTATGGAGTAGTTGAAATGTCAGATTGAAAGTGCATGTATCCCGAGAAATGGTTGTTGGCTAGTAATAACGGGTGTGTAAAGTATCTTGTTCTACCCATGTAGGAAAGAAATTGACAACGACTTATCCCATTTTTATTTATCAAATTGGCTTGTTATCTTTCACGAGTTCACGTATTTCTTTCATACTCTTAATGATCTAATTACTCTTTTTTTTATTTTTTTGTTGAAATCACAACATACTTATTGGTCACGAGTTTGATCTTGAGTGAAATAGAAGAATGAATAAATATGATCACGTATGATGATAAAAAAAGACTTTTGAAACTCATGAGACATTTGCGACTCCAACATAAAATATTAGTATAATTGGCTTAGGCAAGTATATAATGAAGTAATATCAATCCATTTTTTTAATTGAAAAGTATCTGGTAATTTGAAGCCTACAAAACATTAAAATAACAAAAATATAATTAACAAATAACAAAAATTTGAAAGAAAAAAAAAAGAGAGGAAAAAATAGCTAAAATTGATACTAGGAATTTGGAAAAAAGAACCGAAAACATTAAAGAAACAAAAAGGGAAAATTGACCTTTGGGGCCATGGGCTAGGTTAGGATGTGAAGAATGACTTGTCATATCGCATCACTCATCTCTCTTATTGTTCGTACAGTATACAGTTTCTATAGAAAAGATCAGAGTATAGGTTTTACTTTTTGAATTTTGTAGGTTTTGTTTTTTGGGTTTTAGGAATTGGGATTTGAGATATCAGCATTTTTCGATTTTGGGTTTTTTGGTCGAAATTTTGTAGATTTTACTTTTTGGGTTTTAGGTTTTACTAGGTAACACGTTCGTCCGCCCAAAAAACCCAAAAAGCAAAAAGTAAAACATATAACTCTTACCACCTAATTTGGTTACATATTGAATAAGATGGGCCTAAATAGTAAACAGCAACTCCGTAAATTATTATATGGACTCGAGTCCACGTAGCAACATGGACCCCCCTCCCAAACAACAACGTTTGGCGTCCTTTTAAAAACCAAAAAAGAGCCCTCCTTTGTTTCCGTGATCTGTTTTTTTTGTAAAATCATTCAATCACTCAATCTTCAATCATTCAATCGTTTTTCTTCAATCATTCAATCATTGAACCATTCAATCCTTTTCTCGTTTTTTTCAATCATTCAATCATTTTATTCGGTCTCAAAGACATTTTCAAAATTGTTTTCAAAATGTCGAATATTTGAGTTGAAGTTGTAGAAGATGAAGATAGGATTTCTGGTGATATTCCTGTTGCTGTTGGTGATAATTTGCAGTTGCATGCTTTAATTGATCATGCTGAAGTTTCTGGAAAACAGAGTGAATATATTTTTTACAGAAATTTTATTCTAATTTTAGTGAGTATTTATATGTTTTATTTGAATAGATTTATCTTTTTGTTAGTTTGATGTCCACATTTTATTTGTTGTTGTATATTTGATAATGTATAAATTTGTTATTATTATATAAATATTATAATTTTGGTTTTTTAACATACTATAAACTGTTTGTAGTTTTTGTTTTCAACATTTGATTTGTAAATTTGCATAGATTTTATTTTTTTTGATGATAAACATGTTTATGATTTGGTATATTTGATGAAGTTCACATTTTATTTGTTGATGTATATTTGATGATGTACAGTTGAACATTTTTATATATAATGTGAATATTTATTATCCTAAGTTGAATATTTGCATATTTACATATTCACAAACAGTTGATTTCCATTTTAAACTAAATAGATTGAATATTGTAGTTTGTAAAATTGAATATTTGTTCTTGATTGTTGTTTTGTGGTCTTTTTTATTTTGTACAGGCAGGCTAAAGAATCTGATTTCTTTTATTGAGTTTGAACTTTATAGTACTGGAACTTTAATTAGTTTCTTTTGGACTGATGGAATGATGAGAAGGGATTATGATCATTTTGGTGATCTTTTGGTATTTGATACTACATATAGAACTAATAAATATGACATGATTTGTGCTCCATTCGTTGGTATGAACCATCACTGCAACAATGTGATGTTTGGCATAGGATTTGTCTTGAGTGAGAGGATAGAGTCTCTCATTTGGTTGTTCGAGTCATTAATTATTGTGTTCTACCGCTTGTAGACCTCTTGTTACGATAATGACCGATCAATAGGCTTTTATGGCTGCTGCTAGTGCACGTCATAGATTATGCACATGACATCTTGGTGAAAATTCTATTATTAACATTGGAGCTTTGAGGGCTTTGGATGGATTCACTAAGTTGTTAAGATAATCACCCTAATTAGTAATTAACCAATAATTAAAATAATCACTCTAATAAGTGATTAAATGAAAAGGATTCAATTAATCACCTTAATTAGTTATTAACTAATATTAAAGATAATCACCTTAATTAGTGAATAAATAAGATGAAAATAATCACCTCAATTAGTGATTAAATTGAGAATTGAAATAATTACTTTAATTAGTTATTAAATTTAGGATTTTTCAAGAAGTCTTAGAAAAAGAGATTTGCTTCCTAATTGAAGGCTTTCAGATGGATGAGAAATAATCTTAATGGAAGATTATTAAGTCAATTATTAGCAAAGTGATCAATTTGAGATGGAATTTGGAAATTGTGTTTGGCTTAACGGAATTTGGCAATTTAAAGTGAGACACGTGAAACGGCCTAAAATCAATTAGGATATCATGATTACCTTTTTAATTATGTGAAATTACATGATTGATCCATTTGAAGATTATGGAGAATAATTTTAAAATGTTAGATAGATCATCATACAATTTAACTTAGTTAGATTTGCAATTTTTCCTCTTAATTGAGATTAGGTAATTTAATTCATATACTATGATGTATTGGGCTCAACATGCAATATTTACAACAATGGTTGCTCCTTTTATTCAAAAAGAATTATGGAATTATTTATAAAAATAATGCATAAACATCTCCATAACTTTTCATTAATCGAATGATGTAATAACTATTTACAAAGAAACTATTATTACAACAAAAATGTATGAATTCTATGATCTATACAAGTCCGCAATCTTGATCTTCACCATGATGCTCCTTGATCTTCATCTTCTTGGATGGGCTTTGAAATTCAAGTTTATTGAAAGAACTTGTGAAAGTTAGAGATTGATTAACCTCTTTGATTTAATTTTTTATGATGATTTTTATTGATTTTTATTTACATAATAAAGAAGAGTCAATTTAAGAAGAACTTAAAATTTAATGACTTTTAATTATCATTTTCATATGAAAATAAAATATTTTTCATGAAAAATGAGTTAATCACTTTATCTTGTGAAAGTTAGAGATTGATTAACCTCTTTGATTTAATTTTTTATGATGATTTTTATTGATTTTTATTTACATAATAAAGAAGAGTCAATTTAAGAAGAACTTAAAATTTAATGACTTTTAATTATCATTTTCATATGAAAATAAAATATTTTTCATGAAAAATGAGTTAATCACTTTATTTCAACTTTTCAGATTACACCTTTGTTCTTCTACTGACTTCCAGAATTCATAACTTTCGGTAAAAATCTTGAAATTGCGCACGTGATGTGCCTATGGATAAGTCAGTGAGTTCTTTATATTGTTTCGAAATTTGACATTTTAGTGATAACTCGAATTATGGTGAATTTTATACTAAAATCGGTCGAAACATGACCTTTATCAAATTTGTTCTTTGAAACTGAACTTAACTAACTGGGTTTGATATGAATTTTGGTATGGGAATTCTAGACACTTTTTAGGACTAGACTGAAAATTTTTACTTGAATTGGACATCTTTAATACCATTTTTCATTTATTTCCTTAACTAAAGAATAAATCAGTTTTATGGAATTTAATGATTTTCATGAACGTTTTGTAAAAATGAGATAAAATTGTAAAAATTTCATATGAACACAATTTTTATGTTGTTGGAAAGCTAATGATGAATAACTTTAATTTTGCTTTTTTAAGTTTTAGCTAGATGAGTTTAGTTTGAATTTTATTAAAAGAATAAGCTCATATGGTATTGGATAAGATCAATTTTTCACAATAATTTTGTATGAAGTTTAATTAACTGTACAAATTAGTTTTTCAGAAATTCCAAACCTCAGTTGCTGCAAACGTCTTGAACGTCATAGAAAAAATATTACATCCTATAAACTATTTACATAATACAGACGAAAAATGAGATTTAGTACGAAATTGAAACTGACTATAATTGAGTTTACATTCTTGTTCAATTTTTCTTCTTTTACATTATGTAATCTTCTTCTTCTTGCATAATTTATTATCTTGATTCTATGTTGATTGCCCCAAGTGTGTTATAATTAGGCCGTAGTATCGAACTCTGAGTCTCACAAGAGCTTGATTCTGCACAATGCAACAAATAGTAGTTGAAGTTAGATTAAATTTTTAATGTAGACTAGTTGTTGCATGCTGTTATAAAGTTGAATATTTTGCTTTTGAAGATGTATATATAGAAATGATTTGCATTTGAAACTCAAACAGATACAGATTGAACATTTCCTAATACAAAATGAATATTTATTTTGCAAAGTTGAATATTTATGTAACTTACTAGATTTGTCCTAGTGAATTCGCAATTATAAGTTTCATCTCTATTAAATGTTTCCATGTGGTGCATTACATATACTCTGCAGTTTGTGTGGTCATCCCTTGATCTCCAACTCATCTTGTCATGATTTTCATTGTAATCCATGATTGCAACCGTGTCGTTGAATCATTTTCTTTTGAAGTATGCAACTATTGCAATGAGTTTGCAAATGTATATTATGTTAACCGAATATGTGCTTGTAAATTTGTGAATATTTGCATTGCTGAATATTTGAGGTATATTATCTTACCATTTTCTTTGGGTGATATGGTACTTGTTTCTCACTGTTGTGTTCTAAGGTAGCTTTCTATTGTCAATGATATATATCATGTCTTGCTTAATGTGGATGACCATTAGGTAGTAGCGGAAAGACATAAGTGTTGGGATGAAAAATCTATTTTACCATGAAAGATTCAAAATGTAATACAAAATTATGTTTATTATTTGAAATCATACAATTGGTTTATGAGGGGACTTACCATTTCTGTATTTGCCAAAGTCAATTTCTTTGATTGAACCAACTCACTGTCAAGCTTGTTTATGAGACAAACTATCATTTCTTCTTCAATGTTTGTTTCTTTCAATATCAAGTGTTAGTAATTTTGATGCACAGTATCAAGTGTTACAGTTGATATACATGTTAGTAATTTTGTATGATATTATGTACTAAAAATTGAATATAGGGTTTAAATAGCTGAACATTTGCTTACATAAGGGTTTGTTGACAAGAATAGTCTTTTCTTGTCTTGTTCATCTTTGATTCCAACATTCAAAATACGTGCCCATGAATCAACTATGCAGTTCATTATTTCTTGATCATGTAACAGTGTTTGGATGTTTTTTCGATTAATTTCATTTTCTCCATCATAGTGCAGAGCCTCACTGTTAAATTAGAGGAGTTGAACATTAGCTTGTTAAAGCTGAATATTTTGGAGAATAAAATGAATATGTATTAGTTAAAGCCCTGTTTGGTAAAGAGAGGTTTGGGGCAAAATTAGAGGGTTGAGCTCATATTAGAGGATTTGACTAGTCAATCCTCTAATGTGGGTGTTTGGTAAGAGAGGTTTGAAATAGCTTTTTGGGCCCAAAAAACTCTTTTTGAAAAAGCTGGGGAGGAGCTTTTTGAAATTAGAGGTTTGAGAATGAGTGGGAAAATTACATTTATGTCCTAAAGTTCTTTAATATTACTACCCTTACCAAAGTTTTTTATTTGATTTTTCTTATTCTTGTAATTTTTTTGTTAATCTTGCATTATTCTTATATCTTTTTTTTTCTTGTATGTCTTATTCCCAATATATATTCACCAAACATATTTATTTTCTAAACAATAAATGGTACAATAATGGATTATGCCCATGTCCTTATTAAATATATTTGCAAATTATCTACTCATATTATTTAAAAAATTTAAGTAATGATGAATATTGAATTTTATAGATGTGGTTAAAATTATTATTTATTAGTATGTTTTATCCCCAATATATATTCACCAACTATGTTTATTTTATAAACAACAAAAAGTACATAAGTGAAAATTATGTCCATGTCCTTATTGGTCATTTTACACAATCAAGTACTAATCAACTACCAGCTACTTACCAAACACCTTTATAAAAACAGCTAATACAATCAGCTAGTCAAATCAGCTAACATTATCAGCTATCAACTAATATAATCAGCTAACAGCTATCAGCTACTCGCTAATTGCCAAACAGGACCAAAAACTTTTGAATCAAATGAAAGGAAGTTAGATTACTTACTTTGGGTCTCCTTCTCCAAAGGCATAGTCTGAAATTGCAGCTTGCATGGAGTCCACATTCTTGAATAAATCTTTGTAGGTCACCATGCAAGGAGATCTGAAACTTCTAGGGAGTGTGTGAATTGTCCTTTGAGAACGTTTGTCTTTTTTCAATTTGCTTGAAATATATGAGATTTTAAATGCAACATTTATATAAAACTAGAATGTATGAAATTAACATGTATGACAATAATGTATAAAAAAATTGAATTGTAAAGCCATTCAGTTGAATATCAGGCTCTAAATTAAAAGTTGAACATTAGGTTCTAAAAGTTGACAATTCAATCTGTTTTAGAAAAATAGTTGAATATTTAGTTTTCCAAGTTGAACATTAGGTTCTAAAAGTTAAACATTAGGTTCTAAAAGTTGAACATTCAATGTGTTTCAGAAAATAAGTTGAACAAAGTTATTTAAATTTTCAATATTTTGTTTTCAAACTGGAATATTTGTTTTATTCAATAGAACATTTGCTAAAACAAATTAATTTAAGTCTTTAATTATAGTTTTATATCCAATAATTATAAAGTTCCACATAACTTAAAGTAATAGCTAAGATATAAACTGTTGTTGTGATTACCCCTGTGGATTCTCCTTCACTTGCTCACTGGTTTTTGTTGGTTGATCTTCCTTGTTTATGTATATTCCAACTCATCGTCTTCGAACATTTTCATCACTTCAAAGGTTTCTGGAAGATCTATTGTTGGAGTTGTAAGGCTAAAACGTGTCGATGTTTGGCTCAGGAGAATTTTATGGAGTTTTGTCTCCTTGGGAATCCATGTTGAAATTGAAGTTCAATTGAAATGCGTTTGGCTCAGGGGAATTTGGTGGAGTATTGTTAGCTGTGCTAGTGCCTTCTTTCTTCTTAAAACCATCCATTATATTCTTCTCCAACTGCTCCAGTTCTTGTAAGAAAGATTCACTAGCAAAAAGTTCTTCATCTTGGCTTAGTATTGAGCCACTTTCCCACCCCTTCTTCACCATCTTTGCCAAGAAATCAGTGGTTCTTTGAAATAGAGGAATGTTAGGGATTAATTGTGTAGCTTGCTTCAGTAACTTCCTCAGTTCTAGGATATAAGGGCCAATTATCTTGAGCAAAGATAAGAATTTCTCGATGAACTCCTATTTGGATAAAATTCAGTTTTCAAAAGTGAAATATTCAATAGTCAAAACTAAATATTCAATAATTGTTCAATTGGAAAAAGTGAATATTCAATAGTGAAAAGTGAATACTCAATAGTCAAAAGTAAATATTCAATATTGAAATGAAACTACCTTTATATCATTCTCTTGAACAACTTCAGCTTCTTTTGCTTTTGGCTCTTCCTCAATAGTTGGTTTTGCTGTTGTGGGAGCAATCTCTTCCAGCACTAGGCCCTTTCCAAAACCATCTTGATCTTCTATTTTCAACCTTTCTCGAATCATTTTCTTTTTCCATATTGAGATCAATGGTGTTATTCTAGGGTTCTCAATACCTAGTCTCATCGCTCGATCAAAGTAACAAATCTATAACACAATTAATAGATGTAAGGAATACGGTGTATAGATATGTGGTTTATATAAATGAACATTTACTGCAGTTTTATGAATTTTATGTATAACTACTTGAACATATTATGTAAATGCACTTACTGCCAAGAACCAAAGAGGCCATTTGAAGAATGTTTGTTTTTCCTTCTTATGTTCTCTGACTGTCATTATTAGCTGTTGTCTCACATACTTCCACCAATTCAAGTTCTTGATCCTTTTCAAATCCATCATTGAGGAAAGGAAATTAAAATGACAATTTGTGCTTGACCTTGAAACAATGAGGCAGTTTACAACACAAATTACAAAGTGCGTTATGAAATCATCATCTGGAGGGTCATGTTTTCTCTTCTTCTGCGTATCGCTTTACAATCTCGCCTATTGTTGGACTTACTTGGTTAAGATCCAAACCCAAGACTGCCTCCAAGTGCTTAAAAACTGCCTGAATTCATCTTTGTATTTGGGATATGTAGGTTCCGTCACTTCTTCTTTGCCTCGTAGAAGTGCAAATACATTTTCTACATCCTCATCGTTTATCTCAAATTTGTTGTTCATTGGTAACAACATTGTTGAGTTGTTTTCATCGAAGCTATCCATTAGTGAAACATTAAAAGTTCTAACTGAACTTGGGAAATCTACGTGTAATAGTGCCCTAAATCCAATGTCTTGAACAACCTTCTTCTTTTGGTCTGTTAAAGCTTTCACAAGCTTCATGAATTTTAAAGGATTTGCCCTTGATTGTACTACATCTTCTTGTTGTGTCTTTTTTTTTCTGTTTCTCTACTAGTTCCTGCAATTGAACATTTGGTGATACAAAGTAAATATTTAGTTTGCAAAGTTGAATATTTGTTTTTGTAGATGATTATATACAAATGATTTGCATCTTAAACTCAAACAGATACAATTAAACATTTGCTGAAACAAAGTGAATATTTATTTTTGCAAAGTTGAATATTTGCTTTTGAGGCTGAATATATACAAATGATTTACATTTTGGACTCATCAAGATATAGTTGAACATTTTTATATATAATGTGAATATTTATTATGCTAAGCTGAATATTTGCATATTTACATGTACACATACAGTTAAACTAAACAAATTGAATATTGTAGTTTGCAAAATTGAATATATATTTGCTCAGAAAGTAAAGTTTTCATACCTGTTTTTGTTACTTTTGTGCAGTTTGTGTCTTTGCTATCGATAATTTTGGTTTCTTTGGGGCTGGTGAATGTGCTTTTTCTGGTAATATCATCCTTGGTCTTTTTTTAGCTCGTTTTGATGCTGGTTTTTGCTTCATATCTGCTAGCATCTCTTCTTTCACCCTTTTGTTAAGGTTTATTTTTGTTTTAGTTTTTCTCTTCGGTGCAACTGTCAATTGTCTTCCTTTTGATTGTGCATTTTCTTGATCAGCTCCTTGCTCAGAACCTTCTTGTTGATTTTCTTGTTCATTTCCTTTTGATTATGCATTTTCATCTTGTTGTTCCTTTTATGTAGGAGTTTCCTTCTCTGTTGGTTTTTTCAGTTGTGCGTTTTCATCTTGTTGTTCCTTTTCTGTAGGAGTTTCCTTCTCTGCTGGTTCTTTTATGATGTATTTGCATCATCATCATCATCCTCTTGTCTTTCCCTGTTATTTCAAACAATTAAACATTATTTTTCAAACAGTTAAATTCAATTTGAAAACCAGGTTTTCAACTTTCTAAGCTAAATATCCACTTGTTGGAGCATAAACATTCAAAATTAAAAAAATGTAATTCTATTTGTGAAGCATAAGTTTCAATTGCAAAACCAGATATACGACTTTCTAAGGTAAATATTCATTTTTTGCAGCATGAATATACATAAATCAAAACATTTATTTGTAAAGCATAACTTTCAATAGCAAAACCAGATATTCAACTTTCCAAGGTAAATATACATTTTTTGCAGCATGAATATGCATAAATCAAAACAATATAATTCTATTTGTGAAGCATAAAATTCAATTGCAAAACCAGATATACAACTTTGTAACTTAAATATCCATTTTTGCAGCATGAACATGCATAAATCAAAACAGTATAATTCTATTGCAAAATCATTCAATTACAAAACCAGATATTCAATTTTATAAGCTAAATATTCATTTATTTGGGAGCATAATATGCAAAAATAAAAACATTATAATTCTATTGCAAACTCATTCAATTGCAAAACCAGATATTCAATTTTCTAAGCTAAATATCCATTTTTTCGGAGCATAGATATGCAAAAAAAAAATAGTAGTGATTCTATTTGTGAAGTATAACATTCAATTGCAAAACTAGATATACAACTTTCTAACCTAAATATTCAACTTTCTACAAATTCATATTCAATTGCAAGTATTATAAATGTCCAAAAATTTTAATAAAGTGTTTATAAAATGAGTTAAAAATGAAACTTATTTTTTTTTAGGGGAAAAGCAAGCTAGATTAATCCAAAGAGAAACTATCCATGAGTACATAGGGCACCACCTCCGGGGGGAGTGGTTTTTCCAAATTTGCTCAATACCAAATGGAACTAGCCTTGCTAAATGATGAGCTAGCTACAAGGTTGGCATCTCTTTTAACATGAGCCCAAACAAGAGAAGTAAAAGAAGTAGAAATAGCTAGAATGTCATGAAGAATGATATAAAGGTCCGAGAGGAAAGTGGCACTTTTTGAGAGGCGCTTTATTATAACCTAGTAATCTGATTAAAGAATGATTTCATTAAAACCAAATCGCTTAGCCAATCTAATAGCAATCTCGATGGCTTTTGCTTCAGTAACTTCGGGGCTCCAATAAGCTCTAACGCGTCGAGTTGCCGTAAACAAAACATTTCCTCTCGAGTCTCACCCAACCACACCCATTCCAACCCAGTCAGGCGTTGCTAAGGAAGCATCAGCGTTGAGTCGTTTTATCATGCCCGGAGGAGGGGCTTGCCAAGTCTTCAGAGCAGGGATGGAAGCTGAGGCCTTGTGGCTGTAGATCCGAGCCCCATACTTCCCTTGTTTCTCGGCCAATCTATTCACGCAGTCCACCATCACCTTGTTTGGCGTGCTCTTGTTTTGAAATACGGTTTTTTCACCAAATACCCCTGATAAATTTTTTTATTCACCAGATACTCCAACTTTATTCCAAATTCATCATATACCCCTGACTTTCTAAAAAATAAATCAGAATGTCCTTAATGACTAACGGCGGTTAACTCAGTTAGTCATTAACCCTAAAAACCCTAAGTAAATCTAATTAACTATAACCCTAATACCCTAACCTTAACCACCCAACCACCACCCCTAACCCTAACCCTAACCCTAACCCCTACCCTAATACCCTAACCTTAACCACCCAACCACCACCACATGACTCTCACTCACCCCCACCCCCCCCCCCCCCCCCCCCCCCTCCCCCCCCTCGGCCTCACCATCTCCCCTCCCCCACCCGACCAGCCCTATCCCCCCTCCCCAGACCCCCCTCGATCTCCCCCCACCCCTCCCCCCATCCCCTCCGAATAAGTATAAACCCCCAACCCGCAGCCCGCAACCCCCCTCCCCCCACCCCTCGAATCCTTCCTCCTGCATTTCCAAAGGAGGCAAGAAAAAATCGCGCTAACGGTAAGGTTAGGTTACGAAATTCGAAACCTTCATTGTTAGATCCGAAGCCGGACGTTAGATCCCAAACCGCCATTGTTGTCGAAGAAATCCGAGTCATCGGCGGCGATTTTGCGGCGGGGGGGGTGCGGGGAGATCGAGGGGGGTGCTGGGGAGATCGAGGTTGGGGACTGCGTGGGGGCTGCGGGGGAGGGGGAGAAGGGGGATGGTGGGGTTGGGGTTGGGGTTAGGGAGAGAGAGAGTTAGGGTTACTTAGGGTTTTTAGGGTTAATTAGGTTTACTTAGGTTTTCTTAGGGTTAATTAGATTTACTTAGGGTTTTTAGGGTTAATTAGAGTTAATGACTAACGGTGTTAACCGTCCTTAGTCATTATGGGTATTCTGATGTATTTTTTTGAAAGTCAGGGGTATATGGTGAATTTGGAAAAAAGTTGGAGTATCTGGTGAATAAAAAAAATTTGTCAGGGGTATTTGGTGAAAAAGTTTCGATCACCCCATATACACCATGCAAGGAACACGCCTCTTGTAATCACTCTTTTGTCCAACTTCTTCCAGCTCTCGACCAAGTCAACATGGAACGGTTCGAAGCATTGACACACAAATCATCGCATTCTAAATCTCGCCACAGTTCGAGCACTCGAGGGCACTCAAACAACGTATGGTAGGCTATTTCAGCAGCACCACAGCCCCATGGGCAAGCATCATCATCCACAAGATGTCTAGATTTGAGAAGAGCACGGGTAGGTAAAGAATTTATGCATAATCGCCAAAGGAAATGTCTAACCTTTGGGCTAGCCTCATGATAAGTGCGTTTCTAACGCACTTTGTGAGCTCCTTTTGGTTTGGTTTGATCCTCTTTATTCCCTTTTCTTCCCTCTTTCTTCCTTATTTCCCTCTCTATTTCTTACACTTGATCATTGTTGATCATAGTGACATTTTGCTAGATTTTCGGTCAATTTTGACTGAATTTCTAGTACATTTGCTTTCACCGTGTTTTCCCGTGCTTTGATTACAGGTGTGACCTTTTCTAAGGTCGAAAGTTGGGAGATACGGCATAAGGCGGGAGTTTCGAGGAGTTTGCACGCGCGAAAATGGAAGAAAGGAAGCGTGAGTTGAGAGCTTTGTGCGTCCGCACTACCTTAAAAGTGCCCGCACACATTGGTGCGCCCGCACCTGACTTCGGTGCGCCCACACCACCCCACAGTTTCAGTGCTCTTATTGTCAGTCAGCTAGGTGCACCCGCACCAGCTCTGAGGTGCGCCCGCACCAATTTCAATGGTGCGCCCGCACCAATTTCAATGGTGCGCCCGCACCAATTTCAATGGTGCGCCGCACCATTCCTGCGAAGATTGGACACCTAAATCAGTAACTTTGGTGCGCTCACACCACTTCAAGGGTGCGCCCGCACCACCTATTTCCGTCTGGAAATTGTAAGGCTCGAGCCTAATTAAAACAATAGAGTTTTTTTTAGTTTTTTGACTTATGCTTTATTCTATAGTTTTGGAGAGTATTCTAGGTTTTACATTAGAGAGATAAACACCTTAGTTTTGTCAAAGATTATTGGATATTCTAGATCATAGTTTGTGATTCCTACACATTGAAGGTACTTTTTAATTCAATTAGTTTTAAAGTTTTTAGTTTTTATTCTCTCTTTTGATTGTTATTCTTGTCCTTCCAATCATTAGATCTCATTTATTGTAGTTCTTAATTGCTTATCTTTATTAGAATTATTATTCCTTAATCATGTTTAGCCCTAGATTAGTTATAGATTTCATGTTTTATTGCTTAGAATCCATAATTAGTGAGTAGTCTCCTATCTAGGGTTAGGGTGAAAGTATGGATTAGGGTTTTAATGTATTGTTAATGTGATTGTGATGATCTAAAGTTGTTTATGCATTGATCTTGGTGTTTTTAGGCCTTAAGATAGATATTGATCACATTTATGCTTTGGTATTCTGATTTCAAACGTTCTTAATCGAATTTTGAACTCTTTTATCATTCTCATGAATCAACTTAATTTCTAGGTCAAGATATTGGGTAGAAATTAAGGGGATTCTTTATTAAGGGTTTTTCGAATTCATTGGATCTCTTAATCAATTGACTACAGACCATTCGAAAGAGGATTTAGTTGATTGATTAAGCGATCATTCTCGAGGACCATTCGAGAGAGGACTCGAGTATTTTAGAGGAAAACTAAACCTTGCATAATCGTCACCTTTGATTCACAATTGCATTGATGATTGTTGCTCCGCTTTGATCCATACTAGTAACCTTAACTCTAGTGTCTTCCTATTTGATATTTCATCTCGTGTTATTTGCTAGTTCTTTGATTTTAGCTAGTTATAGTTGTTACCAAATCATTTTAAACCCCCAAAAAATATCCCTCAATTAGGTAATCTAGACTTGATTGATTTTGATTAATCCCATTTTCCCTGTGGATCGACCCTTGACTTGCCTTTACTACGTTCTTAGTAATTGCTTGTTAAGTTTTATAAATATTGTTTGAAAAGCGATTTTTGGTGCCTTAACGACACACTAAAAACCTCTTATCACCTCAATACTCTAAATGTCCACCCACGCTTGGTGAAAAGCGTCAAGATCACCTCCTTTCCCAAGCATATAAGCGGTTTTTGCAGAATAATTGCCATCCTTGGTAAGAGCCCAGGTTAACTCATCATGATGATCCATAGAGCTCAACGGAATAGCAAGAATGCATTTCGCATCCCGCTCATTGAAATGCTCCTCAATAAATTCAACTTTCCACTCCTTGTTGAGGTTATCAATCAAATCTCTAACCTTCTCAATGTTTCCCATCGAAGCACTTGTAATGAATCTGTCTTCATCATCAGCCACCCATGGTTCGGACCATACTCCAATCTTCTCACCATTGCCAACACGCCATAAGCAACCTTCTTTAATAAGAGCATTCGAACTCTAAATACTTCTCTAAGAGTAACTACCCGAATACCCAAGAGAGGCATCAAGAAAATCACTATTAGGGTAGTATTTAGCTTTCATAACACGCCCAAATAAAGAGTGCGGGGCTTGCGTTAATCTCCAAGCTTGCCTCCCAAGTAAAGCATCATTGAAAACGTCAAGATCTTTGAATCCCATGCCACCAAAACATTTTATTGTGTACACTGAGTCCCAACTCTTCCAATGAATCGTCCATTTAGTATCCGAGCTTCCCCACCAAAACTGGGCCATAGCCGAGTGTATACGATGGATAATGGATTTCGGAAATTTATACACACCCATAAGGTATGTGGGGATGGCTTGAATAACAGCTTTTAGGAGTATTTCCTTCCCGGCTCGAGATAGCAGCTTCTCCTTCCAACCTTGGAGTTTCTTCCAAATTTTATCAAGAAGAGAACAAAAAACAGCTTTCTTTGATCTTCCTTTAATAGACGGGATACCAAGGTACTTCTCATGTTTATCAACTTGCCTCATCTTTAGAATCCCTACCAAAACTTCTCTTTGCTCCATGCTAACTCCTTTGCTAAAAGACACCTCATACTTTTCATAATTAATTTTCTACACGGATGCTAATTCATATTGGTTGAGAGTATCAACTATACTAATGCATTCCTGTCGGGTGGCTCTCGTAAAAAGGAGACAATCATCAGCAAAAAGAAGATGGGATATTTCAGCCCCATTGCGGCTAGCTTTAACACCATGAATCTGCTTTTCCTGAACCTTCTTCTGTAACATTTTTGAAAAAGCATCAGCAATCAAAATGAACAGATAAGGGGAGAGAGGATCGCCTTGTCGAAGTCCTCTAACAGGATTAACAGAGCCGCATACTCCACCATTCACAATGAAGGATTAAGAAACAGAAGTGACACACTCCATGATAAGATTACCCATCGCCCATCAAAGCCCATGGTAAGAAGAAGCTTCCTAAGAAAGCCTCATTCAACTCTATCATATGCCTTGCTCATATCAAGCTTCATTGCAATAGTGCCTCTTCTACCTTTCTGTCTGTGCTTCATAGAATGAAAAATGGAACTTACTTTATTGTATGTTCTTTGTCTAATATGTTTAGGACTTTCCACACAATTGAATTTGCATTTTTGTCTTATTTTTCCTTTCCAACTATCTTCTAGTGAAATTTCAACTTTTTTTCGGGAGAATTTGTTTGGACTACAAAATTCAAGCAATTTTGTTAGTCAAATTGTAAATGTAAACTATTTTTGTTCAAAATATTCATGAATTTGTAAGTTTCAAGCAATTTTGTTAGTTAAAATGCAAATGTAAACTATTTTTGTTCAAAATATTCATGAATTACCTTGTTTTTTTTTCTTATTTGCTAGTTCGTACTCTTCTCGCACATCCATTGTTTGTTTGGTTGATCAATTGTTGAAGTTCTTCTTGCAAATCTGAAGAGTTTTTGGCGGTTTTTTGGTGGTTTTGTTTTTTTGTGGAGAGATAGAGTTGAGAGTGATTGTGGAGAGAGAAAGTTTTGGTTTTAATTTTGTCGGTTTATGGCAGTTTTTTATTATTTTTGCTTTTGTATAGCGTGTAAGGGGGTTATTATGCGTGTCAGTTTGGTGGGGGTCCATACAATATGGTACATGGACCCGAGTCCATAATATACCAATTGCATAAAGCATCAAAATCACAATCCTCCTCCTCCTCATGACTGTCATGAGCTCATCTTTCTCATGGACCTCTAAAGTCCATATTAATTTCGACGGGCTCAAATTTACAATCCATACAAACTCCCAAAATTTCCCCTCAAAGCCCACACCAACTCCAAACCCTAAATCACCCCTCAAACAAATAATCCCTCTTTTCTCTCTCCTCCTCCTTCCCATCCCATTCCAATTTCTAGGGTTCATCATACTTGTAACTATTCCCAGCAAAAATGGTGAACATTCCAAAAGTGAAGAAAACTTACTGCAAAAACAAAGAGTGTAAGAAACACACAACCCACAAAGTAACCCAGTACAAAAAGGGTAAAGACAGTTTAGCTGCTCAAGGAAAACGCCGTTACGATCGCAAACAATCTGGTTATGGAGGTCAAACTAAACCAGTTTTTCACAAAAAAGCTAAAACTACCAAGAAAATTGTTTTGAGGCTGCAATGTCAGGCGTGCAAACACGTTTCCCAACACGCAATTAAGCGTTGCAAACACTTTGAGATTGGTGGTGATAAGAAGGGCAAGGGTACCTCTTTGTTTTAGATCTTTTTTGACATTTATGTTAGTTTTGGGACATTTTTGTGTTATTGGGTTGTTTTTGTTTTTGCAATTTTGTTGGAGGTTTTGATTTTGTATGGATTTATTTGATGAAATGAATGAGTTTCTCTTTTTGTGGTTATTTGTTTGGTTTGTTGATTTCTGTCATTTTGTTGATATAAGTAAAAAGAGTTATTTTTTTTTGGGTTAATTTGATATGTTGGTATAATCTGCATCACTTGGATGAGAAAGAATTTGAAGGAATTGTTTGTTTGAGATTTTGAGTGCGTCTTTACATTGTGATTGATGTATAATTGATCATATGATCTCAGCTAATTTGTGATTTTTTTTATGAATTATTGACTTCTGATAAAAAAAGTTGGGTTCTTTTAGAAAGTTTGAGGAGGGTTAAAGAGGAAGAGTATTGTTGATTGTCTTATGGACAATTGAAACTGGCTCTTGTTGTCCTGTATCTGCTTCATACAACATGCTTTACATTGGATTTTATTGGCCTCTTGATAAGATTTTGTCTCCACATCGACAAATTCTCGTCTTTGGGCTCTTAGTTACTTGATCATTGTGTGTAGGAGTTAGTAGTAACTTGTCCTTGCATAATGTTGGATGTTTCTTGCTTGAGTATATAATGCTTACTAGATAAGCAGGGAATTGTGCTCACGCAAGGTCGTAATTCGAGACTTTTAAACTTCCATGACCGAGATGGCTCCTTATCCTTGCCACGCTTTCTGATCTTAGGTGATAGGTCTGAATTTTTGTACAGAAGATGAGCAAGTTCTGATTTCTTACTTATATGCTCTTTTCTTCATATAATAGCACTTTGGAAACATAGGCGGTTGAAATAATGAGTTTTGCTCTTATAAATATAGCGATTCTATTCTATATCTCTTTGCAATCTCGAATATCTGCTATATTTTCCAGTGCTAAATTTTGCTAATTACTAAGTTCTAACTTCTATGGTGATTTTATAGAGAAATAGAGATACGTAAAGGAGGTGATTTTGAGTCATCAACTGGTGAATGAGCTCAGTAATGCATAGAGGATATTATAGCAGGCAAATTTAGAGGGTTATAGTGAATCAAAAGATAACGTTCCACAAGGGATTTGAGACTATAGGTATCACCTGTGAAGTTGGAGCAGATACCCAAAACCGATAAAGCTCTTATGGATTTCATGATTTTAATTTTTGAATAAGTTGAGTGACTGATGAAAGTTTAAAGTGGATTCTTAGGAAATATCCTCTACATGAACTTCATAGTGAAAAGTTTAGTACATACAGATGAGCCAATTAAATCAGAAATGAACTTTCTTCATATCATTATATCATAAAAATTAAAATAATTTAAGACTTGGATGTTTCTTTTCTTTTCTTTTCTTTTTTGTTAAAGGACATTTAGTGGACTAATCTAGTAGCTACTCAATCCATTCTTCTTCAAGTTGTTCTTGCTTAACTTGTATTTGCCATGGAGCTTAGACTAGAGACCAAGAATTGAGGCTACATTCACAAAGGTTAACAATCTATTAGATGTGCTCTAGAGAATTTTGCCATTGGTTACCCAATCCATCATCATAATGAAGGTGGTTGTGCTTCCTCCGTTTGCTTCTTGTCACTTAATTCTGGAGAAGGTGGATGGTGGTGGTGGTGGTCATGATAGTGTTGGTGGTGCTGATGATTTAGTTCTGTACTGTGATGATGTGGTGTTGATGGATTGTGTTTCTTAGGGTGTGGCTTTGTATGATGCAATGGTGGAGAATGGTGGCTACGAGGTGGCTTGGCATGATGGTGAGGCATCCTGTTATGGCTATGATGTGTTTGTTCTTGGTGATGATGAGATAAGGGAGGATCGTGTCTGTTGTAATGCGTTCCATGATAGTGATGAGCAGGATGGCCATGGTTTTGATGATTATGGTTCTCATGATGTGTCTCAGTGTGGTGTCCATGGACTATTGTTCTGTGTTGGTGAGAGACTGGAGGGCGAGCCCTGTGGTATGGTGTTGCATGATGGTGATATGTTGGAGGTCGAGCCCTATGGTATGATGTTACATGATGGTGAGTCACTGGTAGGGGGTGTCTATGATATGTCGTGCCATGGTGGTGGTATGTTGCCCCTTGATGATGAGTTGGTTGTTCATGGTTGTGGTGTCCTCTTCTTATGTGATGAGGTGGTGTGACATTGTGCCTATAGAATGGCCTCTGGTGGTGGTGATGAACTATTGGTAGACGGTGACCGTGGCCATGGCCATGGCCATGATGTCTTCGTCTATGATGATGATGGCCATGGTGGTGATGTATTGGTTCATAATAAGGGTGGAAGAAGGGGTGTCCGTGGAATAGATCCCAATGATGATGATAATGACCACGATGATGATGTTGAGAAGAATGATGATGCTCATGATGCTCAGGAGAGTGATGTCTGTGGTATGGCTCCCAATGATGATTATGATGATGCTCGGGAGAGTGGTGCCTGTGGTATGGCTCCCAATGATGATGATGTTGAGAGTGATGCCTATGGATTGGCTCCCAATGATGATGATGTTGAGAGTGATGCCTATGGATTGGCTCCCAATGATGATGATGTTGAGAGTGATGCCTGTGGATTGGCTCCCAATGATGATCTCTCATATGGTGGTGACGATGATGATGTGGTATCATGAACTTGTGCGGTGGTCTATGTTTGTGTGGTTTGAATTTAGGTTTATGTGGGTGTGGGGGCCTGAACTTGTGTGGCAGCTTATGACATGGATGACACGGTGGAAGAATGATCCTTGGCGGTAAATGGTATGGTGGTAGGATGGTCTTGTGGTGTGGCATAAAATGTGGTAGTAGAAAGAGTTCGTGCAATGGTGGTGGTGAGAGGATTAGGTGGTTTTCTGATGGCGGTGGTGGCGTCAAGGGCACACTATCTGATGGTGGTGGTGGTGCCAAGGGCATGCCTTCTGATGGCGGTGACATCTTTAGTGGCGGTGGTGGTGGTGGGAGTGACGGTGCATAGTAGATGTCGCTAGCTGCCATGGTGACGGATGGAAAGGTGAGAAAAACAAATGCGATTAGTAGTGAGACTAGGAGGGATGCCATTGATGAGAGATGAGAGATGAGAGATGAGAGAGAAAGGTAAAGAGTTAGAAGTTTATTCTGCTTGTCAAGTGTGGATGATTCTCCATCTCTTCAAATGCCGAAAACTTTAATCATGATTGTGGCAAAAAGTACGGCCGTTTTTTGGGCAGGCAATCTTTGATGGAGTTAGCCTCCAAATAAGGGGCGTTGCCTGCATAAAATACGTTGGGTCTCAACTGGATTATAGTATATGGGAGAATATGCATCAACTTTTATCACGATCTTGCAAGGATAGATGATACCCACCAAATAAGACGGCTACATGGCTTAATTATAAATTTTTTGATTACGTATTATTGTCTGCTTCTACCAACTTACCTCCTAACATCTGCCGTATAACTAGGCATGCTCTTAAAGTGTTGGTTTTTTGACTAGTGTAAGAACAAGGGACCATTAAATCACTAAAAGTACGTAGTAAAAAAGTCCAAAAAAAAAAATTTCCTATTAAAAAAAAAGTAATTTTCAGCTCGAAAATTGAAGTCAGTAGTAAAAAACGTAATTTTCTTTTAGTTGTATTGATGACCCTGCAACAAAAAAAGTTGTATTAATTCATTTATCGTAATAAAATAATCGATTTATAATAGTACATGATCTCAAAGTCAGTTGTCTTAATGACCTTTAAAAAAAATGTATTGATTCATTTATCGTAATAAGTTAATTGATAGATAGTGTGCATGATTCAAAGTCAGTTTTATTAATGACCCTTAATTGGAAAAATTGACAGGAGCAGTCCCAACTATAGACGATCCGTCATTTTCAGTCGCAACTTTTAATTATTTCTGATTGGTCTCAACTATTGGTTATTGTTTACAATGTTGGTTCCAGAGTACCAGTGACCTATTGTATACAAGTTAAATTTTTTTACTTAAGTTTTTTAAATACAACTTACTAAATCTAATTAACCCATTTGTTTTTCCTTTTTTTAGATCAATACCACTAATTAACTCTAATTAATCTCTTTTTAAAAATAAAATAAATTTAATAAAATATTTCAATCGTATTCTCGTGATTCATGGCCCTAAATGATAGTGGAGTACGTTTTTGCGTAAAGTCTTTTTCAAGGTCAAAATCACTTAATATTTGTCCAGCTTGTGATGCTTACCGTTAATAGTGGCATATTGGTACTTGTTTCACCACATTCTTGTCATTCGTGTCCAAAAATTTACAAATTGGTACTCATTTTAACCGGCTTTTCGAAATTCATGCCCATAAAGGATGCTCGTTGGCGTCTTTTTTTTCAAATTTTTCAAAAAAATCGTTTTGATGGTCAAAATAACCTGTTTGAGATCGCTTCATAACTCATGACTAAAAATTAACATACTAATACTCATTTTGACCGGCTTCCTAAAATTCTTGCCCGTAAAGGGCGATCGGTGACATCCGTTTTGTTTTTTTTTTTAAAAAAGTCGTTTTAGAGGTCAAAATCGCCCATTTAAAATCGCATCGAAACTAGTGCCCAAAATTACCGTATTAGTTCTCATTTTGATCGGTTTGTCAAAATTCATGCCCATAAAGGATGCTCGACTGCTCGGTGGCGTCCGTTTATTTAAAAAAAAAACGTTTTGAAGCCATTCAAGATCGTCTAGAAAATCGTATTAAAAAAATTACCTATTTATCTTGACTAGCTTTGTCAAAAAAAATTCTATGGAATTTATAAATAAATAACTAAATTTATGTGCTTAATTAAAAAATAGATTTTTCATATCAAACTAGTTTTTAAATTGATTATATTTTGATAAAGGGGTTAATTAGAGTCAATTAGGATATTTGACTAATTAAAAAAAGAAAAAAAATTATCTGCTACATTAGGTTAATGACTTGCTGGGACTATTTGTATAAAATATGAGGTATAGTTGAGACCACTTAGGAATAATCGAAAGTTGAGACTGAAACTAACGGAGTGGGCATAGTTGAGACCGATCCTGGTAATTTTTCCTAAAAAAAAAAGGTAAGTTGTATTGATTCATTTAATAAGTAAAATCGATAGATATATAGTGAACATAATTTCAGCTGAAAATTTAACCTTTTTGTGATTAAAGTGAATATATCATCACGTGAATATGATCAAAACTAAATAATCTTGTATCAAGTCTGATCCAAATTAAACAATTATATCATCACTACCTTTAGGAGAGTGAAGTCTACATTGATATCGGACCTAAAAATGATACGATTGATCCTTTAAACTACGTACTATATAGCCACAACTTGTATTGGCTTCTCGTTATGATTATGATGCATAATGTACTACGTAGCTTTTATATCTCCTTGAACATTGAAAAATCTTAATGTTCAAAAATCTGTATAAGGAATTGGATTAATTTTTTTTTTTGACAACGGGGAAAACGTGCATTAAATAAAAACTGGAGTACAACCTATCACTAATACAACCAAACAAACACAAAGAAACTAAACTGAGCGATACTCGCTCTTACATAACAATTACAAAAATAAAAATAACTTAAACTAGGATATAACTGCTCGATCTGGAGGTCTGAGTTGATAGATAACTGTAGCAAAACTCTTCTGCTGGTGGATGACGATCGCCAAAACCCTGACGAAAGGAGATGGAGGAGAGAGTTGATGATTTCACAAGCGTGGCAACAAAGTAACAGCGAGATTAGAAACTCGCAGCAGGTCCAATCCCAGTGACCTTCTGTCACATGAGATTCTACCACCGGATTTCCTGGAAGAATCACATTCCTTCGTGACTCAATACCCTGTTGGAAGGGTATTTCAGACTTCTCCTTTGATGAGAAGCTCAAATGAGTTGACGCGCTATAAACCCAATTGACAAATTGGGGAGCCGCCTTCAGATATCTTTTTGTCAAGGCAATGATTGATAAAATCATTACCAAGCGAGATTGAAATCTAACCATTGTTAGATCTCGAAGAACCATCCGATTTTCAAAATCGGATAAAACAAACCCCGTTAATGAAATCTCTTGCCAAACAAACCCTAACCAACCACATAAACCAGATCCAACATATTGAAGGCAAAGACTACCTCCAGCAAGTATCAAAAGTATCAAGCAGGTTAAGATAACATACAACAAAACCATACTAACACAACCCACGGAATATAATAACTAAACTTAAGGGGAGGAAACGTACACCACCGAGACTCAACACTAAGCCGGGGAAGGGGGAAGGGGACGCCCAAAAGTAAAACAGGGGAGGAAAAACTGACACAACACTAAAAACCAAAAAAACACTAGGGGAAGGGGGAGGGGAAGCCCTTGAACTAACGAAAAACACTAGGGGAAGGGGGAGGGGAAGCCCTTGAACTAACGAAAAACACTAGGGATGGGGGAGGGGAGGCCTTTGAACCGACGAAAAAAACTAGGGGAGGGAGGAGAGGAGGCCCTTGAACCGAAAAAAACACTAAGGGATGGGGGAGTGGAGGCCCTTGAACTGACGAAAAAACAATAGGGGATAGGGGAGGGGAAGCCCTTGAAACCGACGACAAACACTAGTAGTAAGAAACTACGGGGAAAAACCAAGAACACGGGGTGGGGGAACTAACCGACAAAGGACGAATGGGAGGGGAAAGGAACTCAAGACCTGACGACGGCAGAGAGGGGGAGCAGGCAGCCGGCGACCAGGTGAGCGGCGCACGCTCTGGCCGGCCGCCGGCTGGCCTGCTCTGTAGCGGCGCTTGGAGTAGGGAGCTGTTAGGGTTAGGTTTTACTGTTGGGAGATTTTTAGAGAGAGGGAGTTTTTTTTATGTTTTCTTTTTGGAATTGGATTAATTGGTAAGTGGTTGAGAATATAATAATAATGAATTTTCTCTACAACACTAATAAATTAAATCGCAAACATAAAGTTGTCATCTGAATTTTTCTGTTATGTTGTTTTCCGAATAAAAAGAATGTTCAAGTTACTAGTCTATATTACCCATTGGATTGTTGGACTTGGAAAACTCTCAATGAGAAAACAAAAGGTTGGAGAGTGATAAAGTGACTGCCATGTGTACGTAGAATCTAAAACTCAGGAAAGTAATAAGAAAAAACAGCACTTTATATCTTATTAACTAGTTATTAGGCCCGGGCTACGCCACGGGTAAGGAAAAATTTCATTAATTAATATTATACTTTAAGATGATAACACTAAATGTTATTTGGTCTAGTGGTTAAGACTTTAGTATATGTGTTGGAGAGTGATAAAGTGACTGCCATGTGTAGAATCTAAAACTCAGGAAAGTAATAAGAAAAAACAGCACTTTATATCTTATTAATGTATAACCTGAGCACTCTCAATCAAACCATACATGAACCTATAAGCTTATATAATAAAATATAATCCTAATCCTACTAAACTATGGAATAGTAAACTAATCTGCATAAACTTCTAATAATTCTTATAGAATTTGACATACCAGTAACAAATCCTAACTTGACTTATATTCTACATAGCCTTCCTTAATCCAAGTTGTTGTGACAGGTCAAACCCATCATCCTCTTCAACTTCAATAAATGATTCGGCCTTGAGTGGTTTTGTTAAAAAATCAGCTACTTGGTCACTTGTGTTACAATATAAAATCTCAATCTCCCTCTCATTTACCAAGTCACGAATATAGTGAAACTTCACATGTATATGCTTGGTTCGAAAATGAAACACGGGATTTTTGGATAGTGCCAATGCAGACTTGTTATCACAGAAAATCTTTGTGGAAGGAATCTGTTTATGATGCGGAACCTCTAAAATATTTCTCAACCAAACTGCTCGAGTAGCACAACTTGTAGCTGCTGTATACTCTGCTTCCGCGGTGGACAATGCTACAACTTGCTGCTTCTTTGAAGACCAAGACATAATAATGCCTGAACCAATGTGAAAAGCATATCCAGAAGTACTTTTTGCAGACTCCATGTCGCCACCCCAATCACTATCTGTGTAACCAACTAGTTCAACAGGTTCGAAAGTATGTTCAGTGCAGACAGAGTAAAATATTCCTTCATCTAGTGTCCCTTTCACATACCTAGGAATTCTCTTTACTGCTTGTAGATGGAAGTAGCGTGGCTCCTCCATAAACCTGCTTACAAGACCAACACCGAATGTAATATCAGGCCTAGTAGCTGCCAAGTAACGCAGGCTACCTACTAACCGCTTATAATCTGTTGAATTCACCAAGGGGTTGTTATCATTTTTTATCAATTTCAACCTCTCCTCTACTGGTGTTAAAATTGGTTTGGAGGACTCCATCCCAAACCTTTTCAAGATATCACGTGCATATTTCCTTTGACAAATAAAAATTCCATTATGTGTCTGAGTAACCTCTATTCCAAGAAAATATGACATTAGGCCCAAATCAGTCATCTCAAATTGAGATATCATGGCCTCCCTGAACTCGAAAATCAACCGCATATTGTTACCAGTAAATATCATATCATCCACATATAAACATACAAATATAATATCACCTTGAGAATTATTTTTAACGTATAAAGTATGTTCATGTGGACATCTTTGAAAACTGTTTTTCTGAAAATAAGAATCGATACGAGTATACCATGCTCGATGTGCCTGCTTAAGCCCGTATAAAGCTCGTTTCAACCTATACACCTTATCTTCCTCACTGTGCTTCTCATAACCTGCAGGTTGTCGAACATATACTTCCTTCTCAAGCACTCCATTCAAAAAGGCTGATTTAACATCCATTTGATGAATTTTCCAAGAATTATGTGCAGCAAGTGCAATAACCAAACGCACAGTATCTAGTCTAGCAACAGGAGCAAAAACTTCAAGATAATCAATACCTGACCTTTGTTTAAATCCTTGTACCACCAACCTTGCTTTTGAGCGTTCTACTTCCCCATTAGCCTTATATTTTGTCTTGTAGACTCATTTGACCCCTATTGGATTTTTGCCGGGAAGAAGAGTAGTGAGTTCCCAAGTATTATTCTTCTCAATGGCATGTATTTCTTCATTCATAGCTTGAATCCAGCGTGGGTCTTGCCTAGCCTCATCAAAACTAATTGGGTCACAGTCTGCGTATAAGGCAAAGTGCACTAAAGTTTCATCTGAAACTGATGTATCATCACCTAAGACATAGTCTTCTAAGTGAGCCGGCAAATGACGGAACTTTGTGATCGTCTCACTCCCTCTTCTGGTAGTAAGTGACTTGAGCTTTCTGGTGACTCACGTTCTTGTTCTTCTGTATCATCATTACTACTTGGAAAATCATGCTCATTAGAGTTATTACTTGCTTGAGACCATTCCCAAGCACTTTGATCATCAAACGTTACATCTCGACTGACGGTCACCTTTCCTGTATTAGGATTGTATAACTTGTACCCTTTTGTGACAGTATAGTACCCAATAAAAATGCACTTTTCAGCCTTATCATCCAACTTCCTTCGTAGTTGATCTAGTACATGAGCATAAGCCACACATCCAAATACTCTAAAGTGCTGAATGTTTGGCTTTCTACCACACCATGCCTCATATGGTGTTTTTCCTTCAAGCAACATCATCTGCCCAAAAAACTTTAGGCAAATTTTTTTGTTTTAACATGCATCGTACCATATCCATGATTGTCCAATTTTTTCGCTCAGCAACACCGTTTTGTTGAGGGGTGTATCTTGCTGTCACTTGATGCTTAATGCCATGTTTTCCCAGAAAATCATCACAAACTACATATTCAGTACCTCGATCCGTTCTCAAAGTTTTTTTTGTTCCCCACTTTGTTTTTCAACATAGGTTTTGAAAGACTTAAACATGTCACAAGCATCAGATTTATTCTGTAGAAAATAGACCCAGGCTTTTCTGCTAAAATCATCAATGAATGTGATAAAATATTGACTACCTTTATGGGAAGGAACCTCGACGGAATAAAGATCAGAATGAATGATTTCAAGTGATTTTGAAGCTCTACATGCACCACCATCCGGAAAAGGATCTCTATGCTTCTTTCCCACAACACATATCTCACATACTTGACTTGGAATATGAATGGTTGGAAGACCAGACACCAGATTGTTGTGAGCAAGAAAATTCAGACTATTGAAATTCACATGATCATATCGCATATGCCATAACCAATTATCACCATCATGTGTGGAACTAAAGCAAGGTAAACTTTCATAGTCAATCTTTAATGGAAATAGGCGATTTGGCGACATATTGACCTTCGTTATCAAGCCCTTTTTACTATCTTCTATGGTGCACACCCCATTTACAATCTGAATGTCGTAGCCTTTTTTCGACAATTGTCCCATACTCAACAAGTTATGACGCAAACCAGGAACAAAAAAACATCTGAAATATTATTTATTGAGCCATCCCTTAATCGGATGGAAATTCAGCCTTGCCTTTAACATCCATCTTTGAAGCATTCCCAAAAATAATTTGTGAAGTTACAAATTCATCTAAATAGGAAAACATGTCCTTGTAACCACACATATGATTACTACAACCAGTATCCAAGTACCACTTATTTTTCTGACTATCATCAACCACATTGCAAGCCATTAATAAAGTTTCAGCAGTATCTTCATTATTTTCAGCAATTTTGGCATGATATCTTCTATTACCCTGGTTGTTTTCTTCTCTAAGTCTGCATTCACTAGCCCTATGTCCATATTTACCACAATTCCAACACTTAAAATTGAACTCACCTTGTTGTGAAGATGCGTAATTTTGTCCTCCTCGTCCATAACCAAATTTGCCTTGTCCTCCTTTTCCTGAGTATTGATTTCATTGATTTTGACCCCATTCAGATTTTCCTTGAGCCTCATCCTTTTGTTGCAGATTAACTTGTGTATTCAACGCTTCCTCAATTTAATTTCAGATTTGTCCTTGAATTTTTGTTCATGAGCTTGTAATGAACTCATAAGATCATCCACTGTCATGGACTCTAGATCTTTGGATTCTTCAATTGCTGTAACTATATAATCATATCGGGACGTCAAGGTTCGTAGAATTTTTTGCACAATTTGTCCATCCTTCATGCTTTCACCATTGACTTTCATCACGTTAACTATAGCCAAGGTTCTTGTAAAATAATCAGATACTGATTCTGATTTTTCCATCTCCAAGAGTTCGAATTTTCGACGCAAGGTTTGCAATCTTACCTTTTTCACTCGGTCATTGCCTTGGAAGAAACTAATTAGCATATCCCACATGCTTTTTGATTTCTCAGCATGCATAATTTTCTCATATATACAGAGGTATTCACCCTCATAGTGATCCACATCTTTGCTAATTCATCCTTTAGCCGATTCTGTTCCAACTCAGTTTTCTAGGCAGTTGTTAGATTTTGTGCTGCTTCCGCCGTTGGTTCAGTGAAGCCAAGACGAACCACGTCAGCAACTTTGATTACCCGGAAGAAATTTTCCATCTTTACCTTCCAGTTATCAAAACTCGCCTTCTCATCAAAAACTTCGACTGGGCAGACCATCAACTCTATTTTTGCAGCCATGGTTTACCAAAGCTCCGATACCACATGTAGAATCTAAAACTCAGGAAAGTAATAAGAAAAAACAGCACTTTATATCTTATTAATGTATAACCTGAGCACTCTCAATCAAACAATACATGAACGGATAAGCTTATATAATAAAATATAATCCCACTCCTACTAAACTATGGAATAGTAAACTAATCTGCATAAACTTCTAATTCTTATAGAATTTGACATACCAGTAACAAATCCTAACTTGACTTATATTCTACACCATGGAACAATGTTGTCGGAAGAGGATGTTCGTAATAATAGAATGATATTGTTGAGACTGAGAACAAGAATGACTGACGAAGAGAAGAAGAGAAATGCACGCATCCTATGATGGAGTAATGCACGCGTGAAGATAGTCTAAAACAACTTATGAGTAGTGCCAGACCTTCTTAGATGCAGGACTAGGCCTGACCCTCAAAAGATTTTGGAAAATTTTTGATACAGCTTTATGCATCAAAATGATATTTAGCCCAATAAAATTAAAGCCCAAATACATGTAACAATTTAGACCCATGTTAGGCAACAACAACAAAAAAAAATTGGCTTTAAAGTTGGATTTAGAGCAAAAAGGCTGCAGCAAAAGTAAAGTTGGTAGACAAACTTTACAGGTGGAAGCATGGGAATGGAAAAACATTTTTTCTGGGTCCCACGCATGCTCAGTTGGCAGCCATCCAAAGGCCCATTTGGACTAATCCCACGGCTCCTATAAATTTTTTTAAAATTTTTTAACAAAAACTATATTATTTTTTCTATAAATAGAGATCAATGTTGAGTTACTTCCCGACATCTCATTTTTGAGTAATTTTCTTATTGAAAGTTATATTTTATTTCTTTTCAACATTTATCCAACCTTACAAAAATCTATTCTCTCACAACAAAAATAATTAAATTACCATTTTTATATTTGTTGAGTTGGGATGCACTCATTGATTGATGTTGGATAAATTATGATTAACCGACTTAAATAAAAATAATGCATATATATTTTTGTGTTATTTTCTCAATAAAATTTATAGGTTAATTTCAATTGAATATGATTGCAATTTCTTTGGAAAACTTAGTTACCAATTAATTTAAAAAACGGCATTGAGATATGAATCAATGCATTACATAAAGTTTCCCTTTTATTGACAACGATTTTTCATACGATTTTTTTTTTGAAAAATCACACGTTTTGATTAGTTAAAAAAAGGGCAAAGAGTGAATATATGAATCAATGCCTTAAAAAAAATTGTCCATTTTTATTTTACAACTAATTTTAGGAAGGTTTTTTTTATAAAAAGTATAGGGTTTGATATTGTAAAATAGGTTCCTTTTCAATTGCTTTTATATAGCCATAGAAAATATACAAACCACACTTGTCTTTCTCTCAACCCCCAATAATTAATAAAAAAACTTAAGTATAACCAACCATGAAAAATCAGTATCTCGCATTACCAACATTATTGAATCGTCTCCCTGATGAGATCATAATAGATATACTTGGACGTATTGCCTCTCAAGCTCCATTCGATTTATTTAAATGTAAATTAAGGTACAAATTTTTTTTCACTTTTTGCTTATACTATTTTGTTGTCTTCATTAATGATTTGTGTTAATATTTTGTTACATTTTTCGTCAGTTGCAAGACGCTGAATAATATATCAAATGAAGAAAGTGTTCTTCAACGCGTTTCCGTAGAGGACATGATGGATCTAATATGGGGATTTGATCAAAATGCAAGAATTTTTTTTGATCGATGTCTAGAAGTCAATAATACAGAGCCACTACTACGTTATGGTTTTGTAAGTGTAATTTAAAGGTATTAAAATAAATATATAATTTTATTGTATAATTTATACGTATTGATATTATCATTATCTATAATATATACAGTTGTAACTTAAATTATCTAATAGAGATGTTATAGTTTTTTTTTGTAATGATAAGCACTATATCTTAATTTATGTAATAGAGAATTTATAACTTTTTTGTAGTTATTTTATAATTTATTAGTATAGTTTAATTATCTTTTCCGTTAAATATCGATTATATATATTTTTAATTTGAATATGAACTCAAATTTATCTATATAATTTAATTGATTAACCTTAGCTATAAATTATTTATGTAATACATAAGTTTCACATTTATTTATTTATTTACATGTTTTTTATAATTTTGGTTTATATTTTATCTTCATAGGTTTCGATTTTTCAGCGAGGTCGTTGGCATTATGGATTGTCAAAAGTACAAAAGGCGTCAAATTTAGGACTTAAGAATGCAACTTATCTGTAAGCCCTCGTATATCTATGTAATAAAGATGAAGACCTAAAAAAAGGAGGGCGTGGGAATTCTTAGTTTTTTTGAATTAAAATAGGTATGAATGACATTTTAAGATGTAGGATTAGATTTACTAAGATGATGAACACTATATGGGTAAAAAGTAAAAATTAACTAGTAACTAAATCAGAAACGTACTGCAAAATGCAACAAATACATTCTAAGAACCTAAACCAGTGGGAAATCGGTGATTACTATTCTTATCCGAACGATTTCGATAAAGTGAAGTGTGAAGAATGCAAATGTGATCGAGAATTTCGTTTCTTTTTATCAATGATGTTGTAGACACACAATATGAAGTTTTTTTTTACCTTGAGTATTATATTTTAATTTAATGAAAATAAGTTTTATTATGAAATAAAATAACTAGGCATTTTTGTTCCATTTTCTATTTTGTCAGTAATGTATTGTTTTTAATTATGAAATCATATAATATAATATGAAAATGACCATAATTTACTTAACCCTGTGTGTGTTATAAATCCTACATAGTTAAAATATTCTCACCAAATTTACATTTAAATCCTATATAGTAAAAATATTCTCACCAAATTTACATTAATTTACTTAACCCTATGTATGTTATAAATTCTATATAGTTATAAAATTAAAGGAAATCATATTAAAGTAAATGACCAATTTTCGTACCATTATGCTACATTTTAGGTGCTTAGATATTGTAACAGTTTTTTAAGTGTAGATGCAAAATAATCTATATCATATAATTATAACGGTTGATAGGATTAAAATTTAAATATTTTAATACATTTTTTTTACAATAATAACAACATGTAACTCATAAATTTCTTATATATACCTAACTACAACATTAATAACACCGTTCTAAGGCCCTGTTCTGTTCAACTTATTTTAACTTATTTTAGATCTTATAAGATAAGATCAGATCAGACAAGATCAAATAAGATAAGATAAGATAAGATGTTATGTTCAACTTATCTTCACTCATTTCAAAAAAAATAAGATAAAATAAGATAAGATAAGATAAGTTCAGATAAGATAAAATAAAATAAGTTGAATCAAACGGACCCTAAATGTCCTCAATTCAGCTATTTGAATAACTTTACGTATGAACAATTTTATGTGTACTCAAAAATATTTTTTTGATTAATATAATTATTTAACTTATAGTCAATACTAATCCAATTGGTATAGTTTTTGTAATATTTTTCAATGGCATAGTTTTTATAATACTTTTCATTGGTATAAGGTTCATTAGTCAAATTAATTTATTCTATTAATGTTATGTGTTTATTGGTCGTTTCTTTCTTCTTTGCAGCTTCAAATATTCACTCATAATAAGTGGAAGAATGGTTTGACACAGATTCAAAAAGCTTCAAGTTTGGGACATAATTTTGCAACTTATCTTTTAGGCCTCATTTTCTTATGTAATAAAGAAAAAGAATTGCAAGATAATGGTGTAATTGTACTGACAAGTTTAATTAGGGTAGCTGGTATGGAAGGTATCATACAATGCAGGAAGAGGTTTATTAAGATGATCAACACCATATGGGTTGAAAATAGATCTATAATTGCAATCAAGACACCGATTTATTGTGACACGCACCATATACATACTATGGATGTCAACCTATGGGATGTCGGTGAATACTATTCACTACGCGTGATTCTAACAAGATGGTGTGTGAAAATTGCAAGTGTGATCGAGAAGTTAGTTTCTTCTTAACATACATGTATTAGAATTTTATTTTTGTTTTGAATTTTTATTTTCACTTTTGAAATAATCTTTGCCTCAAAGTTTAGATGAATAATAAAGTTTTTAACTACTTGCAGTTTAATGTTGTTAGGTTATGAAAAAATAATACATATGTCAAATAATATATCTATTTCATATAATGCTTATATTGAAAATCAATTATTCAACATAAATTCATGAATAATTGGCATATAATGCTTATATCCGGCAATAATATGGGAAATAAAAATTTTATTCCCAGGATGACACTTACACCATCAAACGCAACATCAGACGCAACAAGTTCATATATGTATTTCATATGGTGTCATTGTGATGACAAGTTTCTGAATAATATATGTATTTCATATAATGCTTATATCCGGCACTAATGTGGGGGACAAAGTTTTTATTCCCAGTATGACACTTACACCATCGTACGCAATAAAGTTCCCGATCAAATTTCGGAGAAGGCGTTTCTATTGGTTGTATGTTTTGCAATGACGATAATAAAAGCCAAGGGTAGTCTCTAGCTCACATAGGATTACATCTCCCTCGGCGCAATTTAGCCACGGATAATTCTATGTTGTTGTATCAAGAGTTACAAGCAAAAAGGGTTTGAAAATTTTAATCGTGATAAAAAGCGTGGCAAATTCAATGTTACCACTAATGTAGTGTATAAGGAAGTATTTCAAAATGCATAATAAGTATTACTAATATTTATAATTTATGAGCTTAGTTTTTCTTTCTATTTGTGCATATAAACTAGTAAATATAGAACTCTAATAGAGTAGTTAAAGAACACCTAAATTAACATTTCAGGTCAACAATATGAATAAAGAAAAATAAATTACACCCTTTTTATAGTTTGATAGAAATAATATTCGTTCGTTTTATAGTTTTATACGTTCATATATGTTATTATGAAAAAAATTTGACCTCCAATAGCAAATATTCCAAGATCGGTCATTGAAAGTGAGACACATGGTCTCAACGCAAAGGGAAGTGCGAGGATCGGATAAGAAGTAGAGAATGAGGGTTATATGGGATAATGGGAATAGGCCCCACATATACACTAATATCTAGTCTTCTATATTTCTATGATTAGTTTAAGCGGGGTACAAAGAGTACTAAATCTAAATTTTAATTTGAACTCATATAAAAATACTAAACCACCCCAAATTTAAATTTCAAATTTGTTGTCAAGTCTCATGCAACATGAAATACACGTGCTAAGTTGCAATAAGAATATTTAACAACGTGCTACTTTTGTTTTTGAAATAAAATTCATTTATTGATTTAAAGTTATACGACATCTATAATATAAGTCAACACTGACAAATACATATGAAATTGAAATAAATGCAATTATAATATGACAAAACTACGATCGTTGAGAAACAGATCTAACACTTATGAAAACCCTCATCTTTCACATCGATGTCCGACGCGACCTTCTACAAGGAGGATCTATCGATGTTTTGTAGTTTTGAAGTAGAAATTGATTTAATTCAAGCTAAGTGATTATAAACGAAGTACTAAGCATCCGTTGCAACCCCGTACAAATTCCGATCTACAAATCAATGGGGAGATATAAAACCCAATATATGTGTAGATATAACCCAATATATGGGTGGAAAAACTCTCCATTAAAGAGACTATGAATTATCAGAAACAATAACATAAAAACTAGTAACAAAAAGAAAAAATTTACCTTGTCCAAAAGGGTGGCGGTAGCCGATAGCCCCTATATTGAAAATTAGGGTTTTGTAGAAGAGGAAAGAGAAGAGAAAAAAGAGGGAAGGAGGTGCTATCTGAACTTATTAGACCTTATTACTTATTAGTACTAAACAATCGCTACTTTGTATTGGTAAAAGAATTTGTTTATGGTGAAACACTTCGTATCTTTTTTAATGTCTTATTTTTTCAATTTTAATATTCCTTCGTAATAAAATATATGTTATACTTTGACATCCACGCTTGTCGATGCAGTACTTTGACTGTTAATAACTTTAATTGGGTAATAATAAAAATTATAAGAAGTTAATATTATGAAAGTAGACATTGAGACGAATCCAACAACATATTATATAATAACAGTTGATTCTATCTAAAACTAAAATATGTATAATCAAATGTAGTAGGTGAATAGTGCAATTTTCAAAGTATAACATCTATTTTGTTACGGAGGAAGTATTAGGAGTTCGTAAAATTTCAAAGAAGATAAGAAAGGAGGGAAAAGAGGGAATTGGCTCCCTTATTTGAAGTTTCCACTGCAAGTTTCCCGCTTTGTGCACTTGTGTTGTAGTCCAGGTAAACACTATCAACAACCCACTTAACCAAAAATACACTAGAAAACTCTACCGCATTTTGTGGGATGTTACAAGAGCCCTTTGAATCTCATCATCAGAAAATTCACTGACCAGCTCTTGTTACTGAACATGAGTCAAGGTAGGTAGAGCAAGCTCATGGAGAGCAAGATCAATCTGCTGACCTTGATGGTCAGGATATGCCAGGAGACTAGAAGAGGCTTTGTAGAGGTCGACGAAGTAATCTATGATGAGAAGAGAGATATGCTGATGATCATCAATCCACTGCCCGTTCTGATCTCGCAACATATAGATACGGTTATGAGATTGCCGTTGACGCATACGATTATATAAGAACTTGGAAGGAATATCACCGAGCATTATATATTTCTCTTTAGGGTTTTTTGTCAGGAAGGACCTAATAAAATACAAGTTTTGTATGGAAGGACCTAATAAATTTTTTTTTGTTTAAAAGGGACCTATTAAAATACTTCCGATTGTTAATAGGAACCAGTTTATGAATTTCGGGCCAAAAAACTCTATTTTTTTAAGAAATTAAAGGAATATGTCTACGAAATCATGTTCAAGCAATAAAATTCACTTCGCAAATGTAGTTGTGGTGTCCAATTGCGAAAAGTCAACGCCGAAATATGGTAATTTTGGCCTGAAATTCATAAACCTGCTCCTATTAACAATCGAAAGTATTTTAATAGGTCCCCTTTAGAAAAAAAAAAAATTTATTAAGTCTTTTCCTACAAAACTTGTATTTTATTAGGTTTTTCCGACAAAAAACCCTTCTCTTTAACTTGTTGCTCCCAATAGGTCCTGCCAATGAGTGCATCATCCAAAAGCTGATGCCGAAGACTCATAAGCGCAACTCCTTGGATTATTGTGTTTGGCTAGATGCCAAGTGTATAATGATTCACATTCCTATCTCCCTACATTGGTAATTACTATATTGTCTAATTACTATATAATCTGATTTCTCAGTGGATCCTGTGAATGGTGTCCTAGATGACCCCTTTGACTCATATCAAGCTGACCTAAGCTGCTATAATTGCTGACCCAAGCTGCTATAATTGCTAAGAAAGGTACATATAATTTAATGGCATTTATATTATACCATTGAACTTCCTAAGTTATGTCAAGTTAAAAGCTCTTCTACATTTCTACATTACATGTTCAATCTACTAACGGACCCTGTTAACAAATGTTCAATCTATTTCCTTGAAGGTTTGCTATTGAAAGACATGAAGAAATGCAAAATGACTTCCCTTCTCAAAGGCGAACAATTAGTTCACTTGATACTTTATACTCTCAGCCTCCAGAAACAAGGCCACAACAAGGTTAGTACCACAAGGAACCAATAGTGTGTGCGTTTCTTATTGCAATAATATCCAAATAGCATGCATATATTGAGGCAGTAATTATAAAAGGTAAAACCAAAAGTTATTAAAGAATGTACCCAGAATTAATCTAGATTTATTAAGATTTTGCAAATCTACAAAATAAATGGAACTAAGAAGCTGGTTGTGGGTGCAGATGATGATGTCAAGAGAGTCTCAGCGGATGACATTCCTGTCCAACTGCAAGTGGATCGGGCTAATCAATCTATAACTCGATTTAGGGGAAGACACGAGGTAAACTTTTATTACATTGTGTAATGTTCAGTCCGAAAAAACAAACGTTAATGAACAATATAATGACCCAACTTGTCAAAGAATAATAAATCGAATGCACATTTACTACTCCAATATTTGCGGTTTGTCAAAGAATATTCAACTGTGAATTTAGCAATAGTGGGAGAGCTTCCACCAGTAGCACAATTTTTTGGGTTAGTAGGAAGACTTTATGAAGGCCGTTTGCTAGACTTGTGGATGACAAGTATGCAGCCATTGCTAGCTTATGTTTGAGCGAGCTCTCTTGGGTTTATGGAGCTGATTGATGCTATCATCGGTGCTTCTCTTTCGAACCGTTCTGCTGGAACTAGTGCTTCATCTAAATTCAAAGCTCCGAAACATACTAGTACTGTTGGAAAGGTATGAATCTCATTCTTATCTATCTAATCTAATTATATAATTTAGGAGTTACACTTGCTCATATCTCTCCAAATGCAAATTCCTAAAATCCTATGCATTCCCTTATATAACCAAACTTCAATGCTCTCTAATACATTCACGTTAAAAGACTATGCATTCCCTCCTGTCTAGCTACAAAACCAAACCACCAAATGCAAGGTTTTTTCCTTCCAAGTAGTACCCTCTTGAATCTAGATAAAATTTGTCGGAACTTCTTTTGGAACAAGGACCCAGACGCAAAAAAATCTCCTAATTTGGTAGGATGGGATAGAATTTGTAAACAAAAGTATTTTGGTGAATTAGGCATGTGTAAAGCAGAAGTAAACAACAAAGCAATGTGCATGATGAAATTAAATTGTAGAATTCAAATTTTATGCAATTGAAGGGGATATAACTTGGAGGTTGCGGTTCAAGTTTGCACAAAAGTCGAGATTTTGAGTTTGGTTGGACTTACAACCTAATATAACAAGCTCATCGAGGCATATAAGAACTCAACTCTAAATTTGATTTCATTACAACAATAAATAAATAATCTTAAAATTTATCCAGTCGATCCGGACCGAAAATCGAAACTTCAAAAACCTTGATCGAAACAACAGCCTATTTTTTCGGTCCGGGACAAAAAACTGAACATTCAAAAGACTTGAACTTTGGGATGAAAATGGGTTTATGTGAATGAAGAAGAGAGAAAACAATGGTGATACACGTCATTTTTGCCATTGATGAAGGTTAAAGCTAATATTAACAAGTTTCAATGATGGAGGAAGTGTTCTCCCATATCCGATATGGGGAGACCGTTGCCCATATCGGGGTGACGTGTATCAAAGATTTTGCCATTTCGGAGATTGAATTTTATGGATGTAAATCTGATTTATATTTATCAAAGATAATAAAAATATTTATTAAAATAATAAATACTTAATTGGGCTCTTAAAATATTTTATGGGCTTAAAATTGATATGTCATATTTATATATAGTTTCTGGGTGCATTTAGGTTGCATTGAACATGTGCTCTAGATATCTGATTCATTGAACCATTGATGATATTTTGATAGATTATAGTTATAAACATGGTAAACCATTGCCCTAGATCCTTTTTAGTTTGATTTTCGTAGTTTGATTAGTTTAGAACTTTAATTCAATATTCCCGATTTTGTTTAGTTTCTCTATACCTTAGAAGCTAGATTAAAACGACCATCTCTCATGGATTCGACCCTACTTACCCTACTACATTGGTAGAAGGTTTGCGGGAATTATTTTTGACGGGTGTACGACTGACCCTATCAAATTTTGGCGCCGTTCTTGGGAGAACGGTATAGTTTTATTTAGTTTTTATTCTTTGGTGAGACTAAACAAGATATATTTTTTTTCCCCTTTTGTGAATAGTTTTTTTTTTTTTTGTATAATGGAGTCATGTTATTTTGATGATGGGAATAATTCTTTTGCTAGGCAACATAATAATAGTTTTTGGGATTCTCATGTTTACAGTTTTGATGCATCATATCAAAATCCTCCCAATTTTTGCATGAGTTCTCTTGAATTACCTCATATGTTTTGTGAACCCCATGTACATGCTAGTAATTCTAGTGCAATTTTTTCTTTTCCTTAGTATGAGAATGAAGCGTTTTGGAAATACTATCATAGGCTTGGTGATTATATTGGTCATAATCATGGAATTGAACTGTGGGATATGTGCCTAGTGATTTATGAGGGGTTAAATGAAGAAACTAGGATGGTGGTAGAATCTATGTCTAATGGGGAATTTCTATTCCGATCACCTGATTATTGTTGGGATTTAATTGTGTGGTTGGCTAGGGATACTTATGAGTGGGAGATGTCTTCATCTGCTCTTTCACCACAATCTTACATGACACCAACCCCTTATTGTTCAATTTGTCAGTCTACTTCACATGATTTTTCTTCATGTGATGTGACATTAGTTTATGGTTTTTACCCTTCTTCCCAATATGAATGTCAATCTGCTCAAAATTCTAGCCCCAAACCGTTTATTTATGATGATGAGGAGGGTTGGATAATAAATGAGAGCTATTGGGATGATGAAAAGATTGAGAGAGAGACTATTATGATGGATGTTTTGCGGGAGCAAGAAACCATGGTTGAAGTTTCCTCTTTGGAGGTAAGTCAAGTTGAGAGTGAGGTGATTTATGAGTCTTTATCGGTACTACCTATTATTTTTGAGTCTCATGTTCCTTTTCCTCAAAAACTTGACCTTAATCCTTCTTCTCCTATATTATATCTTCCATCGTTCCTTCTTTCTCCCCTTTTGAATGGCTCTCATGATAATGTAAATGATGTACAATTAGTTTCTTTTCCTTCTTTTGAGTCATGTAAAAAGACTAACAATTTTTCTTCTTCTTCTTCTTGTAAATATAATTTTTCCTTTGATTTTTCTTTTTGTAGTTTTAGTAATTTTTTAGTACTAATTTTTTTCATTTTTCCTTTCCACTCTTATATAATATCCTCTCGAGATGTTTGCGGGAACATATGATAAGCTTCTTAGAGCATTGAACTATTATGAGTGATATACTAGTCTTAAACGGTCATGCAAGACCTTAAATCAGCGCTTATCGGGAGACAACCCGACTTTGTTCAATTTTTTTTTTGGTTTGACTAACTTTGCTAATGTGTGATGAAGTCTTTTGCTAGGTACAAGCATAGCCAATTTTTTTGGCTAAGTTCACTGCCTCATTACAACTATCGATTGTGGTGGAGGTGTCGATGCTTTTTGACACTCCCTTTGATTACCCACCCCTTTTGTAAGTTGTACATCTCCCTCATTTAATTCCTCTTTGTTCACATTGAGGACAATGTGTCATTCGACTTGGGGAGGATGTTTGTCATCATTACTTAGCGCATGTTAGTTACATTTAGAGTAGTTTTTTCATTGCTTTCATAGGATGTTGCACGGTTTGTACCGCTCACTAGGAGTGGGAGTTTACGTGTAACCAAAAACATTGTATTGCTTTCATGGTTGCATTGGCATATTTCATCTCATATTAGATTTCATGTCATTTTAGTTGCATCTATGGGACTATTGCTAGCACTTATTGAGAACCTTGCTGATATTTTACTACAATTCCTAAGCATAATTCATCTTGCTCATGATTCTTCATAGCACGATTGTTTCGCAATTGATTGTTTGTGATAAGATTGATTGATCTCTCTCTGGCTCGATTTAACTTTATTGTGCGAGACACCTTAAACTAAGTGAGCTTACGTGCCTATAAACCGACGTATACGTGTCGGTTATGTTCTTTCATGTGTGATTAAATTAGTTCCTTATTTGTCGCATTGATCTTGATTTTGACTTGGTATTCTTTGATATTTGATAGTGCATACATTTTGATATGATTGAGGCATTCTATTTAATGATCTTAGCTCCAGAGTTATTCTTGTTTTCATATTATCCTTCCTCTAGCCCCGCTGAGCCTTTCTGACTATGTTTGATTGCTACCTACATTACAAGCCATTGGCCTCATTTGATATTTGTCCTAAGCCTAGCTTGGGGGAGCGAGTATTAGTTTTGGTTTGGTTTGTATTGAATTGAAGTGCTCTAGTTGTGGTTTAGATGGATGGAAAAATATGTTTAGTGAGCTTGGAAATTGAAATGAAAATTCAAAAAAAGAAACACAAAAGAAAAAGTAAAAAATGAAATGAAAAAGAAGTGAAAAAAAAAGTTGTGAATAAAGTGAAATAAAAAGGGTTATGATTGAATTTCTTGAGTGAAAAGTGTTGTTGATTATATTTGGAGATTGTTGGTTGTTGCACGGAGTTATTGTGACCTTTCTTGGTCATGTTTTCAGTTATATGATGCTCCCCCTTCTTGGTTTTTCCACCACAATTCCCAAATTATTTTCTATACCCTTAACTTTAACCCCATTACAACCCTTAAAAAGTCCTCTTGATCATTGTACATTGTATTGTTGAGTATTAAGTGAGTCCAAAAGTCAAAGTTAAAGAGTTTATATTTCATCTGAGTCGACTTGTTTTAGGTTGAGTGTCATCATTTATCCTTTAAACACATGAGAGATTTGAGCACACATGACTATAGCGAGGTCTGTCAGGTTTGGTTAAATCCAACTTGGGAGAGATGGTATGTGGTATGATTGGAGAGTCGATTGCGATACATGACATGCTATGCGGCTTTGTTCGAGCTTGTTTTGATGCTTGGTTTGTGTAGTGGTTTTATCTCTTGTGTTTTCAGTTGAGTGTTTAGCCCTGTTGTAGTCCTATACTGTAGGTCGTCTTTCTTTTCCAATGTTTATGTCTTATTGCTTGGGGACAAGCAATGATTTAGCTTGGGGAAATTTGATATGTCATATTTATATATAGTTTCTGGGTGCATTTAGGTTGCATTTTAGAGCATTTAGATTCATATTTAGGTTCATTATTGCATCATATTCTTAAGTTATGTTATTCTACTCCTATTCGGTATGTTTTCCTGTTTTTGATGAATTTCAGGTAATGAGAACGTATTTGGAGTATATTTAGCTATGCTTGAGGATTATGAGCACTTGTAAAGAAGCTACGATGCATAAGGATCGTATGGATATGTCATAGTACGAGTTTGAGCGAAAACGAAGCGGAAAATCATTAGAAGAAATGTGAAAAAAGAGTCATGTCTACTCTTTTGATCATAACTTTTGATGTGCTTGTTATAATCAAGAAATTCCAATTGGTTTGAAAACTAGACTTGAAGGGCTTTCCAACGATAGGTCACACGTCCCAAACGGACTTCTGGTTTGAGAGATACAACCTTCGCAAGTTGGCGATTTTTTCGGGAAGGTTTATTTTTGCCTTTTTTAGCCGGTTTTGTAAAAACTATAAATAGGCTTTTAGTATTTTCGATTAGACATCTTATTTTTCTGTGTTTTTAGTTTAGTTTTCTTCTTTTCTCTCTCTTTAGTTTAAACCCTAGTTTTTCATGTTCTTCTTTAATTCATTAGTTTTATTATTTCATTCTCTCTCTTTCATTGATTTCTTTTAATTATGTTTTCCTTTCTCTTTCTAGATGTAGTTTTTATTCTTTATTTCATGATTGAGTAATTTTATTTTTAGGGTTTGGGAATCCATGTTTATATGCTATAATTCTTGATGGATGTTTATTAATGGTTTCATTAGTCATTGTTATTTCTAATTGATTAGTGTTTATATTATTAATCTTGCAATCTGATCAATTGTCTGATTAAATATTGCTAATATCGAGTCATAGATCGAGATCGAGATAGTACTATTTAGAGGCTTACCTACAATTAGCAAATCTGATTATGTTGAGCGACCGTACTAGCATATGTTGATTTGAGAGCGTTAAGGCCCGACCGTAGGATTAATATGTGCTCTAGATATCTGATTCATTGAACCATTGATGATATTTTGATAGATTATAGTTATAAACATGGTAAACCATTGCCCTAGATCCTTTTTAGTTTGATTTTCGTAGTTTGATTAGTTTAGAACTTTAATTCAATATTCCTGATTTTGTTTAGTTTCTCTATACCTTAGAAGCTGGATTAAAACGACAATCTCTCTGTGGATTCGACCCTACTTACCCTACTACATTGTTAGAAGGTTTGCAGGAATTATTTTTGACAGGTGTACGACAGCCTATCAAAAATACAATTAATCATCATGAACAATTAATTGGGCTTTAGAATATCATTTTAAAACACAATTTTAGATTGGTTCTTCAGATTGCTCTTCCGTGGGTCGCGCCAACTAATACCGCGGTATGTTTCATCATTGGATCCTTAAATGGGGAGACACGATTATGTGTCTACAATTATTAAATTGGTTAATTTAAGGAAATTGGTGTTGGATTAGAAGACCTATTTTGCATTATGAGCTGCGGCGAGGTATGTTTTGATGGAGTTCAAGCGGAGTTGGACATCCATGGAGATGAAGAAGAGGTGGAGATCCATGGAGGTGATGAAGTAAGTGTGTATTTAATTTTTGTTGCTTTATTTTTGGATTGTTAAATTTGTGAAAGTGCGTATATTTGTGAAGAGGTGTACTTGTGTGGTTATTAGTGAAATTGCGTTTTTTTGCATGCAAATACGAATGTCAATATATGTGAATTTGTTGATTTTGTAAAATCTTTAGATTGGTGTATTGTGTATATATACAGTTATGCCAACAACCCATCAATACCCATTTTAAGAAATAAAAGAAATGTTTAGAACCCATGAGAAGAAACAACTAAAAGTCTAATATTCATTCAAGTAATATAACCAATAAAACATAACGGAGAAGGTACAAAAAAAACCCAAAATGAAAAAAATTGAAAACTACATTTACAATTCACTGCTACGGAGAAATATCAATTGGGTTCTTGCTTTAAATTGTTTCTTTTGATTCATATAGACATAGAATCAACACACTCAATTGGACAACTTGCTTAATAACAAGATTGATGATATTGGTAAGTTACTTAGTATGAAAGTAATGCTAAATTACATTATCTTATTAACGCAATGAAATGTTTCTTACTCTTATTTGTTTTATTTCAGTGGAGAAAAAAATTTAAATGCATGCATGATAACGGTGAATACTTTGGCATGGTAGCGAAGCAATCACTGATCTTCTCTTGCAAAATGGACAGTTAGGGAAAGTGGTTTTTGAAAGAGGTTTCAGTTACCTTTGACAAGAACTTCACACCAGTTCATTACAAATTTAGGAACAAAAGTCAAAACTATCATTGGTTGCCGCCAGAGAATCAAATAAAAATGATGATGTTATCTATTTTTCAAAGAAAGATATAATGGTATGTTCACTTTGGCATTGTACTTTGTAGTTGCTACTGATACGTCCTAAATTCAATAATTGATATTATTTATTTTGGTAAAATTTGTTGTTTCTTAATCTTGTTATTTGTAACTGGTCCTAATTCTTACATCTAATTGATCGTAATTCATATACCCTATTGAAATTATCAAAAGAAGTTGTCTAGTTGAATGTGTTGTTTCTATGTCTATATAAATAAAAAAACCATTTACAGCAAGAACCTGTCTAGTTTATCTTCGAATCAGTGAAATAGTAAGTGAAGTTTTCAATTTTTCATTTGGGTTTTTTTTGTACCTTCTCAGTGATGTTTTTTCTGGTTATATAGCTTGAATATTAGTTTTTTAGTTGTTTATTATCTTGGGTTCCAAGCATTTTGTGTTTCTGCTTCGAAATTAAGGATTGTAATAAGTTGAGTGATTTGATGTGGGCCCCAAGAGCGTTCGCCTGAGCTCCGGTGTCCGTACACCTGAATCCTGCAAAACAAGGTTAGACTACCCCGGGGGTGTTTCCGGGATCGCACCTCCGACGCTCAAGTCAGATGTGATTGAGGTAGAGAGAGAAGTAAAGTCTAGAGAGAGATGCTCTAGTTTTTGTTAGGTGATAATTGAATACCTGTTCATTGATGAGACAGTTGGTTTTTATAGTGTTGGGGATTTCCCAGACAGGAAACATTATTCAGATGGGCCTTTTTGGTAGCAATGGGTATGTTACCTTTTCCGGCAATGATCATTCCATCTTTTCAGAGGTTCCCCAAATGCTGGTGATTAGGTCAACCTTGGGGGGACCCACTGTTGCCCTGTTTTTTATGCTTTAAGAGGCTTTTATGACCTTTATTGGGTTGCTGATCAATTGAGCCCAAACAATTAGCCCCACGCCATGGATGGGGGGCTTTGAAAACTTGACTGAAGAGGCGCCCGTCTGTGGCGGAAAGATGACCGTCTTATCTCAGACTGGCTTACCTCTCGTCTGAAGGATGAACGACGACCGGGTCGCTTTACTTCCGGAGGGATACCGACCCGGTCATCTCTCGCTGGATGAGGAGAAGGCCGACCGGGTCCCTTCCTATTGAAGGAAGGGCGTCGACCCGGTCACCCTTTGCCGGATGAGGAGAGATCCGACCGGGTCCTTTCCTATTGAAGGAAGGATGCCGACCCGGTCATCTCTCGCTGGATGAGGAGAAGGCCGACCGGGTCCCTTCCTATTGAAGGAAGGGTGCCGACCCGGTCACCCTTTGCCGGATGAGGAGAGATCCGACCGAGTCCCTTCCTATTGAAGGAAGGATGCCGACCCGGTCATCTCTTGCTGGATGAGGAGAAGACCGACCGGGTCCCTTCCTATTGAAGGAAGGGTGCCGACCCGGTCACCCTTTGCCGGATGAGGAGAGATCCGACCGAGTCCCTTCCTATTGAAGGAAGGATGTCGACCCGGTCATCTCTCACTGGATGAGGAGAAGGGCGACCGGGTTCCTTCCTATTGGAGGAAGGGTGCCGACCCGGTCACCCTTTGCCGGATGAGGAGAGATCCGACCGGGTCCCTTCCTATTGAAGGAAGGATGCCGACCCGGTCATCTCTCGCTGGATGAGGAGAAGGGCGACCGGGTCCCTTCCTATTGAAGGAAGGGTGCCGACCCGGTCACCCTTTGCCGGATGAGGAGAGATCCGACCGGGTCCCTTCCTATTGAAGGAAGGATGCCGACCCGATCATCTCTCGCTGGATGAGGAGAAGGCCGATCGGGTCCCTTCCTACTGAAGGAATGGTGCCGACCCGGTAACCCTTTGCCGGGTGAGGAGAGATCCGACCGGGTCCCTTCCTATTGAAGGAAGGGTGCCGACCCGGTCACCCTTTGCTGGATGAGGAGAGGGCCGACCGGGTCCCTTCCCATTGAAGGAAGGATGCCGACCCGGTCTCTCCTGCTTGGCCGGGTAGGACATGGCGCCACTCGGGTGAGGGGCTAGTGAGCCCCAAGTTGGCCCGAGTGGGTGCTAGCTGATACTTGGTCAAGCTTGACCAAGTATAGAAGCGACTCGGGAAAGGAGGGGTGCTCCTGTTGACCGAGTAAGGCACAAGGCCACTCGGATGAGGGGCTAATGAGCCCCAAGTTGGTCCGAGTGGGTGCTAGCTGGTACTTGGTCATACTTAACCAAGTATAGAAGCGACTCGGTAAAGGAGGGGTGCTCCTGTTGGCCGAGTAAAGTACAAGGCCACTCGGATGAGGGGCTAATGAGCCCCAAGCTTATCCGAGTGGGTGCTAGCTGATACTTGGTCAAACTTGACCAAGTATAGAAGCGACTCGGCAAAGGAGGGGTGCTCCTGTTGGCCGAGTAAAGTACAAGGCCACTCGGATGAGGGGCTAATGAGCCCCAATTTGGTCCAAGTGGGTGCTAGCTAATACTTGGTCATACTTGACCAAGTATAGAAGCGACTCGGCAAAGGAGGGGTGCTCCTGTTGGCCGAGTAAAGTACAAGGCCACTCGGATGAGGGGCTAATGAGCCCCAAGCTTGTCCGAGTGGGTGCTAGTTGATACTTGGTCAAACTTGACCAAGTATAGAAGCGACTCGGCAAAGGAGGGGTGCTCCTGTTGGCCGAGTAAGGTACAAGGCCACTCGGATGAGGGGCTAATGAGCCCCAAGTTGGTCCGAGTGGATGCTAGCTGATACTTGGTCAAACTTGGCCAAGTATAGAAGCAACTCGGCAAAGGAGGGGTGCTCCTGTTGGCCGAGTAAGGTATAAGGCCACTCGGATGAGGGGCTAATGAGCCCCAAGTTGGTCCGAGTGGGTTATGCATTCCGGATGATGGGGTTGCTCCCGTTTCGTCCGACCGGAGATGCCACACGGCGGCTTTTGACACTTGGGACGTTGGGACCCTTGTTTAAGGCCGAGCTGGAGGGACCCTAAGGGACTTTGACGCTTCGACTTCCTCGGGTCTGAAATATTTTTGCTCGAGTTTGCTGGACTTTTCATTGAATGGACTGAGTAGGTCTAGTTGGGCCGCTATTGGAAGCCCATTAAGACGACACGGGGGGTTTGCGTTGCACATCCCCCGAGGTGCTCCTATATATGCGTGAGAGGAGAGAGAAGTTGAGGGTCATTTGCTCATTTCCTCATTTTCTCTCTCTCCAAAATCTCAAACTCTCTCAACTTTCCCAAGTTTTCTTTCCAGCTTCTTCGTCCGACCAGGTACGCTCTTGCTTTTTCTTTTTTTTAGTTTTCTTTTCTTTTTCTTTCGAATAATCTCGGCCGACTCCCTCGTTCATAAATAATGGGAGATTCGTCCGAGTCGTTGACACCCCCGGCTTCACCACCCTACAACCTGTCCGAGGAGGTGAAGGGGATGGGAATAACGCTGGTGTCGACGGTAATAAGCTGCCCCAACCCCTCGGTTGTGCCCGACGTGGTTGCTCTCCCGAGTCCGTCTTCCTCGGTGGAGGAGGAAGCCGAGGGAGTCGTTCCCATTCCTTGGGAGGTTTCTTTGGCCTATCCTCCTTCAAGGAGTTACTTGGATAAGTATCTATCTTCTGATGTAGTGAGGGTGGACATGCCGAGGGAAGCAGGAGAAGCATCCACGTCGGGTCGGGAGCTGGAATATCCCGACCTTGATCCGAAGGGAGGCCCAGGTTCATTCTTTCCCGAGCCCGGGGTAATTAAATCTTTGACCGAGGATCTCAGGGGGACAGCGACGAGGTTCCAAATAAAAGATCCCTTCTATCTGGTCCGACCAGAGGCTTGTCACACTGTCATCTCTCCTCCGCCCGGGTGCATAGCAGTGTATTATAAATCGATGGAGATGGGGTTTCGATTTCCCCTGACCCCTTTTGTGAAGGAACTGCTGAACGCCTATAACTTGGCAATTTGCCAAGTTTCGCCTAACTCCCGGGGTGGCATTAATGCTTTCCAGGTCCTTTGCACCTTAATGGGTGTCCGACCGACCCTCAAGCTGTGGAGGCATCTCTACAAGTTGGTTGAGGTTATGGCCGCTACAAATGGGCCTGGTTGGTGGAGCTTTCAGATCCGACCAGGGTACCGAACGGTCCTCAATCTCCCTACCTCTCAGAAGGGGTTCCGTCGGGAATTCGCCTTCGTCTAATTTGGTGGGGAATGGGGGATTCCTCTGGTTAACCCTTCGGACGAGCCCCTCCTAGCTCTGAATTACCGAGTGGGGGAGCTGGACGATGAGGAAGGAGCAGTGGCCTGCTATATGCAGACCGACTCGAGGATCGTCAACGGTGGCGAGGTATTCGTACCTGGCCAGTGGTTGCCCGACTGCAAGCTCTTCCGGGACGAACACTTCCTCTCGGCTATGGGTCTGAGTTCGACCTTCCCGAAGGGTAATCTGCCGGGGGATGGCTTAGGATGGTCGGTATAATGCTTTGATCCTTCTATTTAACTAACATTCTCGCCTTTTGTTTTTGTTCACAGAACCTGCCCGAGCGTATATAGAAGAGGTAGATCCGACAATGGCCGACAAGTTGAATGTGGCGACGATGAGGGCGGCTCGGTTGAAGGCCGAGATTGCGGCAAAAACCATGAAGGTCCCTGCTCCCCCTAAGGTGAACATTCAATCCTTTTGTTGCTTCTTTTTGGCCCGACCGACTGTTTCTTGGTTTTTTATTTTCTACTAACCGTTTTCCCTTCGTGGTGTAGGACCCGTCTAAGCCGAAGACCAAGAAGAGAAAGGAATGGTCTTCTGACAAAGTGGCCCAGACTGAGAAGGCTGTAGCTCGGTCAAAGGCTGAGCGGGAAAAGGCTAAGGCCGACCGTGAGGGGGCCAGGAGGAGCAAGTCGGTCGAAATTATCAGCCCCCGGGGCCTGCCCCAGCAGACCGACGGAGGAGACATATCCCTTCACTCCTCTGATTTCAGACCGATCGGGAGTCCCCAGTATACTCCTCTGTCACCGTCTAAGGAACTGCCTGGGGACGACTCGAGGGGCGCGATTTCGACGCCGGTTCCCTTCCCGGGGCTGAGCAGGAAGGAAAAGGACGGACGTTGGTCGAAGACCATCGAGTACGTATATACTCCTGCCGACCGGGAGTATATTCAGGCTACCCATGGTCAGAACGAGACCAATGAGCTTTTTCGCTCTTAGCACGATGTAAGTCTTTGTTTTTCTTATTCGTCCTCCTTTGATTTTACTTTGCGATTTCCTAACACTTCTCTCGCTTCAGTTCTCAGCTCGGATGGCCAATGTCGCTCAGAATCGGGTGAGCCTGACCGAGGAAGTGGCTTACCTCAAGGAAGCAGCCAAGAAGCACTTCGACGAGGTCTATCGGGCCAAGGAAGACAAGCGGATTGCCGAGTCCAAGCTCGAGGATGCGGTGGCGGCCATTAAGAAAGACCAAGAAGACTTTGCCGTTGAGCGGGCAAAGTGGGAGAAGGAGAAGGCCGACCTCATCCTCGCCCGTGACTTGGCCCGGACCACGAGGGATGATGCCCTCGCCCAGCAAACAACGGTCGAGCTGAAGGTTGCCGAGCTCGAGGCTAAACTGGTTGAGCTTGAAGGCCTGGTCAAGACCGAGGAGCAGTGGTTTTCTGAATGGGAGAAGACCGATGCTGCCGAGGCCTATGCCAACGAGGTCGGCAGCGCAGCCCACAAAATGGGGGAGGACGAGGCCCTCGACCGGCTGAAGAAGGTCCTGGCCGAATCCCACCCAAATCTGGTCTGGGCCGACGTCTGGTCGGGTTATCAGAAGTCGATCGACGCTGATAATGCTGCTATTTTGGCTCGGCTAAAGACCGAGGGGGACGAGGAGGATGAGGATGATGAAGAAGAGGGTCAGGTCGACGTCAACGTTATTGACGGCGACGACGACGATGATAACGATGATGCTGATGCGGCCGATAATGCTGGTCGGGGCGAGGAATTGGTTGGTGACAACTCCGAGCCGAACACCGCGAGCATGACTGATCTTCCCCCTCCCCCTAGTTCTTAAAATGTAGTGCTTGTACTTGGCTTGTTTTTGTATTTTGCCTTTTATAGCTTTTGTAATGGCTCCTTCTTTGTAATGCCCGACCTTCTTCAATGAAACTAGTTATTTTGTCTCAACTTGTTCGTTTGTTGATTGCAATATTTTCCGATTAACTTCATTGAACCGGCTGACTTGTTTGCTAATCAATTTTCTGCCTTTGTAAAAATGCCGACCAACTATTCTGACTGGTTAAGTTTAATAGATTGGTTATAGTACAAAATATGCCGACTGGCTGCATTTAATTACTACAAAAAGGGCTAACTATGAAAATGCCGATCGGCTATGATTAAGCTATTACAATATATGCCCCTATTGCAAGTAACAAACTTTACACATAGTATTTTTTAAGGTTGTCTGCGTTCCAGGGTCGGGCCAAGGGGATGCCCTCGGCGGACTCTAGTCGGAATGTGTCGGGCTTGATAATTTCCGTTACTTTGTACGGACCATGCGGTATTTCCTCAAGGTACTGAGGGTCTCTTTTAAATCTGAGGGGTGATCACCCTGAATTTTACTTTTGACGATCATGTCGTCAACGTACACTTCAATGTTCCGACCCAGTTGGTCTCTGAATATCTTGTTGACTGTGCGCTGGTACGTAGCCCCCGCGTTCTTGAGCCCGAAGGGCATCATTTTGTAGCAATACACCCCTTGATTGGTGACGAAGGCGGTATGAACTCGATCACGCTCTGCCATCGGGATTTGGTGATACCCCGCGTTTGCGTCCATGAAGCTTAGGAGGGCGTGGCCTGCCGTCGAGTCGACCAGCCTGTCGATTTTGGGCAGAGGGTGGTTATCTTTTGGACAGGCCTTGTTCAGGTCTGTGAAATCCACGCACATTCTCCATGCCCCACTCGACTTTTTGACTAGGACTACGTTGGCCAGCCATTCTGAGTACTGACATTCTTCGATGAACCCCGCTTCGAGCAATTTCTTGACTTCAGCAGCTGCCGCGGTGTTTCTTTCGGGGCCTTGATGCCTCAGCTTTTGTTTGACCGGCTTGAACCCCTCTTTGATGTTTAGCTCGTGGCACATCACTTTAGGGTCGAGCCCGGGCATTTCGGTGGCTTCGTAGGCGAAGACGTCTCTGTACTCTGTTAACACTTGGATGATTTCCTTTCTTGTTTGAGGGTCCATGGCCTTGCCTACTCTCAAAGTCCGACCGTGCTTCTCATCGATGATGACTTCTTCATCGTCTTCAGCTGGCTGAGGAAGCTCATATTGCTTGGGATTCTCGGTAAGGTAAACCCCGAGTCCGCTTGAGGGCTGACCGTCTTCTCGCTTTCTTTTCTTTGAGTCCTCTTGGACGTCGACCTTGCTCTTCAGACTGTTCACATAACATTCTCTAGCTGCTTGCTGATCCCCCTGGATCTTTCCAACTTTACCCTCGTCAGTTTCGAACTGCATGAGGAGCTGATAAATGGAAATTGCTGCCTTGACCTTATTCAGAGTTGGTCTTCCCATTATGATGTTGTATGGCAGAGGGATGTCTACCACTAAGAAGTCAATCGGTAGGCTTCTTCCTTTGCCCTTCTCTCCCATCCGAGTAGGCAACTTTATTGATCCGACAGGATGTACTGAGTTTCCCCCGAAGCCTATGAGTGGCTGATTGAGAGGGGTTACATTCCTTTCACTATACTTCAGTTTCCTGAGACACTCCAGTGTGATTATGTCGGCGGAGGATCCACTGTCCACCAACACCCGTTTGACTCTGGTATTAGCTACTTTGAGCTCGATGACCAAGGGGTCGTCGTGGGGCGTATGTAGTGGCCGACTGGACTCCTCGAATGTCATGATAGGGCAGTCGGGTCGGGGGTGATGGACGTCGAGCACTTGATGCTTTAGATTCTGGAGGTGGGCTTTGCGTGATCGACCGGTTAGGCCGCCTGACGCGAAGCCGCCTGCTATGACCCCGATGAAGCCCTCCGTGTCCCCGCTGTTGGAGGGACCAACTTTCTGTTTACCTTTTTCCTCACTAGAGTGCTTGAGGTATCGGTTCAGCTTCCCCTGGTCTGCTAAGTTGTCGAGGGATTTCTTCAGCTCTCTACAATCCTTGGTGGTGTGCCCGCATTCCTTGTGGTACTCACACCACTGGCTCTTATCCCTCCTAGCGATGGCCGTCCTGATGGGGGGTGGGCGCTGAAGCATGGACTTGTCTTTTATGTCCAAGTAGATCTCTCTCCTGTTTTTGCTGAATCGGGGGTCGTGGCCATGGTCACTGAACCTGTCTGACCGACTTCCCGTCTTTTGCTGTTTCGGCTGATCTCTGTGATTTCCTTCTTCCTTCCTCTTCCTACTTCCATCGTCCGAATGGCGGCATATGTCTGTCGCTTGGATGAATCTTTGAGCCCGAGTCATTGCTTCGGAGAAGGTTTTGACTTCGTTTTCTGCCAAGGACCATCTTAGCCGACCAGGCTGTAGTCCAGACATTAGGGCGGTGAATGCCACCGCGTCTTGTAGATCCGAGATTTTCAACGATTCCTCATTGAATCTTTTTATGTAGTCGGCCAGACTTTCATTCTTCTCCTGCCTGACACCCATCAAGTGGAGGCTTGTTTTCTTTTGTCTTTTCCCAGCGACGAACTGGTGGATGAATAGGTCCTCGAGCACCGAGAAGTCTGTTATGACCCCTGCGGGAAGCTCTTGGAACCAGTTCAAGGTCAGTCCTTTTAGAGTTGTGGGAAAGAAGCGGCACCAAGTGGGCTCGCAACTGGTCTGGACGCTCATTTGAGCTTTGTAGGCGGCCAAGTGATCATCCGGGTCGGTTAGGCCCGCGAATGGCTCGATGGCGGGAGTTTTGATTTTTCCTGGCCGGGTGCTTGAGTATGGCTTTGACCGAAGGGGACCATGAACTTGAGCGCCCCGCTGTTAATTCGGACAGGCTTAGATTGGGCAGAATCGCCATGTCCCTCTCGCTGAGCTGCCTTTTTATCGAGGATATGCCTCGCGTCATATCCTTTGCTGAGGCGCTTCTCATTGAGGAAGTGTCGGGCATCGTTGTGCTTATGCCCGTCGTGGACTCGAGGTGACTTGGATATGTGAGTCTCCTCTCCTCGCCTGGCGGATCTTCCCTTAGATCCATGCCGCTCTTCCTCCCCCTGTTTGGATCGTTGTCGATCGTGATGACTATGATCCTTTGCCCCCGATCGCTGCCGGCTAGGCTGACCCTGGTTCTCCGCCCGAAGGGAGGGGACCAAGGCCCGTTCTTTGGGTGACTGAGGAGGGCGCCCCAGCTGCAAGTTGGCTATCATGTCCATTAAGCTCTGCTGCAGGGTCCGTTGGAGCTGAGCGGCTATCAAGTTGATGTCCGCAGTAGAGATAGGCTGGGGGTCAGCATGCTGTAGCTGGTTTGACGGTTGCGGTCCGTTTTCAATGGACTGCTCTTCTTCTTCATGATCGAGAGTTTGAAAGGTCGGTGTTTTGGGTCGCTCGGACCTCCGTTGTTGAGATGGGGAGGGGTCTCTTTCGGACCTCTGACCCTGTGCCGAGGGCTGCCTGGTGCGAGTGCTCTTGGCTGGGGCCATTGCTAAGTGACTCTGAAAGGGATTTTGCTGAGTGGGGGCGAAGTGACTTTGATTGTCTTTTCCCCACAGACGGCGCCAAACTGTATCTGCTTCGAACTTAAGGATTGTAATAAGTTGAGTGATTTGATGTGGGCCCCAAGAGCGTTCGCCTGAGCTCCGGTGTCCGTACGCCTGAATCCTGCAAAACAAGGTTAGACTACCCCGGGGGTGTTTTCGGGATCGCACCTCCGACGCTCAAGTCAGACGTGATTGAGGTAGAGAGAGAAGTAAAGTCTAGAGAGAGATGCTCTAGTTTTTGTTAGGTGAGAATTGAATACCTGTTCATTGATGAGACAGTTGGTTTTTATAGTGTTGGGGATTTCCCAGACAGGAAACATTGTTCAGATGGGCCTTTTTGGTAGCAATGGGTATGTTACCTTTTCCGGCAATGATCATTCCATCTTTTCAGAGGTTCCCCAAATGCTGGTGATTAGGTCAACCTTGGGGGCGGGACCCGCTGTTGCCCTGTTTTATGCTTTAAGAGGCTTTTATGACCTTTATTGGGCTGCTGATCAATTGAGCCCAAACATTTTATTTTATTTCTTAAATGTGTATTCATAGGTTTTTGGCATAACTGTATAACACCAATCTAAAGTAAGGAGTAGAAATGTCTGGTGAATCTCCTAACAACCCTAAAAACCCTGAAATGACAGAAATAGAGGCGAGACGAGGCGGTACAGGAGAACGGAGATGAAGGTCGTGAACATAGGAGAACAGGGCGAATGGGACGTTGGTGGTTGTTGTTGTTGTTGCAAGGCCCCACCCGTCGGGGTTGAAGGCCACGAATTTCACCTCGATTTTTGCCATCGCGATCATTATGGGTGGTTTTCTTGTTGTTGTGATGGATGAGGAAGGTTGTGGAAGGGTTGGCTGTGAGGGTGGTAAGAGAGGGTGAGGGCCCGACGTAGTTGAGGAGGGGTGGTGGTGTTTGGTGTTCAGTGGAGATGAGATGAGATGAGAGAGTGGGTGTGAGTTGTGGTGGTGTTTGGAGGTCTGAAGGGGGAGGAGAGAGAAAGATGAGAGGAGGAGGGAGGGGAGAGAAAGTGAAAATGAATTTGTTTTATTTTTAGGTGAAAAATAGAAAAAAAATATAGCAAACCTGTCATATTGCATCACTTAGCCATGTAACCTACTAAAACAGGTCACAAATACAAGAAAACCGGTTAAAACACTATATAATAAAATGGCACTACAAGCTTAACCTAATAATGAATAATTCATAACTTGACTTATTTTGGGAAGATCACGCAAAGGCTGGCTTATTTAAAATAATTTTTCCTATGGGAAAAGGCCACACATAGTCAAATAAGTTATCTCTAGTCTTCTATAGTTATATGATTAGTTTAAACAGGGTACAAAGAGTACTAAATCTAAATTTTTATCTAAACTCAAATAAAAATACTAAACCACCTTAAATATAAATTGTTCCAATAAAAATATTTAACAATGTGCTACTTTTTTTGTGAAATAAAATTCATTCATTGATTTAAAGTCATATGACATCTACAATAGAAGTCAACGCTGATAAATACATATGAAATTGAAGTAAATACAATTCAAATATGGCAAAACCACGACCGTTGAGGAGATTTAACACTTATGAAAACCTTTGTCTTTCACATCGATGTCTGATGCATCATTCTACAATGAGGTCTATCGATGTTTTGTAGTTTTGAAGTAGAAATGGATTTAATTCAAGTTATTGTAAACAAAGTACTGACATTTGTTGCAACTTTGCATAAATTCCGATCTACAAATCAACCTTTAGAATCACACAAAAACCAAAACTAAAGGTCCCTAAACTCTTATATGGAGAGAGATAAAACCCAATATATAGGTAGATATAACTCAAAAAGGAAAAAAAAGAGCTTACCGCGTCCAAAAGGGTGATAGTTGCCCCTAGATTAACATGTGAACTTATTAGACCTTATTACTTATTAATACTTAACAATGTGCTACCTTGTATTGGTAAAAGAATTTGTTTATGGTGAAACACCTCGTATCTTTTTTTTTATCAATTTTAATTATTAGGAGTTTGTAAAATTTCAAAGAAGATAAGAAAGGAGGGAAAAGAGGGAAATTGGCTCCCTTATTTGAAGTTTCCAGTGCAAGTTTCCCGCTTTGTGCACTTGTAGTCCAGGTAAAATTTCCCCTCCTTCACTATCACTGCTCTATCTTCCTTCTTTTCACACAATTAGAATTAGAGAGAGAAATGTTTGGCAGAATAAGAGCGTCGCCATCGCCGGCGGAATGGTTGGAATTAGAGCGCCTACCTTCCAAGCTTTTCAAAGACGATTCTCTCTCCATCTATGGTAGGATTATTTCTTCCTTTTTTCTATTTTCCCTTCTTTCTCTGCAGATTTCTTCAATTATTCAATTCTTACATTTGGAACTCCATTACTCAAAAAGAAATTTAAGATTTAAAATTTAAAATTGTGGAACATTTTGTTCAAGGATCCAATCTAGGTTTTTTTTTTTTACTGGATTCATCAATTTTGATTTCATTGGTGACATATTAAAATCTTTGAAGCAGCGTTAAATGAACCATTTACCTAAGTTTAGAATTATTAAATGCTTTGATTTCAATGGGTATGTTTGTAATTTTATGCTGCTGCACTTTTTATTGATGCAGAAGCTACTCTTGTGAAGCTTAAGCAAGGATCCCAACTTAATATAAGTCCGACATCCCTAGATTCCATGGATTCTGAATCGAATGAATCGAACTCCGATGCATCTGTGGAATTACAAAAGGTTTCAGGACTGCCTGCCTGTAGTAGTGATAATTCTTGTATGGGTATTAACTCGAGCTCGAGTCAGGAACAAAAGAGAGGCAGAGAAATCTCTATACACTATCTGTTTACCAAGTATGCGAGTTCTCACCGAGAACAAGGATCGATTAACAGTTGCAATCGCGGGTCTTCAGTGAATATCTCGGTTTGTTCGACTTCGAGTGATTCTGAATCAACAGGTTGCTCAAGCCTTCAGCTCTGAACAACCAACCGTGCAGGTGCAGCTCAGGATTCTGTGAAAATTGTAAGACTTGATAATATTTGGAAGTCAGGAGATGCTGTTTTATGAATCATTTATGTAGGCATGATTGTTAATAGGGTCCTTCAATCTTCTTGTAATGTCAATCATTTGTAATCTTATGAATATTTGATATTACTTTCTCCTTCCCAGATTAATTGTAACACTAATCTATTTGCGAGGTTTCAAGATGATTGTAACATCTCATTAATTAACAAACTATCCATAATTCTGCCCTCCCAAATGTATAGAACAACTTGAATTTACTCCTACATGGGAAATAAAGCTACCCCCATTGGCCAGCCCCTTGGGAAATCAACAACGTTTTCATGGATTTCAAGCATCTTCTAAGGAATTTCGACAACTGGTCCATCAAACATGTGTTCAGAGAAGCAAATAAAGTAGCTTATTGGATTGTTAACCGTCGTCTAGTTAATTCCCGTTTTGAAGTTAAAACTATGTAATAACTCAAGACTGCATTCCATTCTTATAAATGACGCATTGGGTGTTCTACTCGAGTCGAGCGTCTCCTAACACTTCTTTTTCTTACTAAAAAAATTAAAAAAATAAAATTAAGCTACGCCCATATATGAAAGCTTTCTTCGGCTTAACCTCCAAATACCACCATATGGGTAGATTTTAGTTAGACAAATTTTTGTTTCATTGATCTAGTGGGGCATTTTTGTAACTATACACCTTTCCAATCTCATCTTTAGCTCGCTAAAACATAGTCAAATAAAGTTTTATTAACAAAAATGAGGCAAAACCGCAAAACCAATAAGGATATTGATGGTCATAAGCAATAATATTACTGTTTACATCAGTGACTAGTAATTTATTCAAAAACTTGTGCTTGTGTATAAAGGTGAGATACACATCTTACAGAACTCTTCCACAAAATTACATTTCAAGCAACTGGCAGAATAAATGTTGAGCCAGTGTAAACAAAGCCTCAAAACTGTGCAATGCTCAGTCAGTAGAATCACAGAAAGAAGGGCCAAATAGAATCACTCCCTTAGCCATGGTGCTTGAGCAGAGGTCCATTGACATACTTCACCGTCTTTGAACCAGAGAGCTGCAAAGGTGAAAAGTAATAAAGTCAGACGAGAATCAAATTGTTTCACGGTATAATGTTGATAAACGCACTCCTACAACATGTTCCCACCATTCAAAAATATTCGGTAGATAGACATAGTTATCCTTCGTAACAGTGCAATAGAACCTCTGCAACAATTGCAGAAGAGAGAGAGAGGGAGGTGATATTTTTTTTATCCTACAGAGAATTCCCCTGATGCATTAAGGCTCCATGTTTTATTTCACAAGAATACCCCATGTTTGATCCCATCAATCTTTGGAGGTCAAAATACACATGGAGTAATAGAATAGCACTCTAGCACTAGCAGCAAAGTTATTTCAGAATCTATTGTTTTGACTTTTGATACAGTACAAACCACTCGACCAGACTTCTACCTCCTAGAGTCCTAGTACTTGTTTCCGTTCACTAGATAACAAGGTAATCTTTTGGCTCGCTGTTACAGAATTCTTCAAACCATATTCTAGTTTGCATTATACCACAAAATTTGGAAGTACTAATACATACTTCAGTAAGGCAATTCCATGACCAAATGCATAACATGTGTTTCAGTGTTTGGCTATTGAAAATCTCCCCTCGTTGGTAAATTTCATACAAATGGAACAAAACATCAAAGCCATGAATTAATTCACAGAAACAGTCTGAAGATGAGTATTATTGAAGCATAGAAGTCCTAACCTATTTCACGCTTGCCATTGTCAGGGCTATCACTTCCATGGATTACATTCCTGCATAAAAGGTAAAGTTAAGAATAGTGGAGCTTTAGTTGCTATGAAAGTTGCAGCTCAAAGAATAAGAGGCCAACCTTCCCGTTTGAACTGAAAGGTCTCCTCTAATAGTTCCAGGTTCAGCTTGAAGAGGATCTGTTGCCCCTATTAGCTTACGTGCTGATGCGACCACTCCAACACCCTCCCAAGCCTAGCACACATCAAATACTGCCTCAAACTTTGTACTTATATCAATTGCAAGTTATGCCAAAGGACACAAACGACGGCCATTGAATCTTACCATACACACCACTGGACCTGAAGTTATGTAGTCAATCAGCTTTTGATAAAACGACTTAGCCTTCAAATCCTTGTAGTGTTCCTGTCAGAATTACCATAGGTAAGAACCCATGCAAACCCCAAAAATCCTCACAATAACGAATAAAGACATCAATATACTCCAGTCAGTATCTTGGCTATGCTAAGGGTCGATCCAATCAAGAGGAACATAATCATTCTTCGTAATAATTAAAGATAAATTCCAATTCAAAAACTTTTCCCTCTACTCTATGTTAGGTTCTAACTTCTAAGTTGAGCTTTATATTACCTTACACAACCAATTTATCTAAGGGCCTGTTTGGAAACCATCATTTTTCAAATGAAATGATCGAATTTGTCCCAATTCACTTGTTTGGATACTCAATGGAATTGTATTAGGAATTGGGCAATTCCAATACAATTCCAACCCAAGTTAAAAACACATGGTATAAATCCCACCCCCTCCCCTGTCATTTCAATTTCTCTAAGTTCCCCATTACTCCCTCCCCTCCCTCTCCCCCCGCCGGCGACCCCACCCCACGCCCCACGCCCCACGCCCAAATTGAAATTCAATTCCCATGTTTGCCAAACGAGTTTGAGGAATTGGATTTGGAATTCAATTCCCATGCTTCCGAAACGAGTGTGAGGAATTGGAATTGGAATTCAAAAGCATGATTTCAATTTCTAGAATTGAAATACTAAAATTGAAATGAAATTCGGGTTCCCAAACACTATCTAAAAAAATTAAGAACAAACTAATTGCAATTAAAATGAACTCCTAATAACATTTTATCAACAGATAAGATACATCTCCTGCTGGAATAAGTTCCTAGCCCACAATTAAGCAATCAATTCTCAAGAATCAGCCAAATTGATAGATTATCAACTTCAGTAACAAATAATATTCACATTTTATCAAGTGAAGCAAGCAAATACAAATAAAGAATAGACTTAAAAGTGGAATAATCAGAAAGAAGCAAACCTCAGCTAATTCTTTAGGGCACTGGTACATCTTCAATCCAATCAACTTAAAACCCTTCTTCTCAAACCTGGATATTATCTCCCCAACCTAAAAAAATGAAAAAATTAAAATTCTATCAACCACCCACTTAACCAAAAATTCTAGCAAATAAAACCCATATATTGCTTCAACAATTTTTCTTTTGGTTAGTGAAATAAAATGTAAAAACATACAAGACCACGCTGAACTCCATCTGGTTTAACCATAATGTAAGTCTCCTCTACTTGCTCCTGCAAATTCCCAAAAAAGATGAGTAAAATTCAAATAAATTACTCAAAATAATAACAAAAAAAGACTCGAAATTTAAGAGAAAGAGAAAAAAAAAATCAACCATGGAGGCGACTAAACGAGGAAGAAAGATGTGGGGTGTGAAAGAATTGTTTCGAGAAGAAGAATGAGTGAGAGGAGATGTTGGGGAATAAGAGAAAAGATGGGACTGAGAATGAAATGCAGCAAATTTTTGTGGGTGGTTGTTGCGGCGGAAGAGGATGGTGCTGCGGTGAGTGGGGGAAGAAGAGTTGAGTGGTGGTGATGAAATGCAGGGTGTTAATCCCCTTACAACTCCCATTGCTTCCATTGGTAAAGATTGGGGAATTAATTTGGGAGGATTTTGGGTTTTGTAGGATGATATTACGAAGTATGTGTTGTTCACTTGTTGTTAAGGATATGGGTTTTGTTCCATCGTCTTATTCACATTTTACAAAGCTAGCTACTTCCTTTCCTCCCACACGGCCATGCTGTATTGCTGTCACTATTGTTTGTGTTTGTAATTGGTGGATGTCTTTGACCTTTGGGGGACTTTTTTACCCGCAACTAGAGGTGGGCATGGGTTGGTGGATGTCTTTGGCCTTTGGGGACTTTTTTACCCGCAACTAGAGGTGGGCATGGGCCGGGCCAGTACGCGGGCCGACCCGGCCCGGCCCGTTGTACGCTACATGGGCCGCGTGTTTGTCACGGTCAAGAAATTTTATTTCGAGGCCGCACGCCTAAGCTGCCCGCGTGGCCGGCTGCCGGCAACGCTCCTTTTCGTTTTTTAAATTTACCTAAAACGTCAAAAATACAAAAAAACAACATAAAACAGGGGGCCGGGCCCGCAGGAGGCACGAGCCCGGTTCGCGGGCCTGGGCCGGGCCGTGGACAAAATCTGGAAATTTCAAGCCCGGCCCGGCCCGCCATTTCCCCAAGCCCGCGGGGCGAGCTTGTGAACAGGCCCGACCCGGCCCATGCCCAGGTCTACCCGCAACCATTTTAATATAAGTCTTTGCGTGAAACACCCTGTTAAAGAAAAAAAAATCGATAGAATAAGACTTTAGGTTTTTCCCGCAAAGAACCTTGACTCTTTTTTCCGAGACATTGACCAATTGAAACCCGGACACGTATAAGAGTACAAGACACATGACCCACATCTCTTATGTTCAACCTCATTTCCCTCTGTTCCAATATATACCGATGGAGCGCTGGGAAAATGGAAAAGGAAATAAGGCTGAAACTTGGGTCATCTGCCTTGCACATGTTTGGTTTTAATGAGTTAATGCCGGAAAATACTTGGTTAATGCCGAAAAATGGCTCATGTTGCTCCTCGAATTTTTTTAAGGTTTTCTTTTGCCAGATTTTTAAAAAAATATTGTTTCTCGTAAAAACTTGTATTTAAAAAGTTGTTTCTACAAATTTTCCTTCTTTACTTCATTGTTGGTCGTGGTAACCCTAAAGGTTTTGTCTTCAAAAAAAAAAACCCTAAAGGTTCATTAGGAGTAATTTGCCTAATGCCCATAAAGTGAAATAGGAAAAAACACAAAAAATTTAGTAGATGGGTTTTCGGACTGAAATATTTTGACAGCCCCGTCCAATTAATCTAAGCTGGTCAACTTAGATTGAAATATATTTGCATTGTAGTTGGAATGTATATGTGCGTTTGAATCACAGTGAGCAGCTGACCTACTAACCATATCCTTCATAACTCGTGGTACTAGGACAGGACTCTTCTTGTTATTCTCATAGAGAAAGTCAGAAAACGCCTTATCCTATCCATAGTCGCAGCCACTCTTATAAAGTCAAATTCAGATGCAATCTTATGAAAGAAAAAATTACAAAGTTCAAGTGAGGAAAGCATGGGCATGAATCATAATTGCTTGAAGAGGCAGCTAAGATCAAATCATAAAACACTAAACTTCACTTATTAGTCCATGTTCTATTGGCCTGAAATAACTGAACTGACTGGTGTTTGAGCTGAATGATAATAATAATAATAATAATAATAATAATAATAATAATAATAATAACAATAATAACAATAATAACAATAATAATAATAATAATAATAATAATAACAATAATAATAATAATAATAATAATAATAATAATAATAATAATAATAATAATAATAATAATAATAATAATATGATGGAGCTGAATTGAACCGAAAAACTGAAATATAAGTATATAAGAAGAGGGCCTTGTAATGAAATTAGTTTGAAATGAGCGTTCTTATAGCAAGTTACCTATGATAGTTGGCAACCAAGGATGTCTTGACCTAGTGGTTAAGATTGAGGTGCTGTGAACGATATGTCACAGGTTCGAATCCCCCCTCCCCTTGTTTGTACTTGTCTAAGATTCCAAAGAAAAAGAAGAAGTTGCAAAACCCAAAAGAAGAACAAACCGAATAATCAGTGTAAATTTCAAGAGTACGAAAGCAGAACCGAAAAAGAGCGCTGCCAAGGTTTGCATTGAGCACAACTCTTTTGACGAAGATCATCAAATGGCGAAGCAAGAAGAAAAGACATTTGAACTGGGTGATGGATATTTCTTCTAATGTTTGTCATTGAATATTTAATTTGTTTCTGGATGATCATTTCTGTCACTGGTTTCAAAGTGTCACGCACTCACGCTACTCACAAAAACATATCGATCTTATACAAGCCATACATTTATCTGTCAATTAGTAATAAAATTCATATGACATCAAAATATTTTCACTCCAGCTAATTATAAGCGTTGCTCGTATCAAGCTTCAATGCCAAAAAATCCCTTCAAAGATTTGAAATTCTTCATATGATGGAACATCCCGAAAGCCTTTAGAATATTATTCGTAATTATCCATAATTATCCAACATGCGGCGAAATAACTTTGATTAAGAGACAGTGTCATTCAAGAAGCTCTGTACTCTGTAGACAATATATTAAGTACCTTTGACACGATTCTATGAACCCGCGATACGAGACGAAGGGATCAATAAACAATGCTACATTGCTACATTCGGCCTCTAGTTTCTGCAGGAGCAACTTAATAGAAGTTTTTTGTCAAACCAACAGCAACAAAAGCTCCTCTCAATATATCCAAAACCATCGTAGTGAGTGAGGGAACGACTATGTGCCACTATAAAGGGTTCATAAAAACCTGTTTACCATAGTAGGCACATTCAGACTGAACATCAAGCCTGAATATCCGAGACAACAGTGCAACAGTTTTCAGAAGCTTTAAAGAACAACATTGCACTCTCCACGTAGAAGATATGTCAAGTCTTCGGATATGCTTACAGACCCATGTATGTGGGGGAAGCATGAAGTTACCCCCATATATCTCGACCCTCCTTGGACATGTTGGGACTAAAACTAATTATTTTCAGGTCTCACTGACAAATGTATCACCTGCTCAACTTACAAAAACATCTCAAATGATGCCAATAATCATCAGAGTGACCAGAAAAAAGGTCATTCTCTTCCCAATGAAACAAAAAGAAGAATTAAAAAATGAGCCGCTTTTCATTTATCTTCCTTTCTGTATATTAAATCAATGAAGAATGTTTACATTCACATAAATGGCATGAAAATCTGCCATAAAAAAAAGGAGAAAGGATAAGGAGCATTAACAAGAGAAAATGAAAAAAGATGTGTGAATCAAATTAATAGCCATTTAGTGTTCCACCACTACTCCCAGAACAACTGCCACAAAGAATAGGTAGAAGTCATAATCTGCCTGACAATTACTATCAACTATCGCCTGCGAAATGTCCTTCTGAACCAGCCATTTCTTTGTGTTTTCTCCTTGATATCCCTAGCTGTACCACCATACAAGATTTCAGTCTAAATAAGTTTAGTATATTAACTCTAAGTGCAAATTATGTAATATTCTATCATCTACTGAAGCAAGGGATACCTTGAAGTCGACCAGCACGATATAAAGCTTCCTCTGCAATAGGCCGCCATTGTTGAGCACATGAAAAGTTTGTCCCCATGCCAACACTTAGTCCTCTTAATAGGTGCACGGTTCGAAGAACAGAAAACAGTTCTTCAGGAAAAGCCTTCAGAAACAACCAAACAAGAAAGCAGAACTGTCAGGTGAAATTTTAGTGTTTGTGGTTAAGAATCAAGTCAATCAACAGGGTAGAATTGAAAAGCATTATAGACAATCAGAGAGTGAGACAACATAAATCAGTACCTCAACCGAAATCTTTTTAATAGAGGATCCTTCAGAGAAGGGCTGTAGCATTGTAACTCCCGGAGGTAGATTTGTGTCGAACATAGTCTGAGCTAACTTCAGCATTTCATCTTCTTCATTCTCACACTTACTCACGGTGCCAATACCAAGCTCCCTATACCCGGACAAGACAAAGATAGTGAGGAAGTTTTTTCCTCATTCAATTTCTGTATATTTATGGTACTGGATTAACTTGAATAAGATAAGTAGCCTATAATTGTGGGAAAAACTAAGACCATGAAACTGAGAGGAACTACTTCCACAAGGTTGTAAGTTGTGACAACCTATAGCTTTCAATTGCTCTTAGAGGATCATTATCAGCCATAGCAAGCACTAGATTTGCATATCCAAGCCTCAAGTTCTCTGGGAGATCTTTCACTTGCCCATAGTCCAGCAATGCAACCTAAAGAGTTATCAAATTCAATTAAAATACGAAAATTTCATGATAATTATTAACGAGCTTAAGTTCACCTAATAAAATATGTCAACAGCGTGTAATTTTCAAGTACACTTTGCGTCCGACTCACCTCAGAACCTTTACATATTAGAATGTTTCCTGGATGAGGATCTGCATGGAAGAAGCCACTCTTCAATATCATCTGCCCATATGCTGTAGCCAAGCTTTTAAGGATATTCCTGTAGCGCATTTCAGATTAACCCAAACAACAGTCGTGTCACATCAGGAAAACTAGAAATGGTTATATTGGGTTGCATATTCACAGGAAAACTAAAAATGGATGTGAAGAAGAAATAGATGTATCAGTTCCATCTATCACTAGAAAAGGGTTAAAATGAGATTGCATACTTCTAGATGAAAAGTAGACTTACTGCTTTGCTGCAGCTGCAATCCGACCACTAGGGTTGACGCCCCTTTTTGCCATTTCATCACCAAGTCTTAAGATTGGGATACCATCAATGTAGTCCATCACCAATACTTTCCTAATTAAAGGAAAATCAGTTTTAGTAGAGAAAGGGTAGAGCTCATCCACAGAATACAAAATTGAGATGAATAAGAAAGTGAGCGTATAATATCACATCGGAGATGCAAAATGGAAGCATTCCGGGCATGTCTGTTATTATATAGTTAAGAATTCAGAACATAAGTCAATTTGCTGCTTATAGTAAGATCAGAAGAATCCCTACCAACCAAGGTGTTTGGAATAGTCGCTCTATACACGCAAAGGGAGGGTGCACATGTTTTCCTCAACGGCTCAACCCCCCCCCGAAAAACCCAATCAAGGGTACCTGAAACTGAAACTAAATTGCAGTTTCTTGCACCTATTATTTATACAGCATATATACACTAAAGAAAAGCCATCTGGAGTTTAAGTACTGAAAGATTATTCACGAAGTTAGATTTGTTGGATATAATGCAAATGGAAGTTGTGGTATAGACTAAAAGGGCCATGTTGTATCTGAGAGTTCAGATTTATGAAGCTTTTCAGTTACAAAGTCTATTCCACTCTGTTTTAAATGTGCTGTAACAGTTGCTTATTTTTCTCCCCCAAATCTGATTTCTTTCCTTAAATTCAGAGAGCTTTTAAGGATTATTTTTCTGGTTTAATTTGACAGATTTAATTTGGCAGATTTCTCTCCTAAAATCTTTCTTCAGTTACAGTTTGTTTTTGGCTATAAAACAAGTGTTTTGCTGTCCTCAGAAATACACAGAAAACATTATCTTCTTCCTCTCTTCTTTTCTGATTTTCTCTCTCTAGTTCTGAGCATTATTATGAGTTCCTAATTTCCCTTATTTGAGTGCACATTAAGGGGAATAGCTGTGTGAAATCTTGGGGGGCAACGCCACTTCCGATTGCACCATAGTCGGGGCGATTTTTGCTTCTAAGACAGTGTTTCTAACACGTCACAGCTTCATTATCACATTAATCTTTTTGGTCCACATTGTTATTCATCTTCTGTTTTTGCAGAGCTATATTTTCTACAAGATTGACATGATAATGATGAACAAAAGTTTGGATATGGTCTATAGCTGTGTAACTTAACAAAACTAGGGTAGTTAATGGAGCAACTTGGGGATGCAAATTTGTCAGCACGTTTAAATCACAGTTTGCAGCTTACCTACTGACCATGTCCTTCATAACTCGTGGTACCAGGACAGGACTCTTCTTGTTATTCTCATAGAGAAAATGCCTGATCCTATCCATCGCTGCAGCCTCTCTTTTGAAGTCAAATTCATATGCAATCTTATGAAAGAAAAAATTACAAAGTTCAAGTGAGAAAAGCAAGGACATGATTGCTTTAAGAGGCAGAAAGATAAAGTCAGAGACCACTAAACTTGATATATATTGAAATCAGTTAGGAATACGTGAACTTATAGCAAGTTACCTACGATGGTTGGCAAAACACATCAAAACTTAAATTTAGAAGAGAAAACTCTGAAAAGTTTTAGCAAATTCCTCAATAAGGCAGCTAAAGATACACCCATAATGATAAGACAACTAAACTAGTCCTGGAACATCTTTCATCTGGAATTCTCTCTCTTGACCTAACTACATAAAAAGACTTGTACACATAATCCAAAAACTGTCTAACTGCGAACATCTCCATCAAAACTGAAATTTAATTGGATGTATAATTTATCTACTTACATACAAGTCAGTTAACTAGGGCATCATGAACCTCTTCAGATAAAGATAAGAGCATGAAATATATTTTCACCAAGAGTAAAAGAAGTAATAGAAGATATCCATTTATTTAGATCCAAGCTAACTAGCCCTCGAGTGCATACTGAAGAGCCATTTTAGAAATTTGAGAAGTATCACTCTTGAGAACAAGATGTAGGAGGTTCATGCACAGTTGTAACTTTAGCCTAAATGATTACTAGTTTATAGAGAAGCAATGTGATGGTACTAAAACGTCTAAACATTTCATATACTTGTTTTTTGGACAGAAATCCTATCATGATTCGTGACTTAAGTCATAGACGGTCAACCCCCTACATTAGCATTTACTTTATCTTAGCTTTAGGCTTAAAGAATGGTGATTAAAATAGGAGTGGAGAAAAAAAGCATAATTATTTCCACCTGTTTCTCCATTTCCTTTGTCACAGAATAGAGATCAAATTTGATATCTGTTTTCTGCATGTATAGAGCAAAAGCTTGCAAATTACGAATATCAGTCATCATCAACTCCTGAACTCCTGGATGTTGGACCTAGAAGATTATCAAGCATCAGATAATTATAGAAACATTGAAGCTTCAAAAGAGACATCCCAGTTATCTACCTTAACAACAACATCGTTCATGTTGCCCTTCAACCTTGCACGGTGGACCTGAGTTTGAAGAGAACACAACAAATACATAAGATTCAGCAAACATGTTTAAGTAAGGATATTCCTATATAAGATGGGGTTAGCTGAATTTATATATATATATATATATATATATCCCTATACACACACACACACACACACACACACACACACACACACACGAGACCAATGGTGCAGAAGGCAGAACCATACTACGCCAACAGCTTCTGTACATCAACATACAGATTTCAACAATCATAACATCAAGAACAGTCTACAGTTAGCAGAGACATGCAAGCCTAAAAATTTGCAAACAGACAAGCAGTAGAGCCAAAACATCTCGCTCTCACCAAATGGCTGGTGGAATCCAGCAACTACAACTTGTAATCATAGAGACTACATCAATATAAGAGATAAAACTTAGCAAAGATAACCCATGCAACTCTACCTAATACTTCTGGCGACAAAGTCAGAGAAACTATCCTAAGTGTGGGAGACAATCTTTTGGTTCCATGAAGGGTTCAGAAATTTAATCTTGTTATACTTCCTCCCGTTCGAAATACGTGAAACACTTGTCTCAAAAAAGCTCTCACATAAATGAGAGAAGTGTTTCACTTATTTTGGAACGGAGGAAGTATGTTATAATTGTATAACCACCATTAATCAGAGGGATAAATAAAGACATTAACTAATAAAGAATAAGCTCAGATAGAAGCAGCTTAAAAAGAGAAATCTGACATGAGTTTCTTACAGTGTTCACTATTTTTTTTTCTTCACATATACTAAGTCCAAATTAGAACCATCAAAATAGAAACAGTTACTAGAAGTAAAATGGCAAGAGTTCAGAACCTTTAATGAGGAACACGTACCTGTGCAATGGAAGCAGAACCAAGAGGATTTGCATCAAATTGATCAAACACTTCGCTAATGCTTTCACCTAACTCTGTCTCTACCACGAGTCGAACAACCTCATAAGGTGTAGGGGGAGCTTGATCGCACAGTGTCACTAGCCGTCGCACCCATGCAGCAGGGGCCAAATCAGGTTTTCCAATAATTTGAGCAACCTAATCGAAACCTCGTCACCAAAAGCATTCAGAATATAAACTTAGTCATTTCTCATAAACAAAGGCCAAATCTTTTCTACATTTCATAAAACTCGATATGTTACTAAATGGAACTCATTAAGCCATGGCTATGCTATAGCAATGAAGGGACACAATCCAATAAACAAAAACCATTCTTAATATTATCCAACTAGCACAAAAAGTAGGCAAAAAACATAGACTAAACCATTCCAAATCACTGAAATTTACATGCAAGATTATAATCACACTCCTAAGTGACTAATGCCTATATAGAACAATGAAGTAAGCCACAACACTAAAAAAACAATTGATAATGTACAATCAACAAAATTATTCCTTTTCTCTTGTATAAATCAATTCAGGAAATTAACAGTATTGTTCATGGTTAATAAATCGATTCGAATTAAACCAGCTCAATTCATAAAATTTGATTGAAAATTTAAACAAATCAAGAAAAGAACAAGAGCAAAATGTAAAGAAATTAAGAAAGAAAATTGGAATACCTTAAGAAAGAAGCCACCCATTTCATAGCACATATTGTAAATCTTATCAGCAGCAACCTCATGTTGCCTTTCCCACATTTCCTCTTGTTTCTTTACATCCTTCACAAAACTCACTCTTGCTTGAAATACCTATAAATTCCCACAAAAAATTTCCAAAAAAAGATAATGAATTTGGCATCATACCCATTTCCAAATCCAACCCAAATACATGATTATGCAAAATTAAAAAAAAAAATCAAAAAATTGCAAAAACCCAGAAGAACAAACCTTATACCCAGTATAAATTTCAGCAGTACGAGCCCAAAACTGAAAAGAACGCTGCCAAGGTCTCAATTGACCACATATCTTTTCTCGAAAATCATCAAATGGAGGAGCAGGAAGAAAAGGCATCTCCTTTTTTTTTATGAAGAAATTGAACTTCTAATTTTCTGAATGAATGTTTAATTTGTTTGTGTAACTAGTTTGGTTTCAAAGTGTTAGGCTTTGAAACTTTGGTTTTTTGAGTTAGTCAAATTAGTAAAGGAGTAAGGTGTAAGGGTAACTGAATAGCAGAAGAGGACACGAAGAAAATTGTGGCTTACAACTCACAAGCTAATGCAAATTGCAATGGATTGCCCATTTTGGAACTTTTAGTTTTATGGTCATGAATTGATGAATGATCAAGCTTGTCAATATTTATGGGCCATGCACCGGTTTTTCTACGAAGGGATGAACTTTAGGGATTATGTCCAAACTTTTCTCCTCTTCATTTGTGGTATTAGTTGATAGTGAAAATTTTGTTTTAAAGTGTTATACACTTCAATGAGTTTGTGATATGGAAATTAAGTTTTTCATAGATGTAAATTTCACAAAATTCTTTAAGAAAGGATCAGATTTTTTTCCTCTTCTTATTATCATATGACAAAGAGAAAAAGGGATTATGAATTACTTTTTATGAAATTAGACAAAGAATTCAATTAAGAATGCGTTGGTAATTTCTACGGGATCCTCCAGTTAGGAGCAAAATCATCAATAAAAAACACCATTTACTAAATTAGAATAAAGGAAATGATGTTATACAAGCCTTACCTTTTTTTTTTCCATTGCTAATAAAATTCATACGTCAAAGGTCGACTTCCAATAAAATTCACTCCACCTAATCGTAAGACTTGGGCCATGTCAATCTTCAATGCTACAACCTCTCAGATGATCTCAAACCCTTCATGAGGTGGAATATCTCAAAAGCCACAAAAATATGGTTCATAATTAGTCAACGTGGATACGTGAAATCACTTTGATTTAGAGATATGATGACATTCAAGAAGCTCTTTATCATATATGCAAGTACCTTTGACACTAATTTACGAACCACATTACAAAAGTGATGGGTCGAGAATTAGTGATATATTCCACCTCTAATCTATAATGTTTTTCTTAAAACCCAATAGCACAAAGCCCCCCTTAAGATATCCAAAACCATCCTAGTAACCGATGAAACAACAATGTGCTAAATTGCTAATATGACTGGTCAAACAAAGGAGACATCATGGTGCTCTTTGTTTTTCTCCTTCCAAATCATCCTTAAGGACAATGGCAAACTTACATAAGAAATAATATATAGACAACCATTTGTAGTCAAGTTCATAGTTCACTTATTCAAATTAGCAAATTAGCTATGCCATTCGCCATGAATAATGATTGAAAATCTTCAGGAGGACTAAAATCTTCAAGAGGTGCTTTGTCCTCCTGTACACACAAGGGTTCGCTCAAACTTTACCACTAAGGCCCCGTTCTTTTGGGTGAGAGAATCCGACGAACTAAAGCGAGGTGAGAAACCGAAGCTATGAACGAACGGGCGAAATGAAATAAGTTCAAAAAGAGCACGGCTTAGAAGCAGAGAAGGAGATATTATCTAAATATTCTTACGTTGTTCTGTTTTTGAACCACAATTTTATACATAGTTGCTTACACAAAACTTATTTTAAAAAGTCCATACATCACAGAGTTTACATATAATTAAATAATAGTAGTAAAAAAATAGCAATAAAAAAACAAAGTAGTAGTAAAAAAATAGCAATAAAATAAAAATGACCTAGTATTGTATTGAAAAGTAGCACAATACTTATTGTCTAAACTTGAATGAAGGAACGTCGACCAATGTGATCTAGGCGACTAATTCCACGTTTCCTCTGGTTAATCTCACAACATCCAGTAAAATTAGTGCATAATCTAGCAATACACCTCCAAGACATCCTCAAAAAAACAAGAGTAGATTTTCCAAGAGGAATAAGTAAATTGATGACAAGGAATTTGTGAACGAGCATCATTAGCAAAGAGCAGAGAACCACAGTGACAATAGCGATCCAAGGTTTGACAGGGAACATTACTGCGAAAAGACCCGTCATGAAAGTTAACAGAGTTGCAAAGAACGACGCAAGCAGCAACGAGACACTGAAATCCAGTATCATTAATGAATTGTGCCTACTGCTAGTAGCCATGATCCACAGGAGACAGAATAAGACCATCATTGATAAGCACATTGCCACCACATCTGAGATCATAAAGACCTGAAATGCTACCTTTGTTATGAAAATCGGAATCCCACTAGTTTCGTTGAGTCCACCAGGAACAGTGAATGCTGCTGTGAATGTTATTGTTGTCAACAGAGCTGCTATAATACCCATTGTATTTACATAGGTTTTCATCTGTACTGTAGGAATTCCCCACATGCTTCGAATACCTATCATTTCATTTTTATCCCCAATGCTTTTTTCAATCTGTACAATAATAAGGAAGCTGTTCTGTTAGTAGTGAACTAGTGATGAATTCACTTCAATGTTCCGGACTATCCCTCTTATCTATTGTGTTGTGCACAATGCCAATCATAAGATAGAAATAAGAGAAGGATCCAAACACGCTAAACAATGGGTTTTTAGCACAATGTAAATAACATTCATAGAGCGCAAGTGGTGGAGAAATAATGCAATAAGTACTTACATCAGGAGGTAGACATGATGATTCTCCTATCAGATCGCCAGGAGTTTTACCAGCCTTGTTTTGTAATTCTAGAAGTTCCACTAGCCATTTACCCTTTGATGACGACTTACGTTCAAGTTCCCATGTTTCAAAGAAAACTTTTACAAGGTCAAAACGGTTACCTTCAATTGCCAAATGCAGCGGCGTGTTTCCATTTTTATCCTTTAACTTCAACAGATCTCTTAAAGCCACATCTTGAAGGAGACGAAAGAAATAATAGTCCGATGGATGATTTATAAGTAGGTGCCAAAATGTCTGACCCTTAACATCAGGAATTTTTGCTGCTTCTGAGGAAATGGTGCATAGAGTTGTAGCTGTAGACAGGTTGCCAGCTTGAAATGCTCTCAGTAAGGGGGTCAGACCATCTTGATCAGGCGTACGTGCAGCTTCTACATTTGCCCTCACCATTAACTCTATGTCTTCTTTCTTGAATGGCTCCATGTCTTAGGCATTGTAAAGATATAATTACTATTAGGACCCTATGATGTAAGAGTACAGAAACTACCATAAACCTCAGGGTGATCCCTTAAATTGCACTCAACTTAAATGCCTCTTTGTACAGAAAAAGGATAAAAATAAGTAATAATTGTCGAAGTAGAAAGACTTACCAGGAAGACTTCTAGCAAGCAGATGTAGGGGTGTCTCCTTATGTTTGTTGACTAAAGTAGCTGACTTTTGATCATGCCCTAACAATCTTATTGCCAATCCATTGTTATTTGCTATGAGTGCTTCATGGAGAGGCGTATTGCCTTCTGCATTCTGGACCAACCATGGTTTCTCATAACGAGCACCCTTGAGGCTAGCCTCTTCTTGATTTTGAAGGATACACTGATTGCATAACTCCAGTAACACTGACAAAAAGCCTGATTGCCACAATGATGAACAAACAAAAGCATCATTGTTCTGTTGGGTGTTATCTTGATTTCCTGAGGCAACATAGATTGAGGTATCAGGACGATTTCGCACCAGGACATGAATCGGAGTATCCCCTTTAAGGTCAGTTTGAGAAACAAGTGCTGGACATGAGCTTCCAAGTACTTGTTGAATAAAATCTACAAAGTCATCTTGCATTATATGGCTTTCATTCTTTATGCGCATTAATCTATGAAGGACATTCCTTCCCTCAGAATCTTGTGAGAGTAAGAAATCCATTCCTAACCTGCTCATTCTTTCTCTTAGAAAAGTTATGTTCGCTTTGTCTGCTGCTTCACATTCCTCCCGTGTCATTTTTCGTTTCCTTAGTATCTGCAAACACATTATCATCAACTTAGAGAAACAGGAAGGTGATGATAGGAGGACAGTAAAATATATTAGTCCTATCAAGCACTAGGTTCTAAACTCGTGCAATGCACTAATTCTATTTGTTTCATTCTTTAAACCGGGTCTAAACTTTAAAGAGATAATAAAAACACAATAGGGCCAGAAAAACTGTGAAATTTATAATCAGCAATCAGGATGACTCCTACCGCAAGTAGATTATTTTGTTGAATCAAAGATGCTGCTGCGATGCCTTCCATGTTTCTGATGCTGAGTTTGGTTGAGGATTCCAATAGAACTCGCACCATATTTATGTCCTTATTCTTTGCAGCGATGTGTAATGGTGTATTTCCTTGTTGGTTCTGGTAATTCCTAAGGGCGTATATCTCTTTAAATTTAAGCAGGTTTATACCTTCTTGGTAGTTGGGCATCTTACTTATCAGAAGGTGTAAGATGGAGTTTCCGGAAGCATCACAGACCTCTGCAGACTGCGGCAAATGGTAAAGTATGGTTCTTATTACCTGCAGATTATAAGGTGTGCTGAGTGATGCTGCTCTATGAAGAGGGAGTTGAACCTTTTGCATCAGGCCAACATGTTACACAACTTCCTTTCTCTACCAGAAAATTTATCATACTTGACATATCTTCCCCGGTCACAAACTTTATCACCAACGCTGCTCCTCCCTCGCTGAGTGGTTGTTTTTACTTTGGTCATTATTGATTCGCTCTCAGCTAGAGATTAACAAATACACAACAGAAGTTAGAAAGGGTTCATTATTTTTGTGGTCGGAAGGCAACAATAGCTGATACAGACTTACAGAGATGAAACTGATAAGTGAGTTGAAATAAAGAACTTGTTTTTGATAGAATAAAATAAAGAACTTTGTATGAGCAGCTCAAACTATCATAATTACTTTTTCAGATGTACTTCATCCATGTTAGTTGAATATTAACATAAGATAAAAACACCACAATCATTTTACTAATATGCAACATGGTTGTGTTTGTATCCTTTGTGGTATAATACATAAATCTCTTATTACAATTAAAAGGCACAATAGCTTCCAAATCTTGTTTCCAATGTTAGATAATTTGTTGGTACCACCACCACTACATATGTTTACTATATGATCAAAGTATATTACAATCATGCTCGTTAGTATTGAATTCATTTATAGTCCGTCATAGTTTTATTGGGACTGTCAATTCCTAATATTCTTGCTATACTAGTTATTCACTCAAGGGATGGGGTTGGTTGGGTTGGTAGGATTTCGCCTTCCACCCTCTAACCCCTCCCCTTGGGCATGATTTGATCCAATGGCAATCCTGAGATAGGATCTTTGTAGAGAGTCCACGTAATTTACCATTGACTTTTGAAATGTTCCCATACCCCAATTTAACCATAATACATACACATATATATATATATATATATATATATATATATATATATATATATATATATATATATATATATATATATATATGCAAAAATCACGCGACAAAGCATCTATACGAGAAATGAGACTTAGAGTCAAAACACTTCTTACTTAGAGTAACAACACTTTTCACCTAGAGTCACGACCCTTTGGAAAAAGGTTGGAGTCACAACAAGTTGATGTTTTCTCATGTGAACCCCCTCTCTAAATATACTAGCGCTTTATATGCCCGTTGCGTGCGTCAAATATCAAACGGGAACCATCTACTTATTGTGATTAACGGTAGAATTAATAAACTAAAAACCAAAAGCATATAACTTAGATGATTTCTAAAATTACCGATGAACTATCTACTCCTCTTGAATAATATTGCTATTGTCAATGTTATGTGGTTGATCATTTTAGCCAAACGAAATCGATTTTTACAATAATACTAAGTCATAGGTTTAGCATTAGTATTGTGCGGGTCAAATTAAAAAGAAAAACAAACAATAATATTTGTGGTAAATAATATAAAGATTAATATAGATAATACTTCAATATATATATATATATATATATATATATATATATATATATATATATATATATATATATATATATATATATATATATATATATATATATATATATATATATATATATATATATATATATATATATATATATTCCATAGGTTTTGTTGTGATTATTTCCTTCTTTAATTAGGCAATGTCTAAAAAACATCAGTTCTTGTTTTTTTGTTTCATGCAATTAGTTTCTTTTGGAAGGAAAATTATTTGCATTTTTTATTTCACCTAGATTTATGCTAATCAACCAAGCTGTTAATTTTTTTTATCTTTTCCTTTATTAATTTAGTAAGAAAATCTCTTGTATAAGCGAAGGGTGAAAGTGTCTTTTCATGTGGCGCATGTACTAATCAGGTATATAGAGGATATACACACAATTCAAAAGGAGAAAAAGACTATTAGAAAATGATCAAAGTAAAATTTCTCGCCATGCATATATAACCAAACAAAAGACAAACATTAAACTTACCCTTCAAAAAGCATATGAGCTTGAGGATGAAGCAACTTACAATAATTAACATGGTGTTTGATTGCAAGATGAAGAGGTGCTTCGTTTGAGGCGTTGATAATATAAGCCAAGCCAGGATCCTTCTCCAACAACAATCTCGCAATCTTGACATTGTCATGAATAATTGCAACATGAACAGGAGTATTTTTCTTAGCGTTCTGCATCCTCCATGGCTTCTCACTGGCCTCATCATGACTGTGTAACCTCCTCACCTCCTCAAAGTAATTAAAGAGTAAACTCACGATGCTTAAGTTTCCGACCTCAGCAGCAACATGAAGAGGGGTGTTTCCTTTGCAATTCCTTTCACAAAATAGCTCATCATTAATGGGAAATCTCCTTAGAGATGCTTCTATGAAATCATGTTGCTCGTGCCGAATTGCTATGTGAATGATATTGTTTTTCCAATGGGTTTTCTTACGTAAATATTCATCGCTTTGAGCTTCAGCTTGCAGAATCTCTACATTGCCTTTCATGGAGGCAGCATAGAGTTCCTTCTCCATTTCTACTGCCTGATTTGGATTTTCCATGGCTTCCAATAGCTCAGACTTTGACTTATCTTGCTCTTTCTTTTTATGGTTAGAGTACAGTTATTAATTTACGGAAGACAATTTATAGAATCAAATCTTCAAGGAGAACACGATGTAATTGTTGTACTAAAAAACGAAGACTCAAAGTCCACGTTGTATCACTGAATTATTAGAAGTTAAGTGTTAAACCATGATCTCTCTGAAATATTATAAGCTAAACCACGTTACAAGTGGTGTTTTTTTTTCCCTGGGTACCTTGTTGACTAATTAGTACCAATATTATACCTTCGGCCTCGTCCATAATATAATCTTTGCATTCCATTTTAGGTGTCCCAAAATGTTGTTCTTTGTTTCTATATTTTAATTCCACAATTCCATTGATTTGCCTAAAAAACCATGCAATCATCATTTATTTCTTTCCTTGGAAATAGTTTTTACTTTATTTTAATGAGCACCAAAGGGTTGAATTAGTCATATATTTAATCTTTCTTTCACCCATTATACACCATTCTCTCTCCTAAAATCGGTTTTTTCCCACAACATTAATTGTTTATCATTTATGTTTCACATTCCTTAATTCTCGTAAAAAATGAGAAATAAGCACTATATTATGGGACGGAGGGAGTATTATGTAAAGTATTATAGTAATAGTATTAGATAAGTTAGTAAATTTGGTCAACTCCAAACTCCTAAATTATTTATTGTCTGCTAATTTTACTTGTGTCCAGCCAGCTGTTGTAGGTGCTAACTCTGGGTTTCATACAAGAGTATTAAAGATACTATTATACTATCTCCATTTCTTGTATACTGCAAGTCTTGCAAGTTGCAACATTGTCAACGTGGATAAGAAGAAATAGAAATTGACATGAGCTAGTTTGTGTTAGACGGTCTGACTTGTTTGGTCGGACCACTTAAACTTTTTATTTTTTCTTAACTTTCGAGCATTTTTTTGTAACTACCTACTAATTTTTATAGATTTTTGGAGAGATATAGAATATAAATTGTCAACTTATATCCTAGACTTAGTAACTTATACTCCTCCCTTCCTAAATAAGTGTTACATTCACTTTTTCATATAACTCAATGCGTTTCGTTGATCATTAATATCTTTAATTGCGCACAAGTAAACATTGAGACGGATCTAATAAAATCTCACTTAACTATATTTTTCTTTATATAATAACGAGATAATAGAGTCAATTTTAGTTGATAGATAGTGTCAATTTACTCATTGTAACACTTAGTAGTATTTAGGAATAGAGGAAGTATTACTTTGTGAATTGACACATGCTGAAACTAACACGGTTCTTGTGTTGAACACTAGTTAGCGTTTATACCTCCAACAAAAAATATTTTGCCAATGTTCATGGTAACAGAACTAGGTTCTTAAAAAGGCGATCTCTTCATAAAATTTTCATTACAACTCTATACTAATTATGCTACATGTTATTTAAAAAAAAATTATGCTACATGCAAAGATGCTAATGAGACTTTTGTTGCAAAATTGCATATAAGGGTCTGTTGTATTCAACTTAGGCTATGTTGTGTTCGACTTATTTTAACTTTTATCAGAAAAAATAAGTTCAGATAATATGAGATGAGATAAGTTCGGATAAGATAAGTTCATATAAGATAAAATAAGTCTAATAATACAAATATCATCAAGTGTAATACGTTTCGATAAAATAGTATAATTTCAGATAAGATAAGATAGTAATATAAGTTAATTTTTCAGATAAGATAATTTCAAATTTCAGATAGGATAAGATCTGATTTGTCAAAATAAGTGGAATAGAATAAACCCTTATTTTGACTTGTTTGAACTTATTTTATTTTATCTAAATATTATATAATCTTATCTAAAATTAATTTATCTTATTTGAACTTATTATATCTGGACTTATCTAATCTGAAATAAGTTAAAATAAGTGGAACAAAATAGAGCCTAAATCAAAATTATGCCACCATTTCTCAGCTAGATATTGACAATTTCACATCAAGGGAGGGCAACTTAAACGTCACCTAAAAAAATTAAAGAAATAAAGCAAGCAAAGCTGATTTAAAGTGCTTAACCGCAAAAGGATTATGTTCACACCAAATTGAATCATAACAGTTGATAGAACCCAACAAACTACCAGCAATTTTAAAATTATATAAGAAAGGTTATATAAGACGCCAAACAAAGCATATAGTATGATATTAGCAAAATTATAGATAATACAAAATTAATTTGACAAGAAAAGAAGAAAGATAAACCTGATGAAACAAAAGTGCACCAGAAGTCGCCTACGAATTAATTGGTTAGGAGTTGATGAGGTTGCAAATAATTAAATACTTGAGAAACTAAAATGTTTGATGAATGTTGAATTCTTCAAACTTGATGAAGTGTGCAGTAATTATGCGAAGATGAAGAGTCAGTACTCATCAAAGTGTAGACATGCAATAGAAAACGAAGAAATTTGAGGGGAAGAAGATTGGTGGAAACTGAAAGTGCTAAATTAGGGTTTTTTTGTCAGAAAGGACCTAATAAAATACAAGTTTTGTAAGGAAGGACCTAATAAATTTTTTTTTGTCTAAAAGGACCTATTAAAATACTTTCGATTGTTAACAGGGACCAGTTTATGAATTTCAGGCCAAAATTACTATATTCAGACGTTGACTTTTCGCAGTTGGGACACCACAACTACATTTGACAGGAATTTTATTGCTTGATGATGATTTCGCACATTTTCTGAAAAAAAAAATTAGATTTTCTTGGTCTGAAATTCATAAACTGGTTCCTCTTAACAATCGGAAGTATTTTAATAGGTCTTTTTAGACAAAAAAAAAATTATTAGGTCATTCCCTACAAAACTTGTATTTTATTATGTCCTTTCTCACAAAAAACCCGCTAAATTATTATAGAAATTGTAAAAAATCATTACAAATGTACATTCAAATGTGAACACTTTAATTACTTCTATTTTTTTTGGGTTTTTCTAGGTTATATTGTGTGTTTCTTCAGTTTCTACATTGTACTCCAACATTTTTAAAATTCCACGCAGTGCCCCTCAACTTAAATTTTTTCAATGAACAATGCCCCTGCATAAATTTAGACGTCATTTACATCATCTACTTTTTGTAATCTAGTGACATTAATTTAACTCTTAGAGGGAGTATTTACATTTTAGATTTGTTCCATCAAATGACAAAAAGTAAATGAAACTAATGACGCATAGTTAGCGATGGGGTATTATGCATTAAAAAGTTAAATTTAGAGACACCGTGTGGAATTTTGAAAAAGTTTGGGTAAAATGTAGAATCGAAGAAATACGAGTATATAATGTTGAAAAACCATTTTTTTCAAGGTAAGGAGAATTATTTTACAAGAAGGGAAGAAATTAGGATCCTTTTTGCAAGAATTAAGAATAAAAAACCCTTGTTAGAGTATCACAAGGGAAGGAGCGCCTTACAACCAATAGCGCAACCTTGATCCTCAGCATAACTCACTAAGGAGTAATGCCTATAATATAACCATGGTATTTCGGTAAAAAAAGCAGAAAGATGCTTAAAAATTGGTGGCAAATTGGTAATAAGGTCAAATAGTTGAGGAACCATATCGATATGCCGTGGTATACGCCCCTTATATTTTTTTTTACTTGCTACATTTTCTTTCCCCATTTCCAAAAAATAATTTCAAACTTTGATATCTTGAGTTACCTATAAGAAAAAATTATATATTTATAAAACATACGTTGAGACGAATAAAACAAGATCTCACATGACCATGTTTTTTTTTTCTTACGTACGTATACAAAACTAAAGAGGTCAAAATCTACATGTAAATATTCTTTTCTTTTTTAAGGAGAAGTGCCATACTGGATCCAAACAAGGCACGGGTTAATCCGACTGACCTAGCTACACAGGCAAGACCCTTGGAAGTTGGAGGGGGGGTTAAGGGAATCTCATCCTCAAAGTGCCTCTTGTGGTGATTGATCCCACAACCTCAAGGTTGTGAGATACAACTCTTACCACTAGACCAAGTACTATTTGGTTCTCATGTGAATAGTGCCCATAAATCCTATTAGCAATAAATGCAATTTTTAGGACCTAGGGTTTGCTAGTTAACTTCAAGTTCAACAATAAATGCAAAGTTGTAAACTTTAAATGAGAAATGGAAGCAATAAAGAGAGACAAAGATTTAACGTGGTTCGGTCAAGCTTGACCTACATCCACAAGCAAGAACCTTGGAGTTTTCTTTAGCCTCTCTAACGGAGGAATTACAATGAATAAGAAGAAATAGAGGAGGAGAGAGAGAGAGTTATATTTTGTGGCTAATTTGAATCTTAGGGTTCTAAATGACTTTAGGATGTCTTATATATGATCTCCTAAAGTTTACAAAATGACCCAAAACCCAAAACAAAGAAATCCGGAAAATCCGGATTAAAATCGCAAAATCCCGAAACAGGGCCAGCTGCCCGTCCGGGTCAGACAGCCTGCCCGGGCACCAAGGTCGCCCGCCTGGTGCAGGGTTTTTCAAGACAATCTGCCTTCGAGACAGAATGTGGTGGACAAGACACGCCCGCCCGGGCAGCTGAAGGAAGAACATAGGCTAGACACGTGCGTCTGGCGCACAAGCCGTGCGTCCAGCTCACGTCAGTTGTGTGGGGCTCAGATTGTGTGCGAGTGGCGCACCACTTGCGCGTGAGGCGCACGCCTCCAAGTTCGTATCTCTCTCCTCCTTCTGCACAAATTCAAGGCATACATTACAATTCTCCACCTTGACTTGAATTTCTCTAATACACCTCCAAAAACAACAAAAACACCAAACAAACTCCAAGGCTGTACCCCATAGGGGCCTACAACAAACAAGAGGAGAGACCCACCAAGTTCACACACAAAGTGAACTTAGTGGTTGGCAAAGGCTTTGTCAACATGTCGGATGGGTTCTCCTCGGTACGAATCTTCATTAATGTCAACTCTTTCTTATCAATAACATTCCGGATGAAGTTGTACTTCCCATCAATATGCTTCGTTCTTTAATGGAACGTGTTTTGGTTCTTAGCCAAGTGAATGGCACTTTGGCTATCACAAAATACGGACACCTCCTTAGAACACGAGCTAATCTCCCTAACCAAACCTTTGAGCCACTTTGCCTCCTTGAATGCCTCGGTAATCGCCATAAACTCCGCTTCCGTAGTTGAAAGAGCTACAACATCTTGTAGCGAAGATTGCCAACTCACGGTCGTACCTCCCAAGGTAAACACATAACTCGAAGTTGATTTCTGATCATTCAAGTCTCCACCATAATCCGAATCACAATACCCAATCACACCATTTGCATCTTGGCCAAACTCCAAGCAAACATGTGAGGTACCCTTCAAGTACCTTAGAAGCCATTTCAAAGCTTCCCAATGCCCTTTCCCGGGCCTTGACATATAACGGCTCACCATGCTCACCGCTTGAGCAATGTCCGGCCTATAACATACCATGTCATACATCACACTCCCAACGGCACTAGTATAAGCAATGTGAGCCATGGCCCTTTCATCTACTTCGGATTGAGGACAGAGCTCCTTTGAGAGCTTGAAGTGAGAACCGAAAGGAGTAGAAACGGGCTTTGCATTGTTCATTGAACCTCTCAAGAACCTTCTTAATGTACCTCCTTTGGCTAAGGTACAACGCCCCCTTAGATCGATCTCTCCAAATCTCCATCCCAAGTATCTTCTTGGCTTCACCAAGATTATTCATATCAAACTCACTACTCAACAACTTCTTCAAATTGTTGACCTCAATCAAATGCTTGCAAGCAACCAACATATCATCAACATAAAGCAAAAGGTAAATGAAGGAACCACTTACTAGCTCTTTGTAGTAGACACAACTATCATAGGAGCTTCTTGTGAATTCATGAGCCAACATAAACGAATCAAATCGCCTATACCATTGCCTAGGAGATTGCTTCAACCCATACAATGACTTCACCAAAAGGCACACATGCTCTTCTTTCCCTTCAACCTCAAAACCTTCCGGTTGCTTCATGTAGATTTCCTCCTCCAAGTCCCCATGGAGGAAAGTCGTCTTAACATCAAGTTGGTGTAGCTCCAAGTCTTCCATAGCTACCAAGGCAAGCAAAACTCTAATGGATGAGTGATTCACAACTGGTGAGAATACTTCATGAAAATCAACACCCTCAACTTGAGTGAAACCCCTTGCCACAACTCTTGCCTTGTAGACAGGACCTCCCGAATCCGGTGTACCCTCCTTTCTCTTGTACACCCATTTACACCCAACGATCTTCTTCTTCTTAGGTGCAACAACCAACTCCCAAGTATTGTTCTTGTGCAAAGACTCCATCTCTTGCTTCATTGCCATCAACCACTTGCTTGAATCGGGTAGAGACATTGCTTCCTTGTAGGAGCATGGATCATCAAATGTCTCTACCTCATTTGCCACGGTGAGAGCATATTGCACATAGTCACACTCCTCAACATATCTTTGAGGTGGCTTGATTTGCCTTCTTTGTCTCTCACTAGCAAGTGTCTTGCGTTGGGTTTGAGGTGAACCCTCAACATGCCTCTCTTGAGTGAGAGCATCATCATGTGAAGCACTTTCAAGCTCCACCTTCTCCTCGGTGTCATGAGATGAACCTACATCATTACAAATAGAAAGCTCCTTCTCCAAAGTGATCATACATGATTCATCAAACACAACATCTCTAGAAGTTATTACCCTCCTAGATTTTTCACACCAAACTCTATATCCCTTAACCCCCAAACCATAGCCAACAAATACACATTTTCTAGCTCTAGGTTCAAGTTTATCCTCATTTATATGAATGTAGGCCGGACAACCAAACACTTTTAAATTAGAATAATCACAAGGAGTTCCAAACCATACCTCTTGAGGAGATTTAAAGTTAAGGGCGGAGTGAGGAGATCGGTTCACCAAATAGCATGCCGTTGCAACCGCTTCGCCCCAAAAGATCTTCCCTAACTTGGCTTGTGAGAGCATACATCTTGCCCTCTCTAGGAGAGTCCTATTCATTCTCTCCGCAATACCATTTTGTTAAGGCCTCCCAACACAAGTTCTATGACGAACAATGCCTTCATCAAGACAATACTTAGTGAACTTCTTTTCAACAAACTCTAGGCCATTGTCGGTTCTCAAAACCTTAATCTTCTTGTCGGTCTTCTTCTCAATCATAGTCTTCCATTGAAGAAACACATCAAACACACCATCCTTGTGCTTGAGAAAGAACGACCACACCTTCCTAGAGAAATCATCAATTTTTGTGAGCAAGTAACTACAACCACCCAAAGAAGTCTTCCTAGAGGGACCCCATAAATCCGAATGGATGTAATCAAGAGGTCCTTTGGTGTTGTATATTGCGGGCTTGAAGCTAACCCGCTTGTGTTTACCAAACACAGAATGCTCACAAAAGCCAAGGTTGCCTAGCTTCACATTATCTAGCAATCCTTGCTTGCAAAGTTCGGACATTCCTTGTTCTCCCATATGACCAAGCCTCAAATGCCAAAGCTTGGTATCATCATCACTCATAGTGCCGGTGGAGACATTGGCCGAACCACTAACCATGGAACCTTGTAACACATACAAGCTTCCCCTTTTAATGCCCTTCATCAACACAAGGGCACCCCTAATAACCTTCAATACTCCACCTTCCGCTATGTACTTACACCCATTGTTGTCAAGAATACCAAGAGAGATCAAGTTCTTCTTCATTTCCGGAACATGGTGGACTTTGGACAATGTTCTAACCGTGCCATCAAACATCGTGATATCCACGGACCCTATGCCAATCACCTTGCAAGTTGCATTGTTTCCCATGGTGACCGTGCCTCCATTATACTCCTCATATGAGGTGAACATGTCTTTGTAGGGTGTCACATGAAAAGAACATCCCGAGTCCATTATCCATTCACTCTTGCTCTTGAGCCTATCATGAGTAACAACCAATGCACCACTTTCGCTATCGGAATCAACATAACTTACATCGGCAGAGTTCATGGGTTCCTTGTCTTTCCCGGGCTTACTATCCCCCGATTGCTTGTTTTTCAACTGTAGCATTCGGACTTAATGTGCCCCTTTAGATGACAATAATTACAAGTCTTGTGCTTATTAGAATTGGCTTCTTTGACTTAGAACGCCCCCTATTCTTACCACCATTACCACCTTGACTAGTAGATGCAACAGTATTTGATCTACCCCTAACAAACAAGGCATCACTAGAGTTTGATGATTTAGATGTCAATTGATTATCAATCAACTCCCTTTGTTTCAAAGCATCCCTAACATCATCAATACTCAAATCATCTCTACCATACAAGATAGTTTCCCTAAAATGCTTGTATGAAGATGGTAATGAGCACAACAACCAAATAGCCAAATCTTCATCATCCAAAGTCACATCAATATTTTGAAGATCCATAACAATAGAATAAAACTCATCTAAATGAGACTTAAGAGAATGACCTTCCTCAAGTCGAAGGTCATACAATCTACTCTTGAGTAGAAGTCGGTTGGTGACACTTTTTGCCATGTAAAGAGACTCCAACTTCAACCATAGACCCGCCGCTGAGTCCTCTTTAGCAACTTCCCTCAATACTTCATTCGAGAGGCAAAGTTGTATAGTCGATAAGGCCTTCAAATCCACTTCTTCCCATTTCTCTTCGGTCATAGTAGTAGGCTTCTTTACCTTGCCCTTAAGAGCCTTATGAGCACCATTTTGAATCGAGATTGCCTTCATCTTCACTTGCCATAGTCCAAAGTTGATGGACCTATCAAACTTCTCAATGTCAAGCTTCATTGTTGACTGTAGGCGTGTTTTTATTTCGCCTACGCGGTGTGAGCGCGTATTTAATTTGACTACCCCATTGTTAAGGTTTTATTGAAAATTGTTTTGAAAGAAGTCGCCAACAATTCTTTTTAGGAAGAATCATAAACCTAATTGGATATGGGAAAAACATAGGGACAAATTATCCAATGTATATTTCCCCGTCCTGACTCCATAGATGGTCAAAGTGAACCAAAGATTGAGTTCGGGGGTGAGGGTACGAATATAGTCATAATGAACCACATTCGCCCAAAGTTGGCCTCTACTAAATATCGATTCATTACAGATTTCATGCCAAAGAATAATCATATAACGTTTTAAACACCCTAAAAATATTAGTCTGAATTGGTTCAGGAAACACATAAAAAGACTAATTTAGTGACATGTTATTAGGCAATCAATATTACATGGAACCTAGCAAGTTGTCCAAATTAATCTGATTAATATTAGAACAGTTCTTTAGGTCTTGATTAGCAAAAATAACATGTGGGGTGATAAAAGTAATAAAGCAGGGACAATCATATAATATGCATAGAATGTTCAGGCAAGTATGTAATAATATGAAAAATAAATTAAAAGAGAAAGGTTTAGAAGAATATACAGTAGAGCGATTATATATTAAAGATCTACATCATGAAATAAGTGGTTAGTAACTTCAATATAAAAATATAGAATTTATTCAAGGATCCTCAGGATTATACCTATGCGGCTTAGATTGAGGAGCGCAACGATCTTTAGGCGGAGCAATCGTGGAACCAAGAACGCAGTGTGATTAAGAATTGATTGAAAGTATTGAAAGTATTTGAATGTTTGAGTGTTTTTGTAGTATTCGAAGTGTATTTCGGAGTATTCGAGAGAATTTGTATCCGTGAAATAATAAAATGAAAAGCCGTCCGTAATTCGGGAAATTCCGGATATTTATAGGGAAAACAAAACTTGCGCTCCACGCAAGCCCTGCTCCAGGCGCAGGCCTACGTGGCAGGCGCAGTGCCACACGTCAGGCGCACATTGGTGTGCCTGACGCAGCCAGCCCAATCAGGTTTAGGCACGTGTAAACGCGTTTTTGAAAAGATAGAAAAGAAAGTTGCGTCTCAGACAAGACCTGCGTCAGACGCAGGACTCTGTGTGAGTCACAAAATCTACGTGTCAGGCGCTGATTGGCTCACCTGACGCGTTCTGGCCTATGTGATGGACGCACGTGGCGCGCTGAGCGCAACCCCCGCGTCCGACGCATATTCTGGAATATTCGAGCATATTTCATTGCGCGTCTCTCAAATATACTTTTTTATCCCTAAAATTCCGGAGATGGAATTTTATGGATTAAAAATCTGATTTATTTATCAAAGATAATAAAATATTTATGAAAAATATCTATTAAAATAATAAATATTTGATTGGGCTTTTAAAATAGATTTAAAACATTTTATGGGCTTGAAATACAATTAATCATCATGAACAATTAATTGGGCTTTAGAATATCATTTCAAAACACATTTTGGATTGGTTCTTTATATTGCTCTTCCGTTGAGTCGCGTCAACTAATGCCGCGGTATGTTTCATCATTGGATCCTTAAATGGGGAGACACGATTATGTGTCTACATTGACATATTCTTCAAGGAAATCAACTAGAAACCTCCGAAACCTCAAGCTCTTGATACCAATTGTTAGCAAAAAAATGCAATTTCTAGGACCTAGGGTTTGCTAGTTAACTTCAAGTTCAACAATAAATGCAAAGTTGTAAACTTTAAATGAGAAATGGAAGCAATAAAGAGAGACAAAGATTTAACGTGGTTCGGTCAAGCTTGACCTACATCCACAAGCAAGAACCTTGGAGTTTTCTTTAGCCTCTCTAATGGAGGAATTACAATGGAGAAGAAGAAAGAGAGGAGGAGAGATAGAGAGTTATATTTTGTGGCTAATTTGAATCTTAGGGTTCTAAATGACTTTAGGATGTCTTATATATGACCTCCTAAAGTTTACAAAATGACCCAAAACCCAAAACAAAGAAATCCGGAAAATCCGGATTAAAATCGCAAAATCTCGAAACAGGGCCAGCTGCCCGCCCGGGCCAGACAGCCCGCACGGGCACCAAGGCCGCCCGCCCGGTGTAGGGTTTTTCAAGACAATCTGCCTTCGAGGTAGAATGTGGAGGACAAGACACGCCCGCCCGGGCAGCTGAAGGAAGAACATAGGCCAGACACGTGCGTCCAGCGCACGTCAGTTGCGTGTGGCGCAGATTGTGTGCGAGTGGCGCACCACTTGCGCGTGAGGCGCACGCCTCCAAGTTCGTATCTCTCTCCTCCTTCTTCACAAATTCAAGGCATACATTACAAATCCTATACATTTTCAGGGGGATTTTGTTGATCGAATCTATTCGAATGAGATGTCTATCAAATAATTGCAATTGATGTTATTCGATTCCGATGAGAGGAAAGAGATTTGGAGAAAATGAGTTTTTATGATCCGATAAAAAAATCGAACTTATTTAGAATATGAAGCAAGTAAAAAAACGAAGGGAGTAACCAACAAAAAAACATAGTACATTTGATGGAAAAAAAGTAGTACATTTCACCAATAAAGTAATAGTTTTTTTATACTACATTCTCTATATAACATACTACTTTTGCTATAGATATACTAATTTTTTTGTTGTTGAAGATACCAATTTTTTAATCCTAAACTAACGGCAATGTCGTAAACTAATCGTAACTTCTTTTCTATTTTATTGCATTTTTTTTCTAAAGTATTGTTTTCTCCTTATTTACCAAATTACACTGTTCTATTTGTATAGAACACTCCTGAATTGGCAAACATTCCTCTCTAAATGAAAACAAAAATTACAAATATCTAAATTTTAACAAGCTAAGGATCGGTGCGTCTATTGCTTTCAATTCGAATCAAGATAGTTTTGAGATGGTACCAGTTAGAAGAGTTTTGGATACTGAATTAAAAAAATCAACATAACTAGGCAGATGAGATGACATGTGATGCGTACAGCATACATGTAATATACTAATATTCAAAATTATCTTTGGCTTAATGTAATATTCAAACCTGGTTAAGGAAACAATAACTTTCATTGATCTTCCCATCTTTACCATGGTAAAAAGGATTTTTCATATAAGCAACAATGTTTTTCTTCTTGGTGTAGAGGGAGCCACAAAGGTAATGATATAGGCCGAATTTGATCCCAGTCTTGGTTACCATATGTTAAGACTTTAACTAACTAAACTAATTAACATCTACCGCAACAATGTTGTATCTATTAAAAAAATTATCATCATCGAAACATTTGCTAATCAACTATAGCCTTTGTGACCAACTAAAACCATGACGCAATGGTTGTAGCCATTGTTGGTAACTCGATTCGATTTGACACATAGAGTCCGTCCATCATAACCTATATTGTCGAGTCGACCTTTTACCAATATAAAGTATATTTTGAGACATTATTATTACTCCTACAACGATAACAACTACTTTAATGGTATTTATTTTCAAAATAAATGTGACCTTCATTTGTCTCTTACTTTCTTATTGCCTTTTAAGCCCTATTCTTTTGGACTTATTTTCAGTTAATTCCAGTTCAGTTAATTTCAGTTCAGTTCAGTTAATTTCAATTCAGTTAATTTAATTTCAGTTTAGTTAATTTAATTTCAGTTCTGTTCAGTTAATTTCAGTTCAGTTAATTTCAGTTCAGTTCAGTTAATTTAATTTCAGTTAATTTCGTTTCAGTTCAATCTTATCTAATCTTTTAATTATTATTTTTGTTTTTAATATTACTATTAATATTGTTATTATTATTAATATTATAATTATAATAACAATATTTTTATATTTTTTTATATTTCTATTGTCATTATCTTTTATTATTATTATTAGGAAAAATTAGCGTGAACAGCACCAACTATTGGTTTGGTGCACAAAACAACACGAACTAAACGAGGTGTGATGCACAACACAAACTTTATGACATAGGTGCGAGAATCAACATACATGACGATATTGGCCTGAGATTCGTTTACCCAAGCCTTAAAGTTTGTGCTGTGGAACCATACCAAAATTATTGTTTATGTTGATTCATGCACTCATGCTATAAAGTTCGTGTTGTACATCGCACCTTGTTTAGTTTGTGCTGTTTTGTGCACCAAACCAATAGTTGGTGCTATTCGCGCCAATTTTTCCTTATTATTATTATTATTATTATTATTATTATTATTATTATTATTATAATAATTATAATAATAATAATAATAAGTATTGATAATATTATGTTAATACTTATTTATTATTATCTATTATTATTATTTTAGAAAATTAAATATACAATTCAGTTCAATTTCTCTCATTTTAGTTAATTTCAGTTCAGTTCAGTTAATTTCAGTTTAATTCAGTAAATTTCAATTCAGTTTAGTTAATTTCAGTTCAGTTCAGTTAATTTCAGTTCACTTCAGTTAATTTCAGTTCAGTTAATTTAATTTCAGTTCAGCCAAAATAAGTTCAAAAGAATAGGGCCTTAGTATCATATTACGTACAATTATCTTTGCTTACAGAATTTCTCTCTTTATCCATATTAATTACAACCATTTGACTGACATATATATTTTGTAATGTACAACTTTATTTGACCTATTAATATCTTTAGTTATCTATTAGTAAAAATTATGAAAAGTTGATAAGTTATCTTTATAAATTGTATCATGCCAACTTATTGATAAATTATTTTTATATAGTGTTTTTAGGCACATTTAGGGTGCATTATTAAAGCATATTAGTCCATATAGTTGCATTTTAGGTGTCATTAGCATGAATTATCTATTTTGTGCTCTATTACACTTCTTTGTGGTTTTCTTAATGTTTCAGGTAGTTTCATAGCTATTTGGACGCTTTTGAAGCAACTTTGGATGAATTGAATATATAATTCTTGCAATGGAAGTTGATGAATTGCGGTTTTTGATCGATGAATATATGCTCATGGATGTTTTTCTTGATCCTTATAATCATATGAAGTGAAGATAGCTTCCATGGGGATCGTGACATATCTTTCTAGATTGAATTTGAGTTGGAAACGAAGAAATATGTTAGTTGCAAAGTGATTAGAACTGATACATGTTCATTCTGATCATAACTTGATTTATACAGATTGGATTTTAGAGATTCAAAACTAGACTTGAAGATCTTGGTAATGGTAGGTCACGCGCCCGTAGACGATGCCTAGAGACTGAGATACAACCTTTGGAAGATGACCCAGCGAAGCTGTCACACGCCTAGCTAGCATCACCCAGCATCCAATGGTTGCCTTCTTCGCTCTTGTTGCAGCTTGCTGCCTGCCAACGCCCACGTCAGCTCGCTTGACGCAGATAAGGGACTTTACTATTATCGACCAATAATCGAACTTCCTTGTTATTAGTTTATTTTCTTATTTCTTTTCCTTTACTTATTTGGAAATTAGATTAGAGGAAAATATAAATACTCAAAAGGGGATTTATTTTATTTTCCTCTCTCATGTTTTATATTTCTTAGAGAACTTTAGTATTATGTTTTCTTCTCCATCCTTTCCTTGGAACCCTACTTTTTCTCTCTTTCATTAATTCAAATTCTAGATGTATTTTTCATTGTTTTATTCTTTATTAATACTTCATCCGTTTAGAAATAGTTGTACCATTTCTAACTTTCACGCATGCGGATGCATGCTTTCAACCATTAATATCTTTAATTATCAATAAGTAAAAATTATAAAAAGTTTATTTTTAAAAAATATACATCGAGACAAATCTAACAAGACATCACAGACTATGTTTTTCCTAAAATATGAATCACCAAAGACAATTTAAGTGTAAGATGTGAATAGCGCACAAAATAGAAATGGTGCAACTATTTCTAAAAAGAGGAAGTATTTGTTAGTGTCTTTCTCTTTATTATTGTCGATTATTAATATTGTTTTCATTATTTCTCAATCATGAATATTCTAGGTTAAATATTGATTTTGCTTTAGTTATTCCAATTATGAGTGAGTAGTCTCTTTGCTAAGGCAAAGTGAGGAAAACCATGTTTATACCGTGATATTTATACTTTGAAATTGATTGATTTATAAATTTGAGTTTTGAGTAATTCCAATTGATAAGTTTAAATAGTTTGATTCTTGTAATTCGCCAATATCAAGAGTTAATTAATTTGCTTATAGGAATTAGAACTGAAAGATCATATTCTTAGAGGCTTCATTACAATTGACAATTCTGAATATGTTAGCGATCGTACTGCGTAGGTTGAATTGATGAAGGTGATAATACCTGATCGTAGGATTAAACCATAATCTTGTTATTACTTGTTTCTAGTTTAGTTATTGATCAAATCAACCATTCGTTTTCCTGAGATAATTTACTATAATTAAGCGAAAATCAATAGAAATCCTCTCCCTGTGGGATCGACCCGTATTTTCTAAGTCTTTGCTTACAACAAACACCATGCACTTGCGGTATTACTTTTTAAACTCATCACTTATCATTGAGATTGCCACATTGCCCACACCATGATTGCATGATGGTTATGAAAAGACATCGTTTTATCAAACCTCTTATTTATTATCTATTAGTACAATTTTTGTACACGTCATTTTAGTTTGAAAAATGGAAACTTACACACAAATCTAATACGATGTCACAACTTTATATCCAAAATAAAAAGATAATGAAACAATGTAGCTCCCTCTAAAAATACTGAGTTTATTCATTATACACCTAGGTGTACTATGTGCATGGTACACCCAAGACTAATTTCTGTTCATTTGGACTCTTCTTTTTAAAACATTTTGCTCATTTGGATGATTTCAAATGGCATGAAGGAAAAAAAAATAAGCGTTGGGTGTCTGTCTTTCACGATACTAGCCTAGGATAATAAAATTTGTACTAGAAATTCACACAATTCTTCAAACTACATCACTATATAATAATAAGAAGAGGTTACTATGATTTTATCATCTACTTTATTAGTCATAGATCATTTTTTTAAATTTTAGTGTGAAAGTACTATTATTTTGTCTTTAGATATAATATTTTTTTTCACTAATTAATCCGCCAACAAAAACGATTGACCCAAGAACAATTCCACAGTTCTAGAAATTTAATCAAAAGGTAGTCATCAATTAATCAATAACGACATCTCTGATTGCAAAGTAGTGTTACTTGTTCAAGGAAGAGACTCCCCCACCACAAGACTTTTTCACTAATCTTGTCTACACACTAAATACTAATGAGCGGACGTTGACGAGCGTAATCTTGTCTACGCCTAACTGGGTTTATCTAACAACATATTACCTCCGTTCTTTTTAATAGTTACACTTACACTTTTCACGTATGTCGATGTACTACTTTAAGCCTTTATATCTCTAATTCTGTATTTGTAAAAAATATAAAAAGACGATATTCTAAAAGTACATATCGAGACGAATCAAACAAGACCTCACATGACTATATTTTCTCTTAACCATAAATCACAAATGATAGTCAAAGGGAAATTTGTAAATAGTGTCAAAAGTAAAAGTGTAACTATTAAAAAGGAACGGAGGTAGTATCCTACTTGTCAAAAAAAAAAAAAAAAAACAACATCCTAAATTTAGTGCATAACCAATGCTCTATCCGTTTCTTTTAATAGTTTAAAAAAATCTAAATGGGCCCGGTGCACACTAAGTTTCATATAATGAGTTTTTTAGAATTATAGTGAACTTATATACAATATAGTAGATTTTATTGACGGAAAACATATAGTGAAATTATATGCAAGATAGTGGAGGATTTGATTTTAACTTTTTAACATGCAGGAAGATGTAGGTTGTGTAGTATATATCATGACACGTGCTTTAACATATAGAGAGATGTAGTTTCTACATGATATAGTGAGTATCTGAATAATATAGTGAGTTTCTGCATGATATAATGAGTGTTAGAATGATATAGTGGATTTTTCAGAAATGATGTAGTTCTTGCATGATATAATATGTTTCTGAATGATATAGTGAGTTTCTTCTTGATATAGTGGGTTTCTGAATGATATAGTGGATTGTTTAGAAATGATGTTGTTTCTGCATGATATAGTGAGTTTCTGCATGATATAGTGGATTTCTGCATGATATAGTGGATTGTTCAGAAATGATACGTGTTTTTGGCCTGTTTCTGCATGATATAGTCAATTGTTCAGAAATGTTATGTGTTTTCTGGTGCACACTAATGTTAACGTAAACCGGGTCCACGCAAGTCGGATTGTTAATAGTTATAATTTACCTTTTCATACTTATCAATATAAATGTTTGAACATTAATATATCTTAATTTGTGTTTGTAAAAAACGTAAAAAGTTTATATTTCAAAAGTACATAGCGAGACGAATCAAACAAGATCTCATATGACTATATTTTTCCTTCTTTAATTTTATATATGTAAAGAAAAACCTAGTCATGCGAGATCTTGTTCGGTCCTCACAATGTACACTTTCCAAATATATAATTTTGACAATTTTCTCTTATACATAACTCAAGCTATTAAGGTTTAAAGTCGTATCTCGAAAACTGTGAAAAACATAATGTAGCAATTTACTTAGCAAAAAAAATAATAATGTAGCAATTAAAAAGAGATCAAAGGAGTAATAAGCAAGCAAAATAGGGTTTTTTTTTCCTTGACTGATTTTCTTAGAAAAGTGTCAAAATTTGAATATCAAACTCACTTTTAGAGGAGCTTTGGGGGATTAAACCACAAAGGGGTATTGGGGATTTGGAGTAATTTTAAGTCCTAGTATTTTTAAATAATAATAAAGTGATTGAGTAGGTGCTATAGTACTGTTTGATCAGCTTAATTAAATTAATGGATCTAGTCATTCCCAAACTTCAAAATAAATCATCGTCTTTTACTCGTAATTAAGGCTAACTAATTAGTAATGTAACTTAATTATAAATAGTAGATTCGGAGGTATGACTATGTGATAAGAAAAATTGAGCCATTGAGGTACTAACTCATCACAAAAAGGTTTGTAAATTAAGGTATATTTTTTGACAAAAAGTCCTAGACAAGGAGATCTAGTAATCAAGTAATTATGATTGCTAGGGGTAAGTAACTTAGTTGGATAAAATTATATAACATTTGTCATAATCAATAAGTAAAATGTAGTATAATAAAGAACTATTAAGCATTCAATTTAGAGCGCCGTCTTTGAGAGCTTAGGGTAAACTCCTTTCATGGTGAGCTTCGAAGTTACATATCATCCCAGCTACTAACTTTTGTAGCTAATCATGGGTAGAAATAAGAAATTTCAGACACCTAATCCTCTAGTAACTAGACAAGTGCAACTTTTAATAGAAAAGCATGGAACTTTGAACTCTAAAGTTTCTGGAAATGAAACACCAGTTAATACTCCGATAACCACTCCAGAACAAGTTGATTCCAGTAGACAAGATGCAGTAGCTGTTATGCAACAACTATTTGCTCAAAATCGCATTGTGCTACGTCAAAGTGCAATGATACACAAGGTTAATGCAGCTAGCCAAGAGGTTCCACTTGTGCTTGAACTAGAGGTAGAGGCAAGACCAGTTACTGATGGTACTGTGTTGCAAGATAAAAGGGGAGCACCAAGTCAGTTAGAAGAGCCAACAAAGGAGGTTTTCGCTCAGCCGTTACTAAGACCCGGGTGCGGGTGGCTACAGAGAAGAAGCTTACTTCTAAGGGTATGTCCTTGAAATTTATAGCATATAGTATTCAGAATGGTAGAAATGTTGCTAAAATTGACAAGACAAAAGTAAACAATTATCAGATATTTGGGCTAATGCTGTGGTATTGTATCATGTTGTGGGTCAAACTCCTACAATAGGTGCTATAATTAGATTTATTAATATGGAATGGAACCATGTTAATAAACTTAAAGTGTTTTTACATGAAGATGGATATTTATTGATAAAGTTTGAAACTTTGGAAGATAGGAATGAGATTCTTTATGCTGGAAACTTAATAGCAGACCTATGATAGTGAAGGCTTGGCACCAAAGTTTAATTTTCATGAAGAAATAATGAGAGTTGTGCCATTATGGGTTAGATTCCCAAATTTACCATTGAATTGTTGGGGTCCTGAAACTTTGAGTAGTATTGGAAGTATGATTGGAGTACCACTGTTTGCTGATGAATGCACCACTAGGCAGATGAGAGTTTCTTTTGCACGCCTACTCATTGAAGTGGATGTGACTAAACCAGTGCCTAGGATAGTCCACATTGAAGATTACAATGGTAATGTTATTGAACAGAAATTTCAATATGATTGGGTGCCTTCATTTTGTCAGAAATGCCAAACAGCAGGGCATGATTGTGGTAAGAAGACTGATAGACAACATGCTAGTAAATGATCCTAAAGTGGTTCAGAAATGGGTTCCTAAAGCTCATACAGTGGAAGTTCCAGACAGCAAGGCTGTTGAAATTGAAGATTTGACTTATTAGATTAGTGGGGAGAAAGAGATAATTGTGCCAGTCCACCAGCAAGCATCTCAGCCAGTCCAACAACAAGCAACAAATGCAGATGTGTCACCTACATAAGTGAGAGTAGGGGATATTGTTTGGTCTATAGTGCAATCCAAAGGTAGAAAAGATAAGCAAATTGATCTTAATGGGCCTGGTACTATCATTCATACAGTAGATGAAGGAGGATCGAGCTCTTTCCATATCAATTCAATATGATCATTAGTACATGGAATGTGAGAGGGTTAAATCAACCCTCAACTATAGTAGAAGTGAAGAAGTTTCTTAGTACTAATAAAGTGAGTTTTGTATGGCTCCTTGAAACAAAAGTGAAAGTGATAATAAAATTAAAATTATGAAGAAATTCAGAGATGGTTGGAATTGGGATGATAACTATATTCATTCACCCAGAGGGAGGATTTGGGTTGCTTGGATAGCTAATGATATGACTTTTCAGACTTTTGAGAAGACCGATCGGCTCATTCATGGGCGGTGGGGCGATAAGTCGACCGGGTACAGGCACGCTTGTTAATGTAGTCTATGGACTACATACAGTGGAAGCTAGAAAATATCTGTGGAAGGATTTGATCAGGCTTAATCAGTCAATTTCTAGTGCTTGGTGTGTGGTTGAGGATTTAAATGCGGTTCTTGATCTCGAGGATAGGTTCCAAGGCGGGTCTATTACTTCTTATGAAACTCGGGATTTCATTAATTGTATTGATCAAAGTGATTTTTAGAGCTAAGAAGTTGTGGGCATTTTTATTCTTGGACAAATAAAAGTCAAGGTGATACTAAAGTTATGAGCAGAATTGACAGATGCCTAGTGAATTCTCATTGGATGATTGCTTATGCTGGTGTTATTGCTGAATATCTCATCCCAGGTATTTCATACCATAGTCCTATTATTTTAAAATGTTTGCCTCCTCTCTCTAAGGGAGGTAGACCTTTTAAAATTTTCAATTACATGTCTGAGCATGCTAATTTTGAGAAGATTGTGTTGGATTCTTGGGGCAATTTTCATGATGGTGATATTATGAGTCAGATTTGGAGGAAATTCAAAAAGATGAAAGATAAGCTTAAAAAGATTCATAAGCATGATTTTGCCAACTTAGATGCTAGAATAGCTCATTGTAGAGAACAACTTGACATTGTGCAAACTCAAATTGCAACTAACAGACTCAATGCTGATTTATTTACTCATGAAGCCGATTGTATTAAAGAGTCGAAAAAATTTCTTGTTGTTGAAGAGAGTTCTTATAGGCAAAAATCCAGAATACAATGGCTTAAGTTGGGTGATAGTCATTTTTTCTTCCAGTCTATGAAAGAAAGATTTGCAAAAAATAGCATTGATGTCCTATATAACGCTCAGGGTATCAAGTTGACTCACACCACTGATATCCAGAATGAAGTGTTGGGTTTCTATAAAGTTTTATTGGGTTCTGCTGCTACTCAACTACAAGGAGTGGATATTCCTATTGTGAGAGCAGGAGCTCAGTTAAAACCTGAAGCTGTGCAAAGTTTAATCCAACAGGTTACACAGGCTGAGGTTGATTTGACTTTGGCAGAAATTAATGATGGCAAAGCTCCAGGCATTGATGGTTTTAATAGTTACTTTTTTAAGAAATGCTGGCATATAATTAAGGATATAATTCTTATTGTAATTAGGGAGTTCTTTGAGTCTGGCACTTTACCTGATGATATTAACTGCACTCTTGTCACTTTGATTCCTAAAGTGGCTCATCATTCTTCAATTAAGGAATATAGGCCCATTGCTTGTTGTACAGTGCTGTACAAGCTCATTGCTAAAATCCTTACTATAAGAATGCAGAAGATTGAAGAAATTTCATACATATCAATTGCATCCACAAAGTTTTCTCTCAACTCTCTGAGCTGTTGCCATGGCAAGGAAATCTGAAGTGGAAGGAAGACTGATAAGCCTTGAGGTCCGTCTTCGAATTCTCAAGCGCTAAAATCTCGTTTCATTGATGAGATTATGGGTGTAGAAGCATTGAATTTTGGTTATAGTGAGGAAATTTTAGCCCCTAAATCGTCGATCTAGAGTTTGAAACAACAATCTATTTTGCATCATACATTCAATGAATGGCTTGAATCGATTCATCGAAGCAATCCAAAGCAACAATCTAGGCCTACTAATGGTGAAGGTACGTCTAGAACTCCGATTTTACTGCAATTGGATGAGGTTGATGCTGATATTAATCATGAAATTGATTGTAATGCGATAATGAGATTGGAATTCATAATTCAATTGATGATGTGATTGGGAATAATAATGTGAATGCTGATCAGGAGATTGTTCAAATTGAACTATCCGATATACGGGATGAGATAGATTTTTGGAATTCCTCTATTATGTGTTATATAATAGGTGCGAATCCTTCGTTTCAAGTTATGGAGGGATTCATAAGAAGGATTTGGAAGAACTACAAGGTGGATAAGGTAGTCTTGGTGAAGAAGGGGATGTTTATTGTGAGGTTTGCAGCAATGGATTCACGTGATCAAGTGCTTAGTGGTACATATTTTTTTGATAGTAAATCGGTGATAATGAAGCCTTCGACTCCAGACATGGTTTTTTCAGAAGGATGAGCTGAAAACTATTCCAATATAGGTTCAATTGAAGTTAGGTATCAAATATTGGGGGGAAAAGTCTCTCCATAAAATTGCATCTCAAATTGGTAAGCCAATGCAGAGAGATGATGCAACAAAGAAGCGTGATAAGGTTCAGTATGCTAGGATCTTGCTGGAGGTTGAAATGAAACAAAAGTTTCCTGATGTTGTGAGTTTCTTGGATGAACATGGTGAGAAACAGGATGTTACTGTTGTCTATGAATGGAGGCCTTCTAGATGTGATAATTGTCATATGATAGGGCATGATACTATGGAATGCGAAGGAATAAGGAGAAACAAGTTTGGATTCCAAAGAAAAAACGACCACAATTGATTACAGATTATGTGGATGCCGGTAAGAATGTTAATCAACCCTGTGCACAAGGGGGTAGATGCGGATGGCTTTTAGAAGGCACTTAAGCCTATCGATTGAAATTAACAATTATTAAGCCCACTACAGATCACTAATGCATTTGACATTTTAGTGAATGTGGTTGGGGAGAGATTGCTCAAGATCGGGTGGTTAATTCTAGTATTGAAGATCGAGATGATTGCCCGGAAGGACAATGTTCTCACCGAAGTGGGAGGAGGGGACTCCTCCACCTTAAGTGGATAGAGTTTTGGCATGGAATATCCCGGGGGATAAACAGGGGCTCGAAACAGATAGAAGTGAAGAATTTCATTCAACAACAATCTGTTGGCCTTGTGAGTCTCTTGGAAATGAAGGTAAATGCCTCCAATCTTGGGGGTCTATACCAAAGGATGTTTTCTGGTTGGTGTTTCAGTTCGAATTCTTCTTATAATGACAGTGGTAGAATTTTGTTGGCATGGAAACCAGGTGTGTTTCATCTAAACATTTTGGGGGGTAATAGTCAAGTCTTGCACTGTCATGTTCAACCTGTTAGTGGCTTAATAGGATTTTATTGTAGTTTTGTCTATGCTTTTAATGATAGTTCTAGAAGAATGGAGTTATGGAATTTCTTAATGCAGCATAATACCGATGACCCTTGGCTCATTTGTGGTGACCCGAATTATGTTCCGCACATTGAGGAGAGAATAAGAGCCCCGATTAGGACGAGAGAAATTGAATATATCACTCAATGTATGCATGAGTGTCAAATGGTTGGTGTTAAGGCCACTGGTAATTTTTTTTACATGGAACAATAAACAAACTGGTCATGATATAGTCTATTCTAAGATAGGTAGAATCATGGCTAATCAAGCATGGCTAAATGTGTATGAGAATGCTGAGGTGGGGTTCATGAATGAAGGTATGTTTGATCATACTCCTGCCCTATTGAATGTGTATCCAAGGGATAATCAAGGGAGGATAGATATTTCACCATGTGGAAGCATGCTAGTGAGTTTAATTCCCACGGTGTCCGGGTGCTTGGAATGTTCTTGTCCATGGTACAAAGATGTATCTGCTTGTTCGAAGCTTAAAGGTGTTAAGAGAGTTTTAAAAGAGTTAAATAAAAGTGGCTTTGATGATGTTCATGCTGCAGAGGTGAAAGCCTTGCATGAGATGGATTGTGCTCAGGAAGCAATGCATAAACATCCTAGGCATATTGAGTTTGCTGACTTGGAGCTTGATCTGTCAATGAGTATAAAATGAAGCACCAGATTTATGTGGAATTCTTGAAGCAGAAGGCTAAGTTAAGGCTCGGGCAAGAGATGATGATGAGAATCTTGCTCTCTTTCACCAAAGCATCGGAAGCAAGAAAGGTGCGAAATCGAGTCTATGCTATCTTTGATAAGGATGGCATATGGCAAGATTCTCCTACTGGAGTTTCTCGGGATTTCTTGGACTATTATCGGCGTTGCTTATGCACAACTTGTTCCAATAAAAGACATGTTCTTCAGCAGATTGTTCAAAGTGGTCCAGTTGTTAGTGATGTTTAGAGAGCTAGCTTGGAAAGAGCTTATACTTTTGAGGAGGTGAAAAATGCTCTTATTTCCATTCCAGGAGACAAAGCTCCTGGTCTTGATGGCTTTGGAGCTCAGTTTTACAAAGATTCATGGGATACAATTGGAAATGAGGTTATTGAGGCAATAATGGATTTTTTCGAGTGGTACATTGTTAAGAGAAGTTAATTCAACATCCATTACTCTAATCCCTAAAAGCAAGTGTCCACATAATGTTGGGGATTTTCGACCTATTTCCCACCTTGTAATGTGCTTTACATATGCATTACAAAGGTTCCGAGCATTAGGTTGAGAGACATTCTTCCGCATTTTATTGATGAGAATCAAGGGGGTTTTGTGCATGGGAGATATATTGTTCATAATATCATGATCATCCAAGATCTAATGAAGCATTATGGAAGGAAAGTCGGAAGCCCTAGTTGTTTGATTAAGATTAACTTGCAAAAGGCATATGATACTTGTATATTGGAGCTTTTTAGAGGAAATGCTTACTTATTTATAGTTTCCTACTAGCTTTATCAAACTAGTCATGGAATGTGTTTCAACTCCTTCCTTCTCTTTTATGATTAATGGCACTTTACAGGGTCATTTTAAATCTAGAAGGGGCTTGAGAAAGGGTGACCCCATGTCACCTCTGTTGTTTGTTATCAGCATGGAGTATTTATCTAGAATACTCAAGCACATTGGTAATCTGCCTCAGTTCAGTTATCATCCCAGATGTAGGTCAGTCAAGCTCACTCACCTTTGCTTTGCTGATGACCTTATTATGTGCTGTAAAGGGGATTTCTCTTCCATTTACATCATGTTACAAGCTTTTAAGTTGTTTTACGATGCCTCTCGGATTAAAAGCTAATAAGCAAAAATCTTATTTCTATTGTTGTGGTATGAGTGAAGTGGATAGTAAGACGGTTGAAGATGTGTCAGGCTTTTTTAGAAGTATGTTGCCCTTCAGATATCTTGGTGTGCCAATCTGTTAAAAGAGAATTTTAGTTGCTCATTGTGATGGCCTGATAGAAAAAATGATTAGTAGAATTAAAGTCTGGAGCTCCAGGAATCTTTCTTACATGGCTAGAGTGACTCTTATCAATTCGGTTCTTATGAGTATTCACATGTATTGGGTCCGTGTATGTGTTGCCTAGGAGTGTTACGAATGAAATTAACAAGGTGTGTAGATCTTTTTATGGACTGGGCAAAACTATTCTCAAAGGCTTGGGTTAGTTGCTTGGGACAAGCTTTGTTGTGAAAAGAAGGAAGGTGGTTTAGGCTTCGAGAGACATTCATTTGTGGAATATGACTTTTTATGGGCAAGTATGTGTGGGCAATAGCTACCAAGAAGGACAATGCTTGGATCGAGATGGGTTAATGCTGTCTATATTCATGAAGCTCGGTGGTGGGACTATGCTCCAAATCGGGGAGCTAGTTGGTATTGGAAGAGAGTTTGTTATACCAAGGAGTTTCTTAAGAATCATTTCTCTTTTGCTGAAATGGTTGCTATGCCTGATTATTCTGTTAAGCAGGTTTATCATAAGATGGTGGAGCATCAAACTCAATTGTAATGGGCTGGTATGGTGCGAAATAGGCTCAGCACTCCTAATTAAGCACAAAATTATATGTTGGTTAGCTGTTCAGAATAAGCTTCAAACAACAGAGAAATTAGCTCTCATTGGGGTGAGTAATGACAACAATTATCTCTTGTGTGGCAGTAGTACTGAAAGCCACATACACTTATTCTTTGAGTGTCATTATAGCAAGGCTTGTTATTTATGGCTTCAAAGATGGCTTCAATTTCATTGCTCATCTACAAATCTTCTTTGGGATATTAAGGTGGATTAAGAAATGTAGATTGTCTAAATTCAAGAAGAATGTGATACAAACTGCTCTTGTTGCTGTCATTTATGCTGATTGACAAAGCAGGAATGATTCTGACTAAAATCTAAAAATCCCTACAATTGATAGAGTTACTAAAACCTTCCAATATGTAATTAAAGGTATAATTGTTGCTGTGTTACCTAAGAAGATTTCTAGACATGATAGAAGATGGTTGGAGGAATTAACTTGATTTGGTTAGTTCAGTTGGTGTCTTTTGTATAGATGATTGTCTTTTGGCTTTTTTAGAGTTTGATAGGTTGTAAATTGTTTGGGTGCTCAATATATACTTACACTTACTTAGCAAAAAAAAAGAATGCGAAAGATTATGGGAGATATTATTGATTTAGCTCAAGCTGGGTTTATCCCTAACAGGATTATCTCAGATAATATTTTGTTGGCAACTGAGCTTATTAAAGGTTATACTATCAAGAATATTTGCCCTAGATGTATGATCAAAATTGATCTAAGAAAAGTCTATGATTCTGTTGAATGGCCTTTCCTTAGAGCTAGTCATGCTTGCTGAACTGGGTTTTCCACCTAAATTTGTTTCTTGGATTATGACCCGTGTCACTACTGTGTCATATTCAATCCTTATAAATGGTGTTCCCAGCCCTCCTTTTCATGCTAAAAAGGGCTTAGACAGGGAGATCCCATCTCTCCCTTTTTGTTTGCTATCCGTATGGAATACCTCTCAAGATGCTTAGGAAATCTGCGGCATAATTCCAACTTCAAATATTATCCTAGGTGTGCAAGACTGGGTGTAACTCATCACATGTTTGCAGATGATCTCTTGATGTTTGCTTGAGCCGATGTTAACTCGGTGTAGTTACTATTTGAAGCCTTTCGTAAATTTTCCGCTTGCCTGGTCAAGCTGCTAATCTTGACAAAAGTAATGCTTACTTTGCTAGGGTCTCTACTCATGACACTCAATCTCTTTTAGAGATGTTACACATGCCTCTTGGCAGTTTCCCTTTCAAATATTTGGGTGTGCCCCTAGCTTCCAGGATGCTTTTCTACAATGAATACACTACAAGAAAATTCGCCTATAGAGGCAACACCTTGAGGCAACCAATTTTTTGTAGCCTCTAAAAGTGCTTTTTAGCATTAATTAATTTTGGTTGCCTCTAAAAGTTGTTTTTAGCATCAGCAAAATTTAGTTTGCCCCTAAAAGTACATTTTAGCATCAATGAAATAATGGTTGCCTATAAAACTAGTTTTTTTAGCATCAGGGTAATTAATGCTGCCCCTAAAAGTAGTTTTTAGCATTAATAAAATTATGATTGCCTCTAAAACTTTTTTTTAGCATCAGGGAAATTTATGTTGCTTCTAAAAGTAGCTTTAGCATTAATGAAATAATGGTTGCCTCTAAAACTTTATTTTTCACATCAGTGAAATTTAGGTTGCCCCTAAAAGTACTTTTTAGTATTAATAAACTAATGGTTGCCTCCAAAACATCTTTTTAGCAATAGTAAAATTTAGGTTGCCCCTAAAAGTAACTTTTAGTATTAATGAAATTCATATCGTCCCTAAATGTTTTCTTTAGCATTAATTGAATCATGATTCCCTCTAAATGTTCTTTTAAGCACTAGTGAAATTGATGCGGCCCCTAAAAGCTCATCCATTACTATACCTCATCCATTACTATACAAACACCTTTGTGAGTCCCATGGTATAAGAGTAAAATAAACTTAAAATTAATCATACTTATACTAAACATGTCAATTTTGAAAACTGACAACAGAATACCAGAAAACTACTTTTTCTGGTTTACATATTTTTGTGTTTGATTTTAAAAAAATTGAAAATTAGAAATAAAAAACGATAACGAACGAGCCCTTAATAAACTTATATGATGATAAACATTTATGTCCTATCATTAGTATTAGTTATTAAACTAATTCATAGTTGCACACCCGTTTTCAACCCGATTACTTTCAATTGTTATTGTTTATCATTGAACTGAATTGACGTGTTAGTATTAAAAGCCGATCAAGTATTAGTCGATCAGCTAGTCAAATTTGTTTCAACCCGATATATTTGAACTGAACATAGTTTAACCAAATTTCTCTTTTTTTCCTTCAAAATTATTCCCCCTAGTCAAATTTCTTTTTTTTCCTTCAAAATTGTGGTGAATGTCTATCCTCAATTGGATATGGGGAGGAAACCATTCAAGTACTTCCATATGTGGAGCTCTTCTGATAAATTTAATAACATCATTGTTGAATGTTGGAGTACTAGGACTATAGGTACTTCCATGTATCAGGTGGTGCAGAGAATGAAAGCTATTAAGGTGGCTCTGAACAAATTGAACAAGGAAGGCTTTGATGAGATTCAATGCCTTGATCTTGTTGCTCTTAAGAATCTCACATCCTGTCAAAATCAGCTTCATGCTTGTCCTGGTGATATGGAGTTGGCTGAGAAAGAAAGAGAAGTAGGCCTTGTCTATAAGAAGACTCATAGTCAATATATATTTTTCCTTGCCTAAAAAGTCAAGCTGGCTTGGTGCAAGGGTGGTGATGAAAATAGTGCTATCTTTCATCAGTTCATTAAAGCTAGAAGGTTCCAAAACACCATCTATGCTATAAATGATGCTGAAGACAACTAGTAGGATAATGTGCAAGAGCTGAATGATGCATTCTTAAAGTACTATAAGACACTTATTGACACTACTATGCAATGGAGAATTCCAGTGAAGAGGTGTATAATTGAGAAGGGGCCTATGATCAGTCCTGAAAATGCAGCTTTGCTTGAAGCTTCTTATACTAGTGAGGAAGTGAGGAAGGCAATGTTCTCAATACCTGGTGATAAAGCACATGGGCCAGATGGCTTTGGTGCTCATTTCTTCAAGGATGCCGGTCCCATTGTAGGACATGAGGTAACAAGTGCTATCTTAAACTTTTTCACAACTCTTACTGAAATCAATTCTATAATTTTAACTTTGATTCCCAAAGTAAGTTGCCCTAGTAGTGTTGTTGAATTCAGATCAATTGCATGTTGTAATGTGCTTGACAAATGCATAACTAAGGTTCTTTGTAATAGATTAGGAAATGTCCTACCTGATATTATAGCAGAGAATCAAGGGGCTTTTGTTCACAATAGATACATCATTCATAATGTCATGATATGTCAGGATATAGTGAGGTTCTATGGGAGGAAAAGTGTCAAGCCTAGTTGTTTAATGAAACTCTATATGAAAAAGGCTTATGACACTATTGATTGGGAGTTTTTGCAAGAAATGAGGGTGGAATTGGGTTTTCCTGCCAAGTTCACTCAGTTGGTTATGACTTATGTCAGGACTCCTAGGTTTACCTTGATGATAAATGGCTCTCTTCATGGTTACTTTGAGTCTAAGAGGGGTCTTAGACAGGGTGATCCCATCTCACCCTTGCTTTTTGTAATATGTATGGAGTATCTCTCTAGGATAATGATGAAAATGTGTGATTTTGAGACCTTTAAGTTTCATCCAAGGTGCAAATCTCTCAAGCTGAGTCACTTAGCCTTTGCAGATGATGTTATACTATGTTGTGGTGGTGATTTTCAGTCCATATATGTGATGCTTCAGGCTTTCAAACTGTTCTCTCAGTCTTTAGGATTGTGTATCAATGAGAAGAAATCTGATTTTCATACTGCAAATGTGGGTGGTGAGATTATTCAGAGAGTCAAAGAGGTGTTTGGCTTCAATCATAGTAGCATGCCCTTCAAGTACTTGGGTGTGCCCATCTGTGCTAGAAGAATCAGTTTAGCTGAATGTGGGAGCTTGATTGCTAAGATGTGTGCTAGAATTAAGTTGTGGAGCAGTAGAAATATTTCCTATGCAGGAAGAATTCAGCTCATAAATTCAGTTTTAATGAGCATTCACATTTATTGGGCTCAAGTTTTTATGATCCCAAGTTCTGTTCTAAAAGACAATGAAAAAGTCTGTAGGGCATTCCTATGGTCTGGTTCCTATTTCAGCTCTACTCCAGGAAATGTCAAATGGGAGGATGTTTGTACTCCAAAGTCAGCTGGAGGTCTTGGGTTTAGATGTATTAAAGAATGGAATAAGGCTGCCTTGGCTAAGTATGTGTGGGCTATTGCAACCAAGCAGGACAACATGTGGATCAAATGGGTTCATGCAGTCTATGTGAAAGATCAGGATTGGTGGGGGTATATTCCTCTAAGAATAGTTCATGGTATTGGAAACAGATATGTGGTGTCAAAGAGGCTATGAAAGATCATTTCTCTTTGCAAAATCTGCAGAGTATGTATCATTTTAGAGTGAAACAAGCTTATGACAAGCTTGTAGGAGAGAAAGAAAGAGTATACTGGGATAGATTCATCTGGAATAGGTTGGCAATACCTAAACACAGAGTTATCAGTTGACTTGCTATGCATGGGAGGCTTAAGACTGCTAATAGACTTGCCCAAATTGGCTTAATTTCTGATGCCAACTGTAAGTTTTGTAGTGTTCATATTGAAAGTCATGACCACTTATTCGTTGAGTGTGAATATGTGAGGCAAAGTTTGGCTTATGTGTATGATTGGCTGGGTGTAAAGAGCCCACAATTTCAACTTCACAGAATCTTATTGTTCATGAATAGAAGAAGCAGCAGAACTAAAGTGCAGAAGCAAGTGTTGGCTGCAGGGATTACTGCTACTGTCTACTTTGTCTGGTGGGCAAGAAATGAAGTGGTGTGGAACATGGTAGTGTGGAGATCTGAGAAAATTTTCAAAGATGATTCAGCAATGTATAGTCCTAAGGATTTCTAATACTTTACCTAGGAAGATTTCTAGTAATGATGTTAATTGATGGGAGAGTGTAAAAAGGAAAATTGTATAGCAAAGTGTACAGTTTGAAGCTAGCCTAGCTTGGAAGAGTCCAACCTAGTTAGTTTGTTCCTCTAGGCTAGTTATAGGTTGTTCTGTTTTTGGTGTGATTATATACTACTTTCTTACTTAGCAAAAAAAATAAATAGTACTCCACTAGGCACTTTAGTCCCACATTGGTTAAGAAAACAAGCACCAACCTTACTACTCCTTACCTCAACTTACAGCTTGATTTTGTACCTCCTTGGTTGGAAAATAAAATTTATACTCTATTTTTTTCACAAAAGGAATGAAGTATATTTTATAATATTGATTATTTTAATAATTAAATTATTTAATAATTGATTATTTAAATGCACTTATAGTCTTATTGTTACAAGGTTGGAAGTATTCTTTAATACATGAAGTCCCACATTGAAATTTTAGTGAAGTTAAGAAGGAAACCAAGTTACAAAAGCATATGTAGGGTGATTTTTTTCCTTAACAAAACATGGATTCCCACATCGAAATTTTAGCAATGCTAAGAGGGAAACCAAGCTATAAAAACATATGTAGTATGAGTTAAACAAAACATGGAGTCCCACATTAAAGTCTTAGCAATACTAAGAGGGAAACCAAGTTATAAAATCATGGGTAGGATGAGTTTGTTTTTCTTCAACAAACCATGGAGTCCTACATTGAAATCTTAGGAATGCTAAGAGGGAAATCAAGTTACAAAAGCATATGATGGGTGAGTGAACAAGCTCACCTACTTTCATGGGCTTACTTGGTTTATACAGTTGGGCCTACCGCCTAAGTGTATATTTAGTTATTGACTTTGCCTAAGCCCAACTTTTTCAAACTAACTTTCGAACCGAGCCTCGAGCCGAGCTTGGACTTTATCCTCTCGAACTCAAGCCGAGCCCAAATATTTGAGGCTCGTCGAGCTTCGAGCTCGAGCCGATCGAGCTGAACTTCGACCAGTTCGAGCCGAGCCGAGCCTGAGCATGTTCGGTATCGGTTCGGCTCGTTAACACCCCTAACCAGGAATACAACAAAGGAATGAAATTGAGATGGTTGCAAATTTCAGTAGGAAGACTGGTGAAAAATTTCAGTTATACAACATGTTTTTTATAGAGAGTGTTTATCACATTTGGATTCAAAGAAACAGGAAAATCTTTGATAACACTCTCATCGGTCCTCAGCAGATAGTTAAAAATATCGTGTTTAGTGTTCCCCATAGGGTGCATCAGTCCCTAGTCCAGAAACTTTTGATGTAATTTTGTTTAGTGTTGTTGCTTTTGCTTTGGTGCTGTTAGTAGCTTCCTTGTTTTGGGGTTTTCTTCTTCTGTGAGCCTGTTCAGAGTGTTTGATGATGGTGATGGCCTTTGGGGGTTTTGTCCTCAAACCCTTCCTAGAAGGTGGGAGGGTCATGACTCTTGTGCGTCATTACCTTAGGTGCTAGGTTGTATCTTTACCCCCTTTTTCGGTTTTCAATAAGAATTTTGAATTGCCAAAAAAAAAGTATAATCATGAATTATATATATTTAGATATATTAAGTATTTAAGTTACATGAATATTATTTGTATGATTTATTATTTTATGAAAAATCCTAGTAATAAGATATGATAATGTAGCATTTAGGATTTCCATGTCACAATTTCAAAAGTAACTTTTTTTAATCTTGGCTATTTGCTTTTGCATAGCCTTTCATACAAACTTTTGACTGTGAATTTCTTTAGTTATTACTATATTCGTAAAGATATTATAAATTTTATATTTTAAAACTAGAAATTGAGAAGAATCCGACAAAGCACTTTTTTCATGTAAAATAATAATTAATATGATCTGTTTCGGTGTTGAAACGGTGGCGGACTCAGAGATGTCCGTCAATTAGTGAGTGGGCGTCCGAGACTGGAAGTCTGCAAGAGAACAAACGTAAACTACCCTCGGGGGGGATGCGAGGCAACCCCCTCCGACGCTCAAGTTAGTGTATGTCCGAAAAGGATTTAGAGAGAGAGAGATAGAGAGAGAAAGTAGTGTATTATTGAATGTACCTGCAGAATAGTACTGTTTGGCTATTTATAGTAGTACTATTCACCTAACAGGATGAGTAATCTTTCGACACGTGTATGATTGTGATGAGTCTGACTTGAGGGAAGATTCCCATGTTTTGTCCTCTACAGTGGCCGCGAACGCCATCTCGGACTGTTATTAGAAATGACTTGGATTCTCTTGGTGAGATCGCGTCTTAAGTTATTCATGTCGGCCAAAAGTAGTGTGTCCGATAGTGAACTTGGGAGTACCCATACAACTAGTGCCCCCAGCATCATTGAGGGTCGTGACCGGCATTGATGTTATATTGAGGACGCAAGGAAACTCGTGCATGCTGGAGATTTTTCCCGTGCTGCCACGTGTTGCTCTGGGGAGAAATGCGGATTTCAAAAAGTGCAATCATCACCTTTTTTTTTTGGAATCCCGCTCATTTTCTCTAATTTTTGTTAGGGTTTGCTGAGCAAGTGACACTTGTCGTGCATCTAGAAGGGCAGTTGATGGGACACTTCATCCTAACCGTTCGATTTTCGCATTTATAAAGTAAAATTAGTTTTCTTTTCTTTTTTACTCTTCATCTTCAACCTTCTTGAACTTCTCTGGTTTGTGCGATTTCTCCAAGAACTTCGAACCTCCTTTTTCTTGCCAAGATCTTAGCTTTTTATAACCAAATCACCTCAAAAGTACTATGGGCTACTGATCAATCATTATTTTCGAAAATTTTTGGTCATTTTCGCCCCTTTTCATCTGGGTTTAGTCGAGGGTTTTCTTCCAAGTTTTCAATTTTTCCGACGAACTTATTTTCTCCGATGCTAATGACTTTAGTTCTTTTGTTCGTGCTTTTGGGACATTCTGCTGCGCTTTTCTGGGAATTCGCTTGATTTTCCGGTCATTTTTCCGTCGACTTTTTCTCAGGTACCTTTTTCCATCTTCCCTTCAACTGCTCTTTTTGTTTCTTTCTTGCTTTGGGACTATGTCGGACCGTTCAGATAGCCAAAAGACCTTGAGTGATAACTTTTTGTATGAAAGCGACCCCTCATCTCCCTCTTCCCCTTATAACGGACATTGTTCATCTACTTCAAGTCCTAGGGAAGGAAAAACTCGTCTATTAGCCGACTTGCCCTTAACTAGCAGATCGGGATAGGGAACTTAGATCCAAATTTCTTAATGATCGTTCCACTCCTGAACAAGAAAATTTGACCTCTCTATATTTATCCGCGAGGATGAGTGGTGATAGGCAAACTCTAAGAGAATTACGGCACCAAATCTTAGCTCGTCGGACCGTTAGGAATCCTCCCCCTGATGCTGTTTCCGGACTTGATGTTCAGCCGTTGAGGGAACATGCTTGGTTAGATAACCTAACAGATGCTGGGGTTGTAGTGGCGGATGATTTTTACGACCGCCTTGCTCATGATGTCGGCCTTTCTCGTCCACCTGTTGTTGATCTAGGTTCAGACAACGACTCTCTTGCTACAATGGACGAGACTGATGATCCTTCTACTTCTGGCCGGGATAGAGGTATTCGTCAACCTGAGATTGCTTTAGAGGAAAGTCCCAGCATGCCCCCTAATTCTCGGCCCGAGCCAATTCCTAACCGCAATGATGTTGAGCATTCTGGGATCTGGCTACCGGTGGATTATAGTAGTGGTCCGAAATCAACGGCCATCTGCAAAACTTAGCGGCAGTGTGCCATAAATCTTAAGTACTGCGAGGTTGCCGAAAAGTTGTATGCCTTCCCGCCCGAATATAAATTGGTGATCCCGGACAAGGATTCAAAGGTGACTAATTGTCCGGCAGGGCACATAGCTGTTTACGCGCACCATTTTGAATCTGGGTTGCACTTTCCTTTGGATTTGACCTTGGTAAGGATTTTGAAAGCTTTTAACGTCTGCTTGGCTCAGCTGACGCCCTTGGCCGTTAGAAATCTGATCGCATACATTTGGACCTGTCGCTATTTAGGTTTCCCTGAGACGCTCAATCTTTTCCGTCGGCTTCATTGACTGTGACGGAATGGATCCACCGAGAAGGGATGGTGGTGCTTAATGACGGCAAAAAATAAGCTTACCGTCTACCCTAAGCTGACCGGGTTAAAAGGATGGCAACCAGCTTTTTATTGGGTTAAAGTGCCGGATAACTTCCCTATCCACCGTCATTTTACCAAGCCGGTCACCTGGATGGAGGGCAAACCCTCTTATGGTCTTTCTGCGGCCGAACAAAAGGTCTTTGACTATTTTGAGTCCGAGCTTGGGACTTTTAATGTTGACGGTGAGGATGCCGAGGGAAGGATCCCCTGCAAATGGCTCCCCCACGCGAAGTATATATTGAGGAACGAGCCTCTGTCGGCTTTGTTTCTCTGCCGGACCCACCCAGAAGGTTTGCCTCTTGACTCATGGTCCGACATAGGACATTTTTTGTTGATTAACACAGTACTAATCCTTATCGGCTTTGCTATTGTAGGTCCTGTCAGTTTAGATCTTGAGGAGTTAGGTCTCAACGAGGACTTAACGCCAATGTCTCAGACCCCTGATGACCCTGTCTTCGATTACGATACCGTCCATGGCCTTACTGGCGGCCTGCGTGGCGCTGATCGCGGTCGCGGTGGTCGTAACACTGGTCGGGCCAGTACCCGACGTGGTGGTCGTAATCCCGACCGTACTCCCGGTCTCAATGCCGGTCGCGGGGATCGGGGATTCTCAATCGCATCATTGTTCGGGTTCCGTCCCGTCGTGGCGGCGGGACCGGTGGGTCGAGGCGACCTCGTGAGGCCAACGTCGAGGAGAGCCCCAGCAAGAGGCAAGCCTTGGACACTAATGCTGTGTCCAAGACTCAAAACATGGGGTCCACCATTAACGTCCCGGATGAGAGTCTGGTTCGGGAGCCTGCGCCTGCCAGCAACCGTATCTCTCCTCTCAATGCTGCTATCGACAGTATTGGGACGACATTGCGATCTGGCTCCTCCATGCGCCAGAAAATCTATGATGTTCTCAGTGCTCCAAGCTTCTTATCGAATCTAGGTCCGGGAAATTTTTCTCGGATCCATGAGTGGATAGAGCATAAGGAGGTGATCCTGAGTGCCAATGTAAAAGCTGCTTTTTCTCGTCCTCCCACTACCCCTGAAAATTTATCAACCTAACTGGGATGTGAGGGAGGATGAGTCTCTCTATGCCGACATCCCGGCCAACGGTGGTACTCTAGGCTATCGTCTCCTAAAAGGCCTTGTTTGCCCATTGGATCGTCCGTGGAGACAAGTTGATGGCACCAGCTGCTCAGCTTGCGCATGATATGGCCGTGGTAATTTTTTTTTTTTTACATATCTTGACTTTTTTATGCAGACCAACAATTCCGCCATTGAGCTGATTGAGCAGTATCTTCACTATCAATCACTGGCCGATAGTCAATAGCAATCTCTGGCCGAACTGCAAATGGAGACCGCCTTCGCAGAAGGTGTTCATACGCGTCCTCTTGAGGGTGAGCCCTTCATCTGCGAGGAACACGTGATTGCCAATGTTCTTCCTATCGCCCAGGATGAAGAGGCGCCTCTCCCTTGATGTTTTTGGCGGTCATCTCCAGGCTCTTCTGTTGGTTCTAATAGCTAGATTTCTTGTAATATGAATATTGTTATCCAACTCTGAATTCGGCCCATTATGGCATGTAAATTGAATATGCTTCTAATTACAATTACTGTTATCAGTTTCTGATGCCTTTTTGATGGCTGCCCACGTTTTTGCTTGTAGTTGGCCGCCATGCTAGTAATTAGTAATGAAGCTTCGTGTTTTTGTAAAGTTTCATTTCTCGGTCTGCTTTTGCTTTCACCTCGGACAATTAATCCACGATATATCGTATCTTCGACACTATTATGTATATTATGCCTGTTATTTGGTTATTAGGGCCTGTTGCATGACCGTTTGTGATCTTTGCCTGTTATATGGCCGCTTTTGATTTTGACCTGTCATATGGTCATTTTGGTACTTGACCTGTTATATGGTCGTTTTTGTACTTGACCATTATATGGGTGATTTCGTACTTGACCTGTTATATGGCCGTTTTTGTACTTGGCCTGTTATATGGCCGTTTTTGTACTTGACCTGTTATATGGTCGTTTTTTGCACTTGACCTGTTATGTAGCCGTTAAGAATATCAATAGCGTACAATTTAGTTACATTGTACATGAGATATAAACATGATAAGAGATAATTAATCGGAATGCTAATCTGGTCGTTTATATTATTCGGACAAGAAAATAGTGGCCTGGGCCCATTACACAAGATGTCTAAACATAATATTTCTTTAGAACACTAGCATTCCAGCAGTTCTTAAGTTCGACGCCGTCCATTGTTTTCAGAGCAAAGGAGACGGGACTAATTTCTTTCGCTATTTGATATGGCCCCTCCCAATTGGCTGTTAACTTTCCCTCTGTATGAGCCTTTCTAGTGGCGGCCGTCCTTCGCAATACCAGATCTCCCAGCGCTAGCGGTCTTTCCAGAACTCTCTTGTTATAGGCCTTACTGATACGATCCTTGTATGCTGCAGCTTTAAGTTCCGCTATCAACCTTATTTCTGGTAGGAAATCTAGATTTTCTCTCAAAGCCTGATCATTGCTCTCTAGATCTTTGTGCTTGCTCCAATAGGACGGTAAACCAACCTCTACTGGCAAGACTGCGTCCGTCCCAAAAGCTAATTTGAACGCACTTTCTCCAGTCGCTTCCTTTTCAGTTGTTCTATTATCCCACAATACTGCTGGGACCATATCGGCCCAAGCCCCCTTAAACTCGTCCAACTTCTTCTTGAGAGCTCCTAGAATATGTTTGTTTGCGGCCTCAGCTTGCCCATTGATCTGCGGGTGACATACGGCTGAAAATGCAAACTTAACCTTGAACGCGGACAGGAAACTCTTGATTGGTCGACAATCAAATTCCGCTCCGTGATAAAAAACTATTGCAGCTGGTATGCCAAACCTTGTCATTATGGTTTGCCAAATGAATTTTTTGACTTGATTTGACTTGATCATTGCTGTCGGCTCTGCCTCGATCCATTTTGTGAAATAGTCGATACCAACAATCAAGAATTTTCGGCCACCTGTAACCGTTGTAAATGGTCCAAGGATATCCAATCCCCATTGTGCAAATGGTATTGGACACAGTATGGGCTGTAGATCATTCGCGGGCCTGTTAATGATGGGAGCGAACTTTTGGCACTTGGTACACTTCTTGACATAGCTTTGCGCGTCTGCCAACATACTCGGCCAGTAAAACCCGGCCCTCAGGGCTTTCAATGCCAACGCTTTTCCCCCGATATGGTTTTCCGCAGATCCCTTCATGGATTTCTTCCAGCATTTTTCCCGACTCCCATGCTGTCGCACACTTCAATAATGGTAGGCTAAAGGATTTCTTGTATAGCTCATTCTGATAGATGATATACCAACTGGCTTGTCGTTTTAACTTTCTGGCTTCCCTAGCATTTTGAGGTAGTGATCCCGTCAGCTTATACGCTACTAGCTCGCTGAACCATTCACCCTACTGGTTGACGGTGTTCACGGTCACAATCTTCTCAGTAATGCTTTTTTCTTTCAGAATTTCCACCATGACTGATCTGTCTATGTTTAAAGAATCAGAGCTTGCTAGCTTAGAGAGTGCGTCTGCTTTGGTATTGTCAGCCCTTGGAATGGCTTGAACTTCGAAATGACCCAACTGAGCTATCAATTCTTTGGCCTTCTCAACATATTTTTGCATGTTTGCTTCTCGGACCTCAAACTCTCCTTTCAGCTGACCATTGACGAGTTGTGAATCTGTTTTCAAAGATACACTCTTAGCCCCAGCGGCTATAAACATTCTTAATCCAGCAATTGGGCCTCATACTCTGCCTCGTTGTTTGATGCTGGAAAGGTGAACTTGATGGTGTATTAAAAAACATTTCCTTCCGGACTGGTCATCACAATGCCAGCCCCTGATCCGCTCACGGCTGATGAGCCATCCACTTCCAACATCCATGTTTCCTTCTCAACTTGCTCTTCTTCTTTGTAAGATGCCTCTACGATAAAGTCCGCCAATGCTTGGGCTTTTATCGCGGTTCTCGGTTTGTACTGGATGTCGTACTCGGACAACTCAACTGCCCATTTCAAAAGGCGCCCTGAACTGTCCATTTTTTGCAACGCTTTTTCTAGCGGTTGATTGGTTAAAACTTGGATGGGATGAAAATCAAAGTATGGTCTGAGTAACCTGGCGGCAATTATCCCAGCCAAAGCCATTTTCTCTACCAGCTGGTAACGGCTCTCCGGACCGTTAAGGATGTGGCTGATAAAATATATTGGCTGATGTCTCTTCTCCTCTTCCACCAACAACACGGCCGCGACTGTTTTAGGCGAGGCCGAGATATATAGCTGTAATACGTCTCCAGTCTCGGGCCTTGCGATGGTGGGTAGACTCTTCAAATGCTCTTTTACTGCCAGGAACGCTTTGCTTTGCTCCTCCCCCCCACTCGAACTTCTTATTTCCCCTTAGCAGTGCAAAGAAAGGCAAAGCCTTGTCTGCTGATTTTGAAATGAATCGAATGAGGGCCGCCATTCTTCCTGTCAGCCTCTGAATGTCTTTGACGCTCTTTGGCTCGGGCAGGTCGACAATGGCTTGGACTTTGTCTGGGTTTGCATCAATGCACCCTCTTGCTTACCAAAAAGCCTAAAAACTTCCCAGCTCTCACCCCAAAGACACATTTCTTTGGGTTGAGTTTCATCTCATACTTTCTCAATGTTCTGAAGGTCTCTTCCAGGTCATCCAAATGTTCACTGTCAGTTTTACTCTTGACGATGGAGTCGTCAACATATGCTTCGATATTCCTCCCCCGCTGATCCGCGAATATTTTATCGACCAGCTTTTGATACGTCGCTCCCGTATTGCAGAGTCCAAATGGCATTGCTTTATAATTATATACTCCACAATCCGTGATGAACGCAGCTTTTTTCCTATCGGCCTCGAGCAAGCTGATTTGATGATAGCCCGAGAATGCATCCATAAAGCTTAGTAATGCCTGACCGCTAGTAGAGTCTACTAGCTGGTCTATTCTCGGTAGCGGATAGCAATCCTTTAGGCAAGCTCTGTTGAGGTCCGTGAAATCCACGCACATCCTCCATTGGCCGTTAACTTTCTTCACCATGACTACATTGGCCAGTCATTCTGGGTAGTCACATGGCTCAATGAAGTCAGCCGCCAATAGCTTATCAACTTCCTCTTTTATGGCCTTGTTCTTTTCAGCGGAGAAATTTCGCTTCTTTTGCTTGATAGGGCGGACAGTGCTGTCGACATTTAGACGATGTACCATCACAGACGGGTCTATTCCCGGCATCTCATCCGCCGAGAACACGAAAACATCAGCGTTTTCTCTTAGGAGAGTCACCAGGTTGACCCTGACCTTTGGGTCCATGTCTATTCCGACATCAACTGTCCTTGCTGGGTCATCTGCCAGCATCTCTTGCTTTGTTTCTCCATCTGTTCTGGGTCTTGGCGTATCATCGGGCCTAGACTCCAGTTCTTCCATGAAATTTCCATCATTTCTTCGTCCCCTTTCTCGGATTCTGCTTCATTTGCCAGAGCTTTCTTCTGGGCTCGCCTTTGTTTCCGAGTTGGCGGATTCAATTCTTCTACCGGTATTCTCCTTCTTGCATTTGCTTGATCTTTGTTAAATAACAGGACTTTGCTGTCTCCTGATTTCCTCTTATCTTTACTGTCGTACCCAAGTTGGATACATACTGCATAGTCAAATGATATGTCGATACCACTCCTTGAATATCATGAATTAGCGGTCTTCCAATGATTGCATTATATGCTCCGGGAACGTCTACTACCAGGAATTCGGCCATAACATCCCTGGCCTCATCGCTTTCACCGAGCTCGGCGCGGTTTATAATCCCCTCGGGTATTGGCGACGCTCCGGTGAACCCTATCACTGGATAGCGTCTGCAGGCCGCAAATGTTCTCGCCCAATCATCAACTTCTCAAAGTTGATAAAAATAAGATATTGGCGAGCTTCCTCCATCTACCAAAATTCTGTGAATCAAACAATTTGCAACTTTCAAAGTGACCACCAGTGGGTCGTCATGGGGGTACACCACATGTTTGGCATCTTCTACCGAGAACGACATGGCCGGCATAGCTGGTGACTCCCTCCAACGGCAACTCTCATTGAAGTTTACCTGATGCCGGAATTCCTTTAAACTAGCCTTTGCTCCACTAACAATGCCGCATGAATTGGGCCGCCACTGATCACATGTATTTCTCCTATCCGAGACTGAACATTCTGATCTCTAGATTTCACCAAATCACCTTCACTAGTCTGAGCTTTGTATTGAGTGAAATATCCTCTGCGAATAAGATCCTCCAAATTATCCTTCAAGTGCCTGCAATCCTCAGTTACGTGGCCGTGATCTCCATGGAAATCACACCATTTTGTCTTGTCACGGTTCTTGTGAAATATCTTTTTTTGCCGCTGCCATTTATCACTTTTCTTATTCATGGTGAATATTTGTGCTCGGAAAGTATTGAGTTGAGTGTATGCATCAAATTTATCTTTGCGTTCTCCTTTTTCCCGGTCACCTCGTTCTCGGTCACTTCCTTTCTTGACCATATTAGATTCCTTCCTTTCATCTCGGCCCCGATCGTTTTCACGACCCTTGTCCTTCCGTGACTTGTCCTCTTTTTTCTTATTGGACTCACGATACTGACCGCTAGCTGCCTTGTCAAATTTTTCTCCTCTTATGAAATCGTTTGCTTTTCCTAACACTGGCCCCAATGACGTGAAAGTTTTCCGGCCAAGATAACTCCTGAACGCAGTCCCTTCTCTTAACCCCGTCATCAAGGCTAGGACCACTACATCCTGCTGCAGCCTAGGAATAGATACGGCCTCAACATTGAAGCGCCCAATGTAATCCTAGAGAGCATCTGTTTCCCCTTGTCTGATTGACAATAATTCCCCAGTTGTGCGCTCACGGCGCCTATTACTCACAAAGTGGGTACTGAACATAGATGAAAGTTGAGAGAAGCTGGATACATTACCAGGTTTCAGACTCTTGAACCAAGTCTGAGCTATGCCAGTAAGAGTGGACGGGAAAACGTTGCACCAGATGGCGTCCACCTGCGTGTACAGATACATGTGCCCCTCGTAGGCTGCGACGTGATCGTCGGGATCTGAGCTGCCGTCATACTTACATGATGGCATTTTGATTCTCGGCATTGGGTGATTCAGAATTTCCGGTACGAATGGAGAGAGTTTGGGCTTGATTAATAAATGTCCGCCAACCGAATAGTTACTAACACCAGTGGTGCTGAACTCTCGTTAAGAGCGACTTTGATTCGCGTCTTCCGAATTATTAAGATCCTCAGTTTCCAAAGCAACTTCCTCATACTCTGGGTCATCAATTTGTCTTTCCAACTGGCGTTCCTCTTGCGTAAACGTACGCATCCTCCTTGCGGCGTACCGTCAACGTTTCTACCGGCCAAAGCCACTGATCGTTTACGGTGTTGAACGCCTCTAGTATTAGGAGCAGAAGTGTTATTAGGCTGAGGAGTGCCTTGTAACATTTGGATGAAGGATGCTACGGTTTGCAGTTGTTCAGGAGAAAATTGACTCAACTGAGTCAATGTAAATGGAACGCCACCAGTGTTTACCTGAGTTACATTGTTCTCAGGAGTGCGCTGGTCGTTGTTGCTCTCGGGCACATTGAGGTGGAACTGCGGTGCACCGAGAGGTCCGGTGATTGCAGGTTGAGAAGATCCTTGGCCGACTTCAAATCCTGGTGGACCACGACTTTGGTTTCCAGTTTTATCCATGACTGCTTCACAGAGATGGGAGTCCCCCTCCTTCTAGCGCCAAGTTGTTTCGGTGTTGAAACGGTGGCGGACTCAGAGATGTCCGTCAATAAGTGAGTGGGCGTCCGAGACTGGAAGTCTGCAAGAGAACAAACGTAAACTACCCTCGGAGGGATGCAAGAGAGAGAGAAAGTAGTGTATTGAATGTACCTGCAGAATAGTACTGTTTGGCTATTTATAGTAGTACTATTCACCTGACAGGATGAGTAATCCTTCGACACGTGTATGACTGTGATGAGTCTGACTGGAGGGAAGATTCCCATATTTTGTCCTCTACGGTGGCCGCGAACGCCATCTCGGACTGTTATTAGAAATGACTTGGATTATCTTGGTGAGATCGCGTCTTAAGTTATTCATGTCGGCCACAAGTAGTGTGTCCGATAGTGAACTTGGGAGTACCCATACATGATCAATTTTGTTTGCTTTGCCGATAATAGTTCAATTATGAGCAAGATTAGAAAATATAAAAACTAAAAATAAATTTAACAAAAACAATTGAGTACAATTTGTCCTACATGATTCCAAATATCATAAACACAAAAAATCCATACATCAAAGTATCACACAACTCACATGCCAAATTTGATATTTTCTCCATTCTGAAATAAATAAAACACTTCTCTCAAAAAGCTCTCACATAAAAGAGAGAAGCGTTTTATTTATTTTTCTTGTCAAAAAATAAATAAATGAAACCCTTCTCTCTTTTATATGAGAGATTTTTGAGAGAAACATTTCATTTATTTAAGAATGGAGGAAGTATTATTCTCTTATAACAAAAAAGCTAGTCAAACATTAAGATAGATCTTGAAATTGAAATTAAAAAAATAATAACAATATTTTCAAACCTTGTCTAAACATAAAATGAGGAAATGATAGTAGAGTTTGGCGGCCAGGCAACCTGCTGCGATCCCCTGGTTGAGTCTGTTCAAGGGATGGTGCTCATCAACCTATTCTAATCTCCTGGTTGAGAATTTTAACTAACAACAGTTTATGATATTTTCCAATATAAATAGACAGCCAAGACAGGGCCTAAGGATGAAAACAATCATGTCTACAATCTTGCGAATGATTTTTGGAATACCTCTTGCACAAGCAAGTGTAACATATCTTAAAAAGTAAAGGAAACTGATATCGACGATTATGTGGAAGAGCAACATGAGCAAAGAGCATAGAACCA